>LNAC01000001.1:13839720-13857635 GCA_002007465.1 Ailurus styani
CCCCCCACCCTGCCTCTCAAATTCCTCATATCAGAGAGATAATCGTGATAACTGTCTTTCTCTGATTGACTTATTTTGCTTATTATGCTAAGTGAAATAAGGACTACAGCTTTCTCGTCAACATGTCAAGATAACTCTTATGGAGCATTGGTGAGCTCTGGAAAACGTGAGTCACTCTTAAACGTGAATACCAAGAAATCAATGCCAGTATCTCATCGACAACATAAAGATAGACTAATGATTAAAGATGTCTCAAAAACTCTGAACTCTGGTGAGTATTCCCCATGGCTAAAGAAAAGCATTTTTAATGTCACCTGCTCAGGTGCTTATGGATAGGTGTTCAAATATTAAATAATACTTTGGCATTCCCAGAGATCAACACGGAAGGAAATTATTAATACTGATAAGTGTATAAGTGGATTTTGTGAAACAATTAACAAAATCATATACGGTAACAATTTTCTATAATTTCCCAGTACTTGGCAGAGTATCTCGCTCCTGGTAAGCAAACAGATGAATGAGGACATGATATTTCTTATACCTAGCGAGGTGCCTGGCATACGAGGAACTTAGATATTTGTTAAGGAAATGATTGATTAATAACTCTTGTTTTAGGTACTCAAGTAAGTTACGACCCCCCAAAAACTGTTCTCAGTGCTGAGGAGTGTTCCTGCGACAACTCTGATACCTCAGTATTTCAGGTGAAGGGGAGAGTGCTCACCTCCTGGGTTACTGCTGTCACCTCCCCTTCACCTGATCAAGTCTTGCTCATGCTTTGACTCTCAGTGTGAATGTTAATTCCTCAGAGAGGCTTGCCCTTACTCCTAGACCAGCATTGACCAAAGTCTGGCCTGTGACCCACCTGTATTAGACACACCTGGGTTATTGGTCAAAGTTCAGATTCCTCCTCAAACAGGTACTTGCACAACCACGTGCATAGCAGTCTTTGGATAAACAAAATATGCTATATTCCATAGCATAGGGAATTCTGATAGATGGTACAACACGGATGAACCTTAAGACATTGAGTTGCTAGGGGAGAAGGGGAGGAGGAGTTATTCTGTGGAGTTTCAGACTGGGAAGATAAAAACAGTCCTGGAGGTGGATGGTGTTGCTTACAGGACAACAGGAAGGTATTAATGCCATTGACCTGCGGACTTAAAATGCAAATATTAAAATGGTGAATATTTTGTTTCCTATCCTTTACCACAATTAAAAATAAAAATAAAAAAAGGTAGGGGCAGATTCCTGGCTTCTCCTCCGGCCTATATAAATCAGAAAATTGAGAGGTAGGGATAGTGATGCAACAGGGACCAGCCATCTCTCCAGGTGACTCTAATACAAAAGTTTGAGAACCCTGATCCAGACCACATCACACTCCCTCTGCGGCATACTTCCTTGGTCTATGCCTCCACTTTATCGTCACGCTTGTAATTCACGCATAATAAGCTCCCTGAGGGCAGAAGCTGTCGCTGTCCTCTTCAGCCCTGAAGCCCTAGCATTTACTACAATGTCTGGCTCAGAGTGGCCTTTGTTATATATTGACTTCGTTATATATGATTGAATTACTTTATTTGAACAAGAGCTTCATATTCCTTGTTTGTAAAACAAACGTTATGTTTGTAAAACATAACGATTATCTTGAGTGGTTGGTATGAAGGTTTGAGAGAATATAAATGAAGGACCTCCCACCATGCGAGGTTCATAGTAGGTGTTCAATCACCAGAAGTGGCTTTATTATTATCATTATTACTGGGAGGAGGAAGAGTATAATTACTCAGGGTTTAGAGGGAGAGTTCCAGATTCAGAGGCCTACAGGCTCCACGCATGTAATCTAATGGCATTCAGAGTGCTGGTTTAATACTATCCAGTAAGTAATGGTGGGCACTGCAGTAAACTGAACTTGTTCAGGTTATATAAAAGAGGTTACTACTGACTTTTGCCCTTGGTGTTTTGTAGGTACTCAGGCCCAGAGCTACCAGACCTTTTGATTCTTTAAAAGAAGCTGAAAATACAAATTTTCATCTGCAATTGCCCCATATATAAAAGTCACATCGTTATTTAAAAATTTCTAAAACTCTGCAAACTAAAAAAACCCCGCATTTGTCCATGGGTCATAAGTGTGTATCCTCTGATTGACCCCAAGCCTGGGTATCAGGTCCCTAGGATAGATCCTCCTTCTACTGAAGACAGAACTGGAACCACCCATCAAAATGATGCTCACTGGACTTCTGGGTTTAAGAGACCATCTACTTCAAATCAATCAAATCAATCAAAACAAGGGTGGTGACAGTGTCCTTATAACTGACCTGTCAAGACATTCTTGGGCGTGGAGGGCCAGGATAGATGTCCATGATGCTCAGAGCACTGTTGGCATCACTACCAACCCAAACGGTAAGGCAAGAGTGGAGGATCATGTTGCATCCTTTTATTTAATTGCTTTCTAGTAGGTTTCTTGGTGAACTACTTATTGCCTTCGCAGTTATTTACCTACATGGAGGAAGACAGAATTATTTCCAACAGCTAGGGGGCTCTAGAAGTCCACCTTTCAGACACAAATGGATTTGCTGTAACCATTTCAAATCTAAAAATGGATGGCTTGTCATTGGTATCTCTAAATATCAATAGATTAATGTGATCTAAACATCATCCAACCATTTGTAAAATTACCGACATTTTTGTCAAATATAACTTTCTTTCTTCACTTTTCTCCTTCCCGTTAAATTTGTTTTTCTTTACATAATTAAACTTCTTGATTTTATGGGGAAAGTGTTTTTCAAATTATCTAAATTAGAAAGTAAATTTTTTATTATTGTGGTACATAACTGAAATGCCTGATAATCATACTAAGCAGTGAGGTTGATGTGTTTTAACTCAATTCTTATCTAGCACACCTAGGGAAAATTATATATTGATACTGATAGATAGGAAAAATAAGTTCTCACTCCACAAAAATGACATAATTTGGCCGCTTTAGAACCCAAACAACTTTTCAGCTCTTAGGATGCTCAACAAAAGAAGATTTAAAAGGAGCATCTAAGTTCTATCTGTTCATCCCTCCTGCTATTTTTTCTGACATTTCCACTATCAAGACACTTAAATGTAATAAGTTAGCCTTAATTCCCAGTTTCTCTTTATTGTGCCCTCCATTCTGCTCTAGGACATATTTTAAAAGCACTTAGAGGCACTTAATGGGCAGATTTAGCAAAATCTTCATCCTGTTTCCACAGCTCAGTTGCATACAAAAGCCCGAATAAACTCTTTCCTCCTTCTGCCTTCATCTCCTAAAAATATTGATTGTGGTCAAGAGGGAAAGAAGAGGAAGATTTCTCTTATGTGAAAGCTACACAGAAAAAAATATTTTTTTTTGAATTGGTTCTTTTCAGATGTTAAATGCCCACTTCCTCTTTCTTATCAGCCACTTTAGTGCACTACTGGAAATAACAGTACTTAAACAAGTACCCACACATATCTTCAGTTTCCTGAACATCTCAAACATCACTGTTTCCCAAATATACTGACTTCAGGAAAATAGAAAATGCATTTTCTTCGAGACCCTTCTTTCCAATTTGCAAACCCAAGAGAGTTTAAGGGAAATGCAATCCACATGTTTCTGGCCATTTCTACTCATTCATCTAAAGAGTTATTTCTTTTTTTTTTTTTCTTTATGAACATGATTTGAAGTCTATGAAGCTTTTAAAATAAATCTTGGTATGCTCGCCTCCCCCTCACTTTTTTTTCCCCTGGGTTCCTTCCTATAAAAGGGAAGTTTCTTTAGGTAAGATTAAGTTAATACAAACCCTTCAGGACTTGACTTTGGTTTCAAGTTTAAAGGTCATTTTGGTAAGGGTAGGGGTTCCATACTCACTTCTAAATGATCGCATCACCTAGTTCCTCATCTATTTTTATCATTTCCTTCATTACTTTGCTTCAGTTTCCTTAGTAAAGCATTCATTCATTCATCTTATACTTAGAGTGCCCACCTGTGCCAGGCCCTGTGGCAGGTGCTGGGGATACAGTAAGAACATGGCCGACATGCTCCTTGCCCTCATGAAGCTTAGAGTCTAGTAACAAAGAAAGATATTGAATGAGGGATTGCAGGCTGAAAATAGAATGCCAGGGGAATGCAGAGAAGGCTTCCTAGAGGAAGTATCCTGTAAGTCAAGAACTTCGGTCCAACAAAAGAAAGGCTAAGTCAACCGCCAGGCTAAGGAAACAGCAAGCGCGAGGCTCAGACATGGAAGGGAAAGAAGACCAATGTGGTCAGAGTTTAGGAAAGCAAAAGGGGGAGGAGCACAAAATGAGGCCAGGAAGGGTTACACAGGACCCTGTTTTCCTATCTGCCTCTTAGACCTTTGGCCACAGTCATGGCCCACAGTAGGGACAAAACAGGATCCTCCCAGCCTGACATATTTCCCAGACCATTACTCTATGAGCTTTTCTACTTGAGGCCACTAGCCAGGCAAAGCAAGGAGTCAGAGCACGAAGTCGCCTCCTCTGAAATCTTTCACATATCTATGCACACATCTACATGTTTATTTTTATATGTGAATATATATTTATATATATGTTAAATGTGAACTATGTATCATGTGTATTTGATGTATCTCTGTGTGTGTGTGTGTGTGTGTGTGTAAGTGTGTCTTTGACATTTTACTGCCTTTCCAGTGAAGCCCTTTCTCCTTTCCCTTGCCTTGCCCTAAGGCTGCCTTGGTGCAGCCTTCTTTTTCATTATTCTCCTAGACTTTGAAATAACCTCTTCAGTCTCCTTGCCTCCAGTCTCTTCCCTCCCCTTGCCTCTAGTCTCTCCCCTTTCTAATCTCCAAACAGCTGCCAGGTTTAGTAATCTCACTTCTGCGGCTAGAAATCTCTGAGAAGTCAGAGATGAAGCACTGATGAATCCACATTGCCAGAGGTCAGCATCCAGAGCAGTTTCTGGCCCCCATCCATCTCGGCAGCCTGGCCTCCTGCCATTCCCCTCCCCCCGGCGTCCCACCTTCCCCAGGACCCCGCACTATAGCCATGCAACCATACAGATTCTCTTTCTTCGTCAAGTAGAGTATCTCTAGGCTTATGCCATGAAACACTGGTTCTGTGGGATGCTAGTAGGAGTTAGGCCTTCAAATACTAAAATATGTTGGGAAACAATGATAAAGTTTGTTGTGGGTTGAGTTGTACCCCCCAAACTCATGTGTTGAAGTTTTAACCCCCAGTACCTCAGAATGCGGCCTAATTTGGAAATAAGGTCTTTATAAAAGTAATCAAATTAAAATGATGTCATTAGGGTGAGCCCTAATCCTATATGACTAGTATCCTTATGAAAAGGAGAAATTTGGGCACAAGAGACACACACACAGGGAGAATGCCATGTGAACAAGAAGACAGAGACTGGAGTGATGTACCTACAAGTCAAGTACTGCCAAAGATTGCCTGCAAACCACTGGAAAAGGAGAGGCATGGAATAGATTCTCCCTCACAGCTCTCAGAAGGAACTAATCCCGCCGACATCTTGATCTCAGGCTTCCAGCCTCTGGCACTGTGAGGTGATACCTTTCTGTTGTTTAATCTACCTCGTTTGTGCCATTTTGTTATGGCAGCTCTGGGAACTCATACAAAGCCAAAGAGCTTAGTAGAGGGCAAGACTTTTCAGAGTCTTTAATATGCCAATGTACACCCTAAGTCTCCAAAAGGGTATAGAGCCTCTATAACTTATATCATAACAAAAAAATGTTCCCCCAGTGCATCTCATGAGAATTGGTGTTCTGAGCAACACACTTTGGGGGACGCTGACCTGGGACCCTGAACTCAGCTAAAGGTTAGAGAGGAAAATACACAGTGAGTGAGTGAGCGAACAATTTTGCCATAAACTGTGAATAACTGACAGCCATTTAATATTCTGAGAACTTTTTCCTCCACAAAGTGACTCTATAATTAGTAGACATTTAGATCCTGTGGGAAATTGAGTAAAAAATTGCCAATGGTGAGAGAGCAAGCTTTGGGGTGACAAGATGTTCCATTCTTTGATCTCTAAGTATCACCTTGACCCAAGAGTGATTTTATAAGTTGTGGGACCCAATGCAAATGAAAATGCAGGATCTCTTGCTCAGAAATTATTAACTTCAAAAGACTGACAGCTGAGTATTAAGCCAAGATCTGGGCTCTTCTAAGCATGGGGTCCTGTATGACCACACAAGACTCATGCTCGTGAAGCTACTCCTGCCTTGACTGGTCCAACATAATCCTTAATAATTTTAGACTGCTGTCTGCTCATTGGATGAGTTATATTTAGGGTATCTCTGTGTTGGAGGTCCCTAAGACCACCCCCAGGTTCAATGATTGCCTAGGAAGACTCACTGGAGTCAGCATCTGGTGGTCTTCATGGCTCTGATTCACTAGAGTAAAAGGAAACAAAATAAGATCAGAAAGGGAAAAAACACATGGGCAAAATCCAGAGGAGACCAAGCACAAGCTTCTAAGAGTCATCTCTCGGAGGTGTCTCACAGGATGCACTTAATTCCCCCAGCAAGGAGTTGCAACAGTGTGTGTAAAGTTGTTCCATCAGAGAAACTCATTACAAACTTAATACCCAAGGTTTCTACTGGGAGCTGGTCATACAGTAATCCTCTTCTTAGTATGAACCAAAATTCTAGACTCCCAGAAGGGAAGTGAGTGTTTAGCATAAACTATATTGTTTTAATAAGTTGTTCAGGCAGAATGAGTAATTATTCTTATCAGGAAATGATGGGAACCACCCTGAAATCCAAATTCCCAGACATCAGCCAAGGGCCAACCCTGTAAGCAGGCTTTTCTAAGGATAGCAGGGTACACTAGTTACATTAAATGTTTAACTATGGACTTTCAAACATGAGCCAGCAAAATTAGGAAGCCATTTTGGCAGGACAAGAATCTGTCCTTAAGTCCCCAAATGAGCATTCCACTCACTATGGAATTGGTAACATTCAACAGAAATCTTAGTTTGTTCACTGAAAGGCAGTACTGACATGACGTTCTTAATCACTTCTTAGTCATCACGGTAATCACAGTGGAAGTAAGTCAGGTGAAGCCAACTGTCCCCTAATGTTTTGGAAAAATGTGTAGGAGAGGGGTCTTGGGTAACTCTCCAAATTATCAAATTTCTATTTAACCAGGTTGTATTTAGCCTTAAATAATCCATATGAAGTTACTACTTTAGTTTTTCATAAATAAAGCAATCAGATAATTAAATATTCATTATTCAATGATAAATTAGTATTTAACACCTGTCAATTCAATGTGCAAGGGATGTAGAATATAAAAATTTGGCTTTTGTTCTTTGGACTATCATGAACCTTAGCTAGTTTGGCCTACAGGAAAGGACACTGGGCTTAGAACTTGTTTCCTAGGCTAAGAAACTAGGTGCCCTGGGCAAGTCACTATTCAGGTCTGAGCTTCAGTTTCCTCATCTGCTCAGTGAAAAAAATAACATGTTCAACAAAAAAGAACAGGTATGAAAACCAAATAATGTAATTGGATTCATGTGGAAGCGGCTGGTAACTATAAATCAAATCACGTGTGGGGAGGTGCTTAAAGAGCAAAGGAAAGTGACTACATTTAAGAAAACCAGCACGTTTAATAAATGATGGCAATAACCCAGCCCCATTATGGGGAGCAGTTACTGCCATCGTCTGCATCACTGATGGCGCAATTAACTTAATTAACACATACCTCTGTGGTGAGTCTGCTGAAATAACACTTTTCCTTTTCACAGGCCCCTGCCTTGCCAGCAAGGCATCTCCAAGTTATGCATCTTCCAAGTAGGGGAGGCCAGAGTGTTAAATGGCTTTGAATGGGTATGCACAAAAAAACCCAGAATTCCAGAATATCCACATTGTTAGCAGCTCAGTTACCTAGAAGAAATAATAGAAGCTTCATCTTGTAGAATAGGGCAAAGACCAATGTATCTTAAAGTGGAGGCATGTCTGGATGGGTTGGCTATGAACCCATAGGGAAGTCTTTCTCATCAAATCCAGAATGACTTCCCACAGGATAGCCTCCTGTTTTCCCCAAGGTTCTAATGAAGGAGCCTTTGGCCTTTGGTCTGTCATGATGGTAGTAGCGATTTTTGACAAGTGAGAATGAGTCTGTGTCTACCTGAGGAAGAAGTCTGTAGGTGGGCTGCTCTGCCATGTCATGAACCCCTTCTGAGAACCTTGTCTGAATGCCATATGGGGCTGGAATGAACGGGGAGACTGCAGGAAAAGGGACATACCACTCCTATTTTGGAGGTTTTTAAACTTCATTCTGGTTCTTCAGAGTAGTTGAAAACCTCTCAAGAATGTTCTGCTGGTTCTCCTAGCTTCTCTTTTCCTCTTCTCCCAATGCCATGGATCCATTTCCTTTTCTTCCTATCTTTTCTGATTCTGTAGAGCCTGATTTTTATTTCCATTCATGTTGACAATTCATTCTACACTCCTTTACAATATTATTTAGCTATTTTAGATATGCAGCTCATCAAAGCAATTGCATTTTCCTTTAGAGCCAACATTCTCCTGTATTTCCTACAGCAACCTAGTGGAGGGCTGGCCGTGGTAGTCTCTGTAAATAATTGTTGAATTAAATTTCTTTTCCTTTCTTATTCTTCTCTCATTAGAAACTGAATGTACTAGGTCTGCAAGATTAGCTGCACGGATCAGAGGCCCAATGTACCAGTGGCTTAAATAAGACAAGTTTATCTGTCTCTCGAATAATAGTATGGGGGTAGAAATATAAGGTAGGCAAACAGCTATGCTCCAGGGGATCAAACTGGGACTCAGGTCAGGTCACCTCTTTCTTCCTTCCTTCCTTCCTTCCTTCCTTCCTTCCTTCCTTCCTTCCTTCCTTTCTTTTTTAAAGATTTTATTTATTTATTTGACAGAGAGAGAGAGATCACAAGTAGGCAGAAAGTCAGGCAGAGAGAAAGGAGGAAGCAGGCTCCCCACTGAGCAGGGAGCCCAATGCAGGACTCCATCCCAGGACCCTGAGATCATGACCTGAGCCAAAGGCAGAGGCTTAACCTACTGAGCCACCCAGGTGCCCAGGTCACCTCTTTCTTGTCACTCTGTCATCTCTCATTATTTTGACCTGCCTGGTCGAACATAGCACCCCAACCCCGCCCCCCGCCCCAGCCCAGGGCTGCAGGATGGTATACAACGGAAATGTGTAGAGTAAGACTGCCCCTCAGAGATTGTTCACATCATCCGATCCTGGCCATGTGACCACAATGGTTGTAAGGGAGGCTGGGAATTGCAGTCTTTAATACGGCTGGCCAGCCTTCCAAGGAAAAATCAGAGTATTACTAAATGAAGCAGTAGTTTCCAAAGTTTTTAACCATGACTCACAATAAGGGCGCCTGGGTGGCTCAGTCAGTTAGGCAGCTGCCTTCGGCTCAGGTCATAGTCCTGGGGTCCTGGGATCGAGTACCGTTTCAGGCTCCCTGCTCAGCAGGGAGCCTGCTTCTTCTCCCTCTGCTGCTGCTCTGCCTACTTGTGCTCTCTCTCTATCTCTGTCAAATAAAAAAAAAAATCTTAAAAAAATAAAAGAAAGACTTTTATATGACAATCTAATACAGGTGCCATACACATAGAGAAATGAAAAGCATTTTGAAATAATACTTATTCATACATTGTGTAATGCATTTTCATATTTTTATAGTTTATATTTTATAAAATAAAGGTTTTTGTAACTAAAGAAGAAAGAATGGCCTGCGACTGGAAAGGCACAGATATAGAAGGGAGACAGAAGAATCCCAGGGGGCAATTGGGAGTCTGTACCATTTGGAAGGAAACACTCAGGTCTGATCATAGGCAAGGTCATTTACCTGCACTCTTTGCAGTGAACATCACAATAGTAGGTACTGAATAGGCACAAGAAAATAAACAAACCAGCCAAAGCAATCAGTCAATGCATCAGTGAAGTAGTCAATGAAAGCTGAGAGAGAGAGAGAGAGAGAGAGAGAGAGAGAGAAAGTCCAGACAGAATCTCTGCTGACACTTGAGACAAAATATTGAAGGCTAGAGGGTCTTTTTCACCAAGAGAACCTCTAGAGGTGGGAGAAAAAGACATTCATTTTTGTCTCTTAACACGGGTTGTATGCAGATAAAACACACACACAAACATCCATCCCATTGATCCTTCTGTATTTTGAGCTGAACAGATAATTCATACCCAAACCAAACTGATTTCCTTTTAATTCTTTGACATGACCTCAAATATAAGAACTGTGTCAAGGGCAACCTCATATTTTCATTATGATAGTATTTCCTAGGCTATCCTAATTCAGCTTTGTGCTAGAGCAATCTATATATCAGATTTGTCCTTCCTTCTATAGACTTCAAATTTGAGGAAAACCTCATCTGCTCTGATATTTTTTTTTCTTGACAGCTTCAACTGACTTTTGTCAGATTTTTGACAGAGGAAAATAAAAACCACAACTCAAAGAACATTACACTGCATTTGTTTTCAGAGCAACAGTTTTGGATGAGTTTTAAATGTCTTTTAAATGATGTCACAATAGATGCTTTAAAACAGGCCCCAAATCCTTTGTGCTACAGGCACCGTTGCTTTATTAGTTCTGGTGCAGGCATCGTCATCAACTGCAAGCTAATTGCGTTAGTGGGCTCATACTCTGCGGCTTCCAGAGGCTTGGGTTTGGGTAAACTGTGCATTTCCATGGTGTTTATGGAAAGCTTCCTGGGCAAGTGGCCTGACAAGGACAAGCCTTTCACTCCTGCAGCCAGGACCTCTGACCCGCTCACCCCCCGTTTATGGTTGCCTTTGCTACCTCCCTGCTTCACCACGGCTGGGAAAGGCCTCATCCCACCACTTCAGAGCTAATGAACCTCCATAGAAATCAGAAGTTTTCACTGTCTTATAAGCTGCTTAAAGGCTCCCAAAGAAATGAGTCAGTGTTTTCATTCCCTGTCCCAAAGCTCATCTGGATCGGCATCTGTGTTTGCTGTCTCCGGAGAGAGGGAGGCTAATTACTGGACAAAGCTGGGGATTAAGCTTCCCTCTTGCCCTTATGAAGAACAGTCCCTCTGGAACAGGGTTTAGGGCTTATTAGGAGAGTGGTAGAAAGAAAAGGTGTTTCTTCCCCATCCTGTCTGGATAAGGAGTGCTTTTAATCTGACACTTTTGGCCATCACCAAGAAAAGCTTGCAAGTCCCCAGAAGATGGGCCATCTTTTGCCATATATTCAAGCAATAAGACATGACAGGCACATTATTTCATTGGGGCTGCACACCTTGAATGCATTTGGTGGCAGAAGGCCAAAGTACAAATGACTTCAACTCTCATGAAATGCAATATTCTTTAACAAATGCATTAAAATCCTTGCACTGGCTTATTAGTATTAAGAAATGAAAATTGCTTGAAAACTAAGGAGGCAGAGAGATTTCCTAAGATAGGTTCCTAGGGGTCAGGCACCTTGATAGCCAATAAGAAGCTACCATTTGCAAATAATGTTCAAAGGACACATCTTAATATAGTCAGCCTGGAAGAGGGCTCTGAAATCTGAGAGCACCTGGCTCTTTCTGCACCGCCAAAGGGCAAATGTTGAAGTATAGCATTAGAAGATGAGATCCGGGTCAGCATGTAGACCCTTACACCAGCCTTCCAAGATTGGATGATTACTACTTTCTCATTTTCCTAAAGGATTGTGCAAGGTCTTGTGTGTCTATAAAAGCATTTTTAACACTTTGGGGGCGATTTGGCTTTTAAAAATTTGCCTTCGAGGATGAAGCCTCCAGGGTAATTGTAATCTGGCCCTTCTAAATCCTTCTTTCCCAGAGAGAGGCACATTTCTAGATGATTAGAGAACTTCAGGTGGGAACACTACTCTGCCTCTGGCTTTATGCCTTAAAATATGACCTAAGGCGAGCTATCATTTCCCAGAAATGAAATATGTCATATGTTACTATTAAAGTGAACCAGAAAAAGAGCATTCTATTACAATAATGGGTTTTGTTTTTAAAAAAATGTAAATGTCAAATCCCCAAAGGAATAATACATATTTGATACTATTATTGGAACAGCAATACCAGTAATTGCATGAAGTGCTTATATTTAGTATTATTCGTATAGTAAAGGGATTTTATGTAAACCTTTCAGTAGAATTATTGTGTCAGAGGAAAATGAGAAGCAACATCACTCATTATTCATGCAATCAATATACATTTATTGGAGGTGACTATGTGTCAGTCATCAGTCTAAATGCTGGGGAGGCAGAAAAAGGAAGAAGGAGGAGGAGGAGGAGAATAGGGTATCTTCCTGCCTTCAGGGAACTCACATTCCAGTTCAAGAGACAGGTATGGCAATTAACGATATAACAATATGTAGGTATGGCAACAGGTACAGCAATGTGTGTCACAATAGCAATAATAATCCCAATAATGCCATGGGAATACTGTACAGGGAATTGTTCATTCTAGCTGAAGGAGCCCTTGTTATTCTTAGTGACCTATTGGAGCTGAGCTACAACTTAAAATTTCAGGATGAGGCACACATTGGGCAGATGGAACAGCGTGGTCAAAGGTGTAGCATCAGCAAATAATAATAATAATAGCAGCAGCAGTGGTAGTAGTAATAATAATAAATAAAAGCATGACACATTTAGGGAATAGTGAGTGGTTTGTGTAGCTAGAAGTAAGTCGGTCAAATTGCCTGATGTCAAATGCTTTGATGGACTAGTTTGAGTTAGAGAAACTTGAGTGATTTTTGAGCAGTATAATTTTACAAAATGAATGTGTTTTATGTTATACTCTATAGGGGCCAAGGCAATGAGAGTAGGAGACAAAATACTGCATGGAATAAAACTGTCATTCTCACCATGACTCATCTCTTAACTTATGAAAATACACTTACACGAAGAAATGCAAGAAAATTGCTCATTTCACATGCTTATGGGTAGATTGAACCTAATTTTGTAGCATTAAAACCAATTTCCCACTGAGAAAACATGTCACAGAGGATGGCATGAACCTTTATCATTATTAATAATATTTGATATTTCGATGTCACCTTTCATCCTGAGATCAGTCCTGTACATAGGAGAACAGATAAGCTCCAAGGAAACAGAGATAATATTAAGACAGTAAGTCACATGCCTTTCTAGCTTCCATATTCCAAGGGCTTTGCAACTGTGTGTTCGTCTCACCTTTAGAAGTTAGTGGATATAGTTGTAAAGCAGTAATTTTTTGTTAACTTGTTATACAAGAAGTCTTAGGGTAGAGTACAGGCCACATCCTTCTACACACAGCTCTCCTTGGAAGATGAGCTTTTGACGTATCCAATCCCCTTTCTTTGGCTTCTTTGCCTGATGATCTCTGTTCTGAGTGGAGGACACACCAGCAGTGAGCTGTGTCTTCATGGATTCTTCACCTTCTTCAAAAGAGTAGCAAGTCATCAAGATGATCAACAACAACAACTACTACTGTTCCTTATAAAGCACTTATTTCAGGCCTCCGTTATTCTACTGTTCAAAGGTGATATACATCACCTTAACTAATTTCACACCAACTTTGCAATAGAACTTTCTGTGATGATGGAGATGACTTGTATCTCTGCTGTCCACTGTGGTCGCCACTAGCCACACGCAGCTACTGAGCACTTGAAATGTGGCCAGTGCTACCGGGAAAATGCATTTTTCTTTCATTTAATTTTAATTTTTTTTTTATTGAAATAGCCATATTGTTAGTGACTATTGTATTGGACAACACACAGTGGCTGGTGGTTTATTTTTTAAAGAAAATAAAGCCCTATTTTCACCATTAGTAAGGACTTAATGAGGACTAGTGTGAGTGAATGGTTCAAAAATATTCTTGAAACTACAAATATTTCAAAAGAAGTCCTATGTTTTGCATTTGGGGAATTTTTATTCCGCCTTTCCTCCCATCCCATTAAAATTTCATTTAAAACGTGTCTGTGGAACATGAGAATCATGTTTAGAATCATTTCTAAACAAAGAACACTTACAGGAGATGTGGGTGATAGCCTCAAATGAAACCTGATTGTCATCCAGTCATCCCATGTGGTCCGCAATGATGGAAACTAGTCTATCCATTGAGAGCCGGAACTCTAATGACTGATTTCCTAAAGGGAGACATTCACCTCCACTTATAAGATGGGATGATGAAAGACGGTCTTATGTTTTGGGTGTTGGTGGAGAAACACAAGTCTTCAGATAAACTCTTAATTCACTTTGGGCCCTCTTTACTAAAAGCACCTCCCTGGGATTTATCTGGTTTGTATGTGGAAATATGAGAATAAACTTAAGGTGAAGAAATTGATTAGGAGACTCAATTACATCTCTGCTCAGTCTGCTCAGTAACTTACACTAGAGAAAGAGAACTAAGTATCCCTTGGTTTGAACCATCTGTCGCGAAAATGTGACATATGTTTGCTTTGTTTACTCAACAACCAAGAGTAAACTGATACACTGAACAAGAAATCCGTGTGTGGTGTGACTCTGAGTGTGTGTGTGTGTGCGCGCGCGCGCCACACGTGTTGAGGAGGGTGCTCCCTGAGGGCGTCAATCCCGTCATACCTATCCCCGAGGAACACGTGCAGATCGGAGGAGTGTCCCCTGGGCTTTGGGCGCGCGAGGAGGTGCAGACACCCTCCTCCCCCCAAACAATGCGCTGCAAGCATCTGAGCGGCTACCGCGGCCCTGGGGCGCGCCTGGCTGGAGCGGAGCTGGATGGAGAGCTACCCACCCCCTCCTCTTTCCTCCTCCTTGCCTCCCCGCCCTTACTCCCCCCGCCTCAAACTTTACCCAAAGCCTGTGCCCTTTTCAATTAACCCTCCCCACTCCGCGCCTTGATAAAGAGGGGAGTTGCTTTTCTCTCCTCCGCGGTCCATTGTCTGGTGCAATGGGTTTGCAGATTTGACAGCTGAGCTCACCCAGACTCTATTCAAACTCGGTTTCCATGAATGATGAACTTGGATATCAGCAAAGATCCCGAACCCAAGCCCTGAGCGTCCAGACCGCCCTGCGCCACGGTGGGCTGTTCCACAGACTCCTCTCGGGACCCAGTGCGGACTTCGTTGTCCCGGGCGCCCCCCGGTGTTCGGGGAGAGGAGTGTGTGTTCGGGTCGCGGTACGGGGCGGGGGGGGTCAGCAGCCTGGCTGAGAACGAGTGGTCCCAGAAATTGGGGCGAAAGGCCGTGTATATGTTGGGCGTTTAAATTTATTATTATTTTAAAATTTACTCTTGAAACAGCCAAGATGGAGGTTAGCTTGTAAATTTCCCAAAGCCAGGTCTGGCGAGGTTTAAATGCAGTGGCCGGGGGTTCCGCTTTTGTCTCCTTGTCCAAGCTCCAGGGGAGAGAGAGAGAGGGAGGGAGAGAGAGAGAGAGAGAGAGAGAGAGAGAGAGAGAGAGAGAGAGAGNAGAGAGAGAGAGAGAGAGGGAGGGAGGGAGAGAGAGAGAGACACTGCGTGTGCATGTATGAGTGCGTGCGCGCTGGCGTGGATCGGTGCGTGGGCACATCCTGCGATCTCGGCTCCGAGGGTCTGGGTCTGAGTGTGTCTTCATCGCGCCAAGTCTTGAGTCATAGCCGCGAGTGACGTGGGGAAAAACTTTGTGCTCGGAAGAAGGGTCTGATTCGATTGCACTAGCACGGAAGAAAGAAAGAGCCCTTGTGCATTGTGCCCTTTTGTGTCTGAGTGTGTGTGTGTGTGTGTGTGTGTGTGTCTGCGGGGGGCGGGGAGGGAGAGAGAGTGAGGGAGAGAGAGAGAGAGGGAGAGATAGAGAGTGTGTGTGTCTGGCAGCACTCGCGGCCGGCTGCATAGCCCTGCGTGTCCTGTGCGCGCGTGCCGGGTCCGTCGCCGAGTCCCACCGCGGACGAGTGTGTTCATCTGCGGCGCCCGTGCGCGCGAGCCTCAGCGGGGGCTGGCGGGGGTGCTATGGGGCGGCGGGCGCAGGATCAGGCCGAGGGGCCTCAGGCAAAGAAATCCGGCCTCGGAGCCCGCTAGCCTCCGCTCAGCTTCCAGTGTCCCCAACCGGCATCTGGGAGCCGGGGGGCTCCGCTCGGAAATCGTCCTGGCCCAACTCTGCCCCTTTGAGCTCTCGAAGATTACCGCATCTTCTTCCTAGCGCAGACAAGTGAGCCCGGAAAGGGAAGGAAGGGGCGGGGACACCCCCCAAAATAAATAAATAAATAAACAAACTGGCTCCTCGACACAGCTGGACACGGTCGGTTGAGTCCAGGTTGGTGGCATTTGGAGAGTTTTCTCGTTCTGTGGATTTGGGAGCCCGTCGCCGCTCCCCCCTACCCTCTTCTCCCCTCCCGCAGGCGCCCCTCAACTTTGGGGTCCAGGGGCGCGCGCGGCTCGGGGCTGCACCTGCCCTGGCGCTCCGGGGCCGCGGGCCGGTGCGCTCGCCCCGGGCGGTGGCGTGGATGAGCCCGAGTCCGGGGCGCCGGGCGAGCCTGCGCGCGGCGCGGACGCCGGGGAGGGAGCGGAGGACCCGCGGCGGGTAGGGGCGCGCGAGGCGGGTTTCGGCCGCAGCCGGGACGTCCGTTCCCCCCTGCCCCGCTGCCTCAGGAGACAGGCGAGCCCGGGGAGGAGCGGGAGAGGGCGACCGGGGGCCGCGATTGGTGGTCTGGGTGAAGAGGCCGGCAGCGGAGCGAGCGAGCCGGCTGGAGGAGGGGGCGGCGAACTTCCAGCGAGAAGGGGCTCTGCCTGCGCGGGGGCTGGAGAAAGAGCTGCCGCCGCCGGGGGCTTCGACTCCAGGCAGCTGCCGGCTCCGCTCGCGGCGCTCGGAAAGTAACGTTATTTATTTATTTGCTTGGGTCCGGCTTCTTGGGTTGGACCCGAGAGACACCCCTTGGACTTTGGGAGCCGGCGTCCGACCTCTCCAGCCCTCCCCTGCCCTCGCGGGCGGCTCCCCGGAATACACGTACATGTCTCCCCCTCCCGCGCCCCCTTCCTGCGCCCCGACCGGGTTAGGGGTGGGCCCTCAATCACTCGGGCGCTAGAAAGTCCCCCAAGGCGGGAGCAGGGGAGGGCAGAGGGGCGGGGGAGGTTCCAGCGCTCTCGGCTCTCATTTCAAAGCGCGCTCTCCCTTCCAGGTTGGGTCAGACCTGAACCCCTAAAAGCGGAACCGCCTCCCACCCTCGCGCCAGGCGCCCGCCGGGAGCTGAGTCGCCGGCGGCGGTGGCGGCGGACGGACCGGGAGTTTCCTCTCGCACTGGATGGAGCTGAACTTTGGGCGGCCAGAGCAGCGCGGCCGCCCGGGGATCGCTGTATGCTGAGCTCCCTCGTCGAGACCCAGCGGCGGCTCGGGATTTTTGGGGGGGCGGGGACCAGCTGCGCGCCGGCACCATGTTCCTGGCGACCTTGTACTTCGCGCTGCCGCTCCTGGGTAAGTCGAGGCCGCCGCTAGCTTTCTAACCCGCGGAGTCTTTCCGAGGGGGTACTCAGGGCAGCCCCCCAAAACTGCAGCGCGGTTGCGCCGGCCGTGGGAGGGCGAAGTTTCGTTTCGGGGAAGGGGATCTTGAATCCTCCGCACCCTGGGCTTGCTTGGGAGGCGGCGATGGCGCGGCACTAGCCCGCAGCTTTTTGGGCTTGGTTTTAATTTTCTCTGCTTTTTAATGGCCAATCCTGGCGGAGAGTTAAGGGGTCCGAGCCCCTCCAGCCCCGGGACCAGCGCTCCTTGCGAGTCCCGGGAGCTCTCGGAAGCGCAGCGGGCAGGTGGGGTGTGGGCGAGCATTGCATTGGGAGAGCAAACTTCGAAGGGAAAACTTTTCCCCGAACGGGTTGTGAGCGCTCCCCGCCCGGCGGGCCGCGGACCAGGGCTCGCCAGCCCTGCGCCCCGCGCCCCGCGCCCGGCCCGCAGCCGCGCTCCTCTTCGGAAAGCCCCGGCTTCCGTCGGGCGGGGCCGAGCCGCTGCTCCGGCCC
>LNAC01000001.1:13858196-14027778 GCA_002007465.1 Ailurus styani
GGCGGCGGGCCCCTCAGCCGGGCCCCGCTGACCTCATCCTCTCCTCGCTTCTCCCCAGCTGCAGAATGAGGACCTTTCATTGGCCCCCCGGGACAGCGGCAGCTGGTGTTTGCTGCCTCCCGAGCAGAATCGTGGGGGCCCGGTTGTTGGAAAACCCAGGAGGGGGTGGCGGACACCCCCCATCCCCGCCCCGGGCCCCCGCTGACCTCTCTGAAACCTGGTCGGTCGGAGCGTCCGAGTAGGAGCCCGTTAAAGGACAGGGCAGGAGCTCACAACTTCTCTCCAAGGAGAGCTTCAGAGGATGAGAATACAAAGACTTGCCCTGAATCCTGTCCGCAGTGTCTCCCCTTTCTTCTCCCCTTCTAGCTATTCTGACATAAGATAAAGAATTAAGAATAAAAGGTCCAGTAGACTCTATGCTATCTTTACCCTCCTCAAACCTGATCAAAGGCAGATGTGTGAAACACCATTCGTCATCTTACATTAGCCGAGTCTTGCACCAGCTGGTGTGGTTCAACCTTGGTTAACACAGAAGTGGCTTTGAGAGAGAAAGGACCACTTGTCACAACCACCCATTCCAATGGGGATTTTTTGGTCCTTGTGTGCCAGAGGTGGCTGGTGTTTGTAAATCTAACACAGACGTGCAGTGCATTCATTCTCCCCTGAGACACTAAACATTTGTAACATACGGATTTGACCTCTCAGCTCCCTCTTGCTCCAGAACCTATGACAATGAAAACCTATTTCAGAGGCTGACTGTTGAATAGCCAGCACCCTGGCTTTCTGGCCACATGCTGTGTTGAGGAGCACAGAAATGGGGGCCTCTTTTGGGCCACTTTTCTTCCATTGGCTCCCAGAGGTAAGCTAGGCTGGTGACATCACTGGTTCCTTTCTCTATTATTTCATTCCTTTGCAAAGAGTGGGAGAGTTTTCTGGCAAGATCAGGCTGGGTTGCTCTCCAGTGTTTTCATGGCACTCTGGGGAGAGGAAGGACAACAAAGGGAGAGGGAATGCAAAGTAATCATAGCCAAATAGATGCATTTGAGACCTTTGAAAGTTTCAGCATCTTTTTGTTACACAATCATAACATCATTAGAATTTAGATTCAGTAACAAAAACACGCTGAAATATGTCTGCTTTCCAGATCTAAGCCCCATCTTCCTGTTGTTTTTAGGAAATGATCTGCTCGAAGATTCCCCTTATGAGCCAGTTAACAGCAGATTGTCTGATATATTCCGGGTGGTCCCGTTCATACCAGGTAAGCAGATTCATGCTTCCACTCGGATGCCTTTGCCTGCTTGAAATCCATTGGCTTGCGTTCTCCTTGGCTCTCAGAGAGCGTCTAAGTAGATAGTTGAATGGCACAGTGTTTCTGGGAAATTAGAAATAGGATGATGATAATGAAGAGGCAGAATGCCTAGAGATGATTGTATGACTTGAAAGTAATTCTAAATGAAGTAATGTGGTGTGGTGATTTGAAAGAGGTTGGAGGGAGGTGACTCGGTTGATTTTTTTTTTCCCACATTGAAATATGATTGGCTAGCTCTTGCATAGGGACTTCTGTCTGTAGGTGGCAATCACACTCCCTTCTTGCTACATACCATTCACAGCGCCTCCCTGCAAATGGGATCCATGCCAATGATGCCACTTACTTTCTGAGACTTCTGAAGAGAATCTTAGATTGTTGAAGAATTTTGTATGGGCTCACTTGCCTGCCTTGGATTTAAAAGATTCAACTTTACCATTTGTTAACACTTATATTTTTAATTTGTCCTGAGAAGGTGTGTGCAGGTATCAAAGAAGGTATTACTGCCCCATTGGCCCTTTAAAGAGTGGTCTCACTTCCCATGGTTTGTTTTGCCTGTCTTTGCAATTCTCCGTTTGTTCTGGAAGTGAACTTAGTTTCAGAATTAAGTTGTTTGTAACACTGGCATTCAGACAGCCCCATAAATAATGAGCAAGGCCGTAATTTCTCTTAATGACATACAGATTCCAGACTGATGTTGTCTTTATTTGTTTACACTTAAGACATTTTCTCAAGTATATACAGCCCTCACAAATGATACATTTCGTTGGTGGTTGTACATGGCAGTGAATGTTGAATTCTATGAGATGATGGTTTATTATGAGTGAGAGTGTTCTGGTGTTCTAAATGTTTTCTGTTTTCCTGCAGAAAGCCATAGAGCCAAGGGAGTTATGTAAATACTGATATTATGTGTCGGTGTATTATACATACATTCATTCACTCACAAACATCCATTGAGTACCTACTACATTCCAGCCATTGGGATTTTGGCAGAGAGCCAGACAGATGTCGCCCCTGCCCTCACGAACCTTAGAGACAGCCAGCAACTGGCGTTTATTAAGTCCCTATTATATTCCTAGCACTGTGTTAAGAACTTTTTTTAAATAAGATTTTATTTATTTATTTATTTGAGAGAGAGAGAGGGCAGAGAGAAGAGCAGAGGGAGGGGAACAAGCAGGCTGGGCTGAGCACAGACCCCAGTGCGGGGTTCGATCTCCAGACCCTGAGATCATGATCTGAGTGGAAATCACGAGTCAGATGCTTAACTGACTGAGCCACCCAGGTGCTCCTGTGCTAACAACTTTTTATCATTAACTTAGGCAACAATCTTCATGTGCTTCTGAGGTATTATTATTTCCATTTAAGGAATGAAGCAATTGAGGCAGTGTGAAGACCAAGATCACAAAGCTCATGATTAATGAAACCGGAATTTAAACCCAGATTTGTTTGATTCTAAGCTCTTGTAACATCCTCCCCTTGCTACCCAGAGTGTGGTCTTTCCACCAGGGGCATGGACTTCACCGGGGAGATGGCTACCTAGGAATTTCAGGTTCCATCCCAGACCTACTAAATCAGAATTTATGTTTTAAGAAGACCTCTGGTCTGGGTGCTTCATATACACATGAAGGCTGAGAAGCATTCCTCTGCATTATTCTGTTTGTGGTTCAGAGGAGAAGTGTGTGTGTGTGTGTGTATGTGTTTTGGGATGAGATATAAGGGTATACGTTTAGTATCAGATACATAGTGTCAATATATAAAGTCATATATTATCCAAATAATGCTGATAATTTCCACTCCAGAGCCTTACTAATGCTCTCTCCCTGTCCCCTTGGCCCAGCTGGGGCAGTGTCTCATGTACTCCAGCAAAAATGCACAGACCCACCCATCTGAGCTCTCACAGGGGCAGGTCCCTAGGAGCTGGGGTGGGATGTGGTCCATGGTGTACCAGGAGCGAACCTGGTCTTCCTAGTGCTTGAGGGGCGGTGCCTCTTGCCTGATGCCTGCCCCCTGGAAGCCTTACTCCTTAGTCTTTGTGCTGATGCTTAGACGGCTATGAGCCTTCTGTGGACAGTGAGCGTGAGGATGCAGGCAAGGAGGAAGGCTCATTTGGGTTTTAATTTCAGAACTGCTATGGACTCTAGGACTGCAACAGACTCCTTTTTCCTTTCTGGTGCTCTCTTTTCTTGGTAAAATGAGACCATGGGTATAAATAAACTCTAGTCCTAACAGCTCACGATTCTGAGGGAAGATTGAGGTCAGCTCCAGAACCCATTCACTGTCCTCTTCAATTGTGTTGTCAATCCTTGCACGCATTCTACAGTTAAAATGGCTTGGTCATTCTCAGATACCTCTGGGTTGTCTGAATTTCTTCTGTGAGTATTGGGAATTCTTCTGCATATGGACCAAGTTTCACTCATTCATTTTCTTGGATCCCTTTCTCAGCCAGGTTCCTTTTCATTTGCAAATATGACCCTGACTTTGTGAGACCTGTCCTGCTGGGAACCCAGAAGTCATAATGAATTAATCAGAGCCAGGAAGGCCTTGTCTGGCCCTACGTTTTATCTCTCAAGGGCATTGAATTTAGGTTCCAGCACTAAGGAGCTTTGACCTCTGATAGTGATGGTGTTCCCTAAGTGGGTATAGTGAAGCCAAATGGAACCTTGAGAGGTTTTAAGTCATTGAATAATGCATATTATCCAGTTTGGCTTTTGTAGGATAGGGAAGGACAGAGGAGCGGGATGATAAATATTGCTTTTCGTGGTTTGATTCTGAGTTTCTAGAACATCTCCCCTGTCTTGAAAATCTCTCTGCGGAAACCAGGACAACAGGGCCTCTGCCTTTTACAGATATGGTAGCAATCAGAGTTTCCATATTTGGGTTTCTTTGCCCAATGTGAAGTGAATGTTTATCCACATACACTAAGTGTGAGCTGAATCGTCTCACTGAACAAGACATGTTCAACGTTCTCGTGTTTCCATTTTCTTTGGATTCCTCAAAGCCACCACCATCTTTGCCGTTGTTTACTTGATCACCAGTTAAAAAGCCATATTGAGGTGCTGTCAGTGGCCTGGCAGGAACAAGGAAGGGAACAAAAATGGTAGAGTCTCAAACCTGTCATCTCTGTTCTGAAGCCTGAGCTGCAGGAAAGAAATCAAACAGCCTTGTCAGGCGAGAATTGGGGAATTGCGGTGGCACAGCCCTGGTGGAAATGTGTCGGTGGAAGCATTTGGCCTTGAAAGCAGTTTTAAGGGTTCCAGGAGGGGCCTTCATTGTGGGTTGATGCCAGCGTGGTTTTAGGGGTCTCACACAGGAAGAGACAGGCAGTGAGTGGGAGTATACCAAGGAAAGAGGGAGCCAGTGCAAGAGGATGTTGGAGGAGAGGAAAGAACACGGAAAAGGGTCTCAGGAGCCAAGAGGGCAGAGCCGTGTGGGCACATGGAGGCTCTGAGGATAAAACCATCATGTGTGTTTCATGTCTGCCAGGACTCCCTGCTCCTTAACCTTGCCTTTTCTTCTTCGTGCAAGTTCTAGAAGCAGCAAGAACTAAATGGTGATTTGAAAGGGAGATGAACCTGTTGGGTCTGTTTTTGGACTCTCCAGAGCGGGAGAGCACAGTAGCAAGAAATTTTCAAAGTACAGTGGGTGCCAAGTGGAACCTGAGGTAGGGGATCAGAGGGGGATACAAGCACCTTCTAAGGATGTAAGCAATGAGAGAAGAAGGAGGGCTCCTGGGTTTAAAAGTATTGACTGGCAGGTTGGCTTTTATAGAGAAGTGTCAAGAGAGGCCAAGCCTTTTCTCAAAAATAACCAGAGCCAATGTTATTGCAAACAAGAAGCGATAAGGATGTGGGAAAAGAGGGATATTAGGATTTGAAATGCTGACTCTGGTTTGGTGAAAGATAAAGGTCTAGCTCTCTGGTTCTGTCATCATTTCCTGCCGAGTCCTAGGAATGGCTTAGACCTCCCCAGGAAGCCTTAGGATATTGACATCGGTTCCCACGCAGTTGGAAATTGTTTGCTGCAGGAGGAGATGCCCCTAAACACTCTTTGGAGTGTGGCCCCTTTTTCTGAATGATGCTGTGAATAATTAACCATGTTTAGCATTTCCATTTTAGTGTACCATCATACTTACATCACTATGAAAAAAAAGCTTTCTTAAAAATTTTACGTGTTGGAGAAGAGTCTTATAAGACCCTGGGCTGTCTTGTCAAATCAGGACAAGAGAGAGAAGTGTTCGTAAATACCAGGTACTGGGGTGTGTGGTGGTGCTTTGCCTTCCACTCAGCTCTCCAGAACCCTTCTAATCATGTTGTCCCAGAAGGTGAGAATCCCCATTGGTCCCTTGTTCCCCGTTCTGGTCTATGGGAAACTCCTCTCCAGGCCGGCTCGCTCCCACCATCCTTTTCTAAGCCCCATCGCCCCTGTTCACTCAAGCTCACTGAGCAATCTATTCCCCAAGCATTTCATGTGTCTTTGCTTTCCTGTCCCTGTGCTTATGCTCTTGCCTCTGACGGGGAAGTTGCTAGACCTGGATCCATTTTCATCTTGGGGGCCCTGCTGGAATTCCCCCAGACAGGCACTTCTGCTCAAGATGCTTTCGTGCTGCCTTTTGTTCTTGGCTTCACGATAGCTGTTAATCACAGGGTATTGAGGGGACTTACGTATGTGTCTGTCTTTCCCACTGGAAAGTTGGGGGATCTGCTTGCCATATGGGGTATATGCTCAGCCTAGAGCCTTCTTCCTGGTTCTGAGTAGTCATCTTGTTAACCATGAGAGCTTGAACATCAGAGAAGGACCATAGAGATCTAGTCTAATCTTCTGCTTTTACAGAATTGAAGCGCAGAGAGGGGAAGTGACTTAGCCAGGGCCACGATGCTTGAGGGTGGCCTCTAGGACCTTTGCTAGAACATGGCAATACCTTCGGGGAGGCCAGTGTTGGCCTCTTTTTGTTCTGCATGCTCTCTGGACATGTTTCATCCATTCCTGGGACCACTGCTACCACTTACGCTGATGACTCAGATTCTTCCCTCCAATTACAGCCTCTCCCGAACTCTCAACCAGCATTTCCAGCTGAGTCCTAGACAGCTCTGCCTGGTTGTATCTCAGTTACTTCAGAACATCCAAAACGGAACTCACCATCTCTGCCCTTTCCCTCCTTACACCTTTCTCTTCCTGAACCTTCTGTCTTCCATATGGCATTGTCTGCTTGAGTTATAAGCTTCAGGGTTCCTGCCACCCCCCTCTGCCATTCTCATTCCTTCCGCTGAACCCATCACCAAGTCTTCTGCTGTCTACCTGCTGTGTTTTGAGTTGCTCTCCTCTCTCCATTCCCTAAATATACTCATCTTATCTCTCACTTGAACTTTGCATTGACCTTCTTCCCGGCGTCCCCAAGTCAAGTTCCTCCCAATCCAACCTGGCCTCCTCATTGGCAGGCCTTGTCTTAGCACCCCACTGACTTAGAAGAACTGTGTGGCTTCACTCTTCTTCCATAGATTCTTCTATTAAGTGACCTTCCATCTCACCCCATCCACCCTGTGTCCAAACAAGCCATTTGACCACCTGCTGTGCCACCAGTGCCCCGGGCAGCTTTGTGCCTCCATCCCTTGGTGCATGCCAGCACTGGAGAGAGAACACATCCTCTGGGGTCTGCCGACCTGGGTGCATCCCAGCCCTGCCACTCCCTTCATCTTGGGCACCTCGCTTGAGCTCACTGTGCCTCAGGCTCCTTGCATGTAAAATGAGATGAAGGTTTTCCCTTAGAGGTTCTTGTGGACTTGAAGATGCCGTGTGTAAAATACTTGCCTAGCCCCCGAAGCATCCTTGGTCCCCAGTAAGTCTCAGCCATTGTCAATGGCCTGCTGCCACCACGCTCCCTGTTCGCCCACTCCTGACTCCAACACCAGGACTCTTTTTTCAGCAGACCTTGCTTCCCGATCATGGAATAACAAAAGGATGGCAATCCTGAGCCTTCAGGAAGGCTGCTCCTTAACAACCAAGGACAAAAAAGAAAAATCTAGCCTTTATCGAAGGGCCCTGGAGCAGAGTCTTGCCTCTTAATAACCCCGTTTGGGTCTTAACTTCCCTTTGGGGAAGGTCTTCCTTATTCCTGCTCTGAATCCCCTTGTTCCTTTGGGCCCTGTTTTTATGCTCTGTGGTCAGAGGTGAGTGTGCTGCAGCTGGTGGTCACCCCGGCTGGGGGCTCTTCCTGTGCTTAAGGATTCTTGTGATCAGCTCTCCCTTCTCAGCTTGACTGATTCCCATTCTTCCAACCTCTTCTCATAAATCTGCTCTCCAACGCCCCTCATAGCAGGAAGAATTACTGCTCCCTGAGAAGGGCATGCTTAAACCTGGGAGAGGCATCCTTCTCCACAGGCTGAGCTAAGTACACTTACATCTCACTTTCACAGACCACTACTTTTCGTTCGAATTCTCTCCCCCTCCAGTCCCTCAGCACCTCATTTTTTTTTTTGTAGAACGATAAGCAATTACAAACAGGTTTAAAAAACGAAAAGGAATTTAAATCACCACTAGTCACAGCTCCCAAAGGTAACCGCTGTAAACATGTTGATATGAGACTTCCCAGAATTTTTCCTTTATATATGAATATGTGTGTATATGTGTGTGTGTGTGTGTGTGTGTGTGTGTGTGTGTACACACATATCTTCTTGTTCTTCTTCTTCTTTTTTTTTTTTTTACAAAACTAAAGTCTGGGCTACACATATTTTCTGATCACCTGCATGATGACCTGAGGAATGTGTGTCTTCTTGTATCACTGACCATGTCCGAAAGGCAAATTTTGTTACTTAGATTAATGGTCAACCTCGAGAAGTTTCATGGATAAAACAGCAGGTCACTCCAGGGGCGAGATACTTATGGCCAAGGCCTGGATGTTCAGGGAAGGCTGTGAAGGTAGAGACAGTCAAGTATTTTTGCATAGCATGACTGTAGGTCCCGTTACCAGAAGAGGGGAGATAAAACATCCATGAGTGATAAGTAATTGCATGAACCCAAGATTGTTACAAGGTGCAGAATTATTTATAGCCAATAGGTCTGTCCTCATTCCTTCTCCTTAGTCCTTAGAAGTGTTTCTTTCTGCTATCTCTTAATTTTTCTGCTGTCCAAGCTTATTCTTGCTGAAGGATGTCCTTTCTTGGTTCTCTGGGATATAGTACCAGTTCGCAAAAGAAGGTGTCAAATCAGGATTATTTGGTCCAAGGAGCACTGATCTGGGAGTCAGGAGACTGGTGTCCTGTATCTAGCTGTACCCCTTACTAGCCAGGTGATCTTGGGCTCGTGTCTTCACTTCCTGTAAAAGGAGAGGTAGCTACTCCTTTTATAAAATGACAGCAGTCGACTAGAATAATCTTTCACATATTTTCCTTCCTTTTCCAAGGACCTGCATATTGAATCTTGAATTATTCTAGGACTTACTGTTTTTCTCTCGAGCATTGTCTTCAGACCAAAGAAACTTGTGATCTTGGTATATATATATTTTTCACATTAATAACACTTATAAAGCATGATTTATTCAATGTACGCCTCACTTGAACCAGAATGTGTTTAAAGCATCTCATTTGGGTACATGGAAGAAGATGAAACAAAGTAAGAAGTAAGTGGGAAAAACAGGGACAAGGGGAAAATGAGACAGGAAAGAGAAAATGAAACTAAGAGTGAGTTCGGTAGACACAGTGTGTGTCAGAAGATTATATTCAAACAAATTAAATGATCAGAAGTGCCTTGTTTATTTTACAAAGGGATAAATAAAATCCCTGGGTTATAGATGCAGTAGGACTTTTGGAGGTCATGCTAGTCCAATCCCTTTACTCTACTGATAAGAAAACTGAGAGTTCCATAAATTTCTAGGGCAGTAGAACATAAATTGTGCAGGACAGTGATGACAAGTAAAATTAGGTGTGTGTTTGTTCTTAAATTGATATTTGAAACTCTCCACATCCTGGCATTCCCTCCCACTCCTTTAAATTGTCCTTCACCTGTTCAGGTCTGTGCACCCGTTGGGATGGAGGGTAAGAACCACAGCCTTTGGCTTTAGTTAAGGGGATTATTGTCTGTTGTTTTGGGATTGTTTCAGAATAAGGGTTAATTAATAAGTCTCTGTTTGGCAACAGGAACCAGGAGCCAGAACGTTAATTTTCATATTTTTTTGGCCCCCTTCAGAGTCATCTGCAAGGGAAAGTGAGAAATTATTTTTTGCTGTAAGCCCTCCCAGCCTTCAGATTAAAAAAAAAATTAATCTTTCATCTGGAATTTTTTGTTAAAGAAGCTAACCACTTCCCGTAATTTAGAGACTCAGCTAGCTGGGTCAGTGATGAAAACGAATGGGTGATTTGCATAAGGGGCTAATTTATTATGTCCCCTGGGCATTTCTTTCATCTCTTTCCATTCTAATTAATGTTCTAAGAGGGTCTATCACCATATCAGAAATTAGGGGTGAAAGCAGCCATTGTTAACCTTTATTCTTATGATTTTTTATCTTCTGTGATCTTTTAACCATTTTCTTTTCATAGCCAAGAATTTACATAGATAGGGCTGGGGAGTGTATGGAGAGGAGGTTTCAGGCAGGGCTGTGCTCTTGTATGATCTTTATTCAAATAGTAGGTTGTTGCAAAAAATAAAAATGACTCGGGATAGCTCTCCAACCGCAGAGGGAGTTGCAAAACATCCAGAAGCCTACAACCATGGTGCAGAATTGTTTCTAAATTCGAGTCCCTTAAAAACCTCTATAAACACCTATGTACACACGCGGAGTTACAGATGTATTTGTGTAGCTCTACTGTATTTCATGGCTGTGTGTCTTGATAGTGTGCGCGTGAATGCAGCTATCTGTATTATTAAACATTTTGCCTCAAAAAGATCTTCCTTGACATGTGTTTCAGTGGGTTCTGGCTGTGACAAAGGCAGCTGTGTGTGAGAGAGTGTGACACAGCTGAGGAAAGGCAAGAGAACAAGCAATTTCTTCGAAAATCAATTGCAATTTACTCCTACTAAATTGGCCCAAGGTCCGCCCCGTCCGAGCATTAGCATATGACAGACTTTTAATCATTTGGTCAAATGGCCTATTTTTGGGCAAGCCACAGTTCCCTCAGGGATTCTGCCCATCCGTCCCAGAGCTGTGTAATCTTAACACCTGCACTCTTGTTACAGGGGAGGTCGTTGTGGGGAAAGGTTTACCCCCGGAGGGTTCTGTTGAGGGCCCTGCACTGCCCAGCCTGTCCATGGGCATGATTTCCTTTTGGTCCCCTACTACACCAAAAGCTAGGTATTATCTCTGATTTCCAAGGAGGAGACCTGGGTTCAGAGAGGTTGAGTAGCTTTCTCAGGACCACACAGCTGATGAACGGAAGAGTTCAGATTCACATCTTTCTCCTGCATCTCTTTCTATTGTCAGGTGACAAACTTTTAAACGCAGACCTGGGGGGCACCTGGGGGGCTCAGTGGGTTAAAGCCTCTGCCTTCGGTTCAGGTCATGATCTCAGGTCCTGGGATCGAGCCCTGCATCGGGCTCCCTGCTCAGCGGGGAGCCTGTTTCCTCCTCTCTCTCTTCCTTCCTCTCTGCCTACTTGTGATCTCTCTTTCTCTCTGTCAAATAAATAAATTAAAAAAAAATCTTTAAACACAGACCTGGGATCCTTTATGTGGATCTTAAAGTGAAGATATCTAGCTCCTTGTCTCCCTCCTTAATTCCCAGTTTTTCGTTCTCTGGGTTACATCTTAAAAACACTGTTCGACAAAGGGCCTCTAACGTTGAAATAGAAGCCAGTAGCTATTCTTTTAATATTTACCCCTGCATTCTGTTGGGTTCTTAATTGACAACCGAAATCCAGAACATGCACACTATTAAAACCATTCCTGCGGAACTGCAGAAATATTAACCAAAGAAGCAATTTCTGGATTGTATCTTTTTTCATTTCAACGTGAGATGGAAGGCTTCTAAAGTAGAGCAGAATGCCTAGGGCCATTTTTTGTCATGTTGTCATATAAATAGCATTACACAGTGGTAAAGAAAGGAATACATAGTTTAGAGTCCCACTTTAAGGTGACCTAATATGCTATTCATTTGTCTTCCACCATGTTGGTCCCCCCCTTCCTTTCTGTCCCTCTGAATGGTCTAAGAAACACCATGCCAACTGTTATTTCTATTATCCTTTGCACATTATCGTTCAGTATATGGTTAATAATGTATGAAAATAAGTATCGATTGCATTCTTTGTCGGAACAGGCCAGCAGGTTTCTTAAAGCCCATGTTTATGAAATGTTTCATTGATCCCTGTTACTATGAGTTCCAAATAAACTCTTGATGAAGAAGATACCAGGAAATCTGTGCATTCTGGAGAGCCCTCACTGGAACCACTGTTTTCTTGCACTCTTGAACGTAGCAAGTGGCATTTTGAATGAGAAAAGAAGTGACCGGATTGAAACTTTAAATGTATTCCCAATGAGACCTCAAGAGAAATAAAAATCATAATAATTTCAACAGCTGGGAGAGGGAATGAGCTAAGTGTTTACATGGGATACCTTGTATCAGCCTTGTTTAATAATAATTGTGTCTTCGCTCCACTGGATGGATAAGGAAACTGAGGTCCAAATAAGAACCTTGTCAAAGGGCACACACCTTACAGTTGGCTGAGCTACATTCTCATCCAGGAAGTCTGGTTCTAGAATCTGTGATGTATCCCCCACTTGAAAACAGATAACAGGAGAGATAGTCTTGGGAAAGTTAAGTGCACAGACTGCATGAGGGATTATCATGCATTTTGTACTGAGTGATATATATATATATATATATGTATACACACATACATATACACATGTGTATCAATACATATAATGCATATATTTATTTTAGAATGAAGAGAAGAATTGGTCAGTTTCTATGACCTCTGTCAATTTTCAGTATTTCAGTGTGATGGAATGACATTTCTGCCAGATTCACTCATCTGATATTTATTGAGAATTTACTGTGAGCCTAGTGTGAAGCCTAGGGGCTTCAAGGGTAAATAGGACCCTCTTTATTTGTTTAGGGATAGGTGTAAACAATAAAAATTAATGATGCAAAGTGGTAGGTGAATGAGTAGAACTTCACCAGGCTCACATAGAGATCCAAGGAGAGAATAACTGACTTGATGGGATTGTGGGTCGGAGGAGGCTTGCTTAAGGTGCCTTGGGGCCAGGTTTTGAGGCATGGATAGGAGTTTGGTAAAGAGGGATGGCTGGGGAGGGTATTCTGGACAGAGGCACCATGCCTGCACAGGTAAAGGCATGGAGTGTCCAGGGTGCTGGCAATAAATCACTTGCTGTGGCTGGAGTCCTACGTACAAGCAGTGGTGGGAGGAGAGCCAGGCAGAGAGGCAGGGTGGCACACTCACAGGCTGGCCTTGGCCTCAGCAGAACCGGAGAAGGATGATGGCTAATTTACCTCGGCATGCTGCATTTTGAGGCTGAATCCTATGGAACTGCCATTTTTGTAGGCCAGCATGGCAGAAAAGCAGAAACTGCATGTGGTTCGACTTAGTACAGTTTTGTGTCATAAAAAGATACACAGGGCTCTGGATGCTTCTAGAGTAGAGTAGGGCATAGGCCTGCTGAGAATGAGTAACTTCTTCTCCTTCGAGGTACCCTCTGGGGAAGTAATAAATAGGGCCTGGAGCGCTGTGCTGTTAGCCTCAGTTCCTGGTGGACTCAGGCCAAGTGTAGGTCAGGTTCAGGCTCCTCTCTCCCAGTCTTGCTTTCTTCTTGGGGGACAGGGGGACAGACATACCAGACTCCAGAATACAAAGACCAAGTGCACACAGCTCCCCATTTAGATGCCAGAGGTGGGCAGAGGAGTCAGGAGCCAAGCCCTGAAGGGTCTTAATGATCGTGGTAGGAGACAATGTCACTGCAAATTGTTCCTTAGACATTGAGTTAACCTGGCCAGTGAAAGGAGGCCTGTCCCGGTGGGCAGTGGGAATGTGGACAGTCTGGGACCCCGGAGAGGAATGAGTCTCCACCTGCCCTTCCATAGCCTCCCAGTCCCAACCCCAGTGTTGCCCTCTGTCCTGGACTCAGGATGGGACAGTGGCTCAGACTGTCCTCCTGGCTGGGAGGGATGGCCCTGCTCCGCCTCTCTGTGGCCCTTTGGAGCCCCAGTGGATAGTACCTGTTCGGAGGACTTGACGCGTGGGCTTGCTTTTTCGTTTGCTTGCTGTAGATCACTTTACTCTTCTGGCTCTCCGGGTCCTGCGTCTCACTTGGCTGTTTTCTGCACCAGATCCTCCACTTGCTTCAGAACCTTTTGCAAGAGAGTGTCTGAATAAAAACTCGAAGATTCTAAATGCAGGGAGTTGTCTTAATTGAAAGCGATGCCCGCTCACCCTGGGGCATGCCTGGTGAGGGAAGGATGGGAAAGGAGAGCTGCTGGGACTACAGCCAGTAATTACTGGGGCTCCCAGAGCTGGTTCTGAAGAAGGGACTGAGCTTGCTCTTGTGTCTTTTCTCGAGCCCAGGGTGTGTTTATGACATGGTTTTAATGCTCTCGTCGGAGCAGGAACAGGGAGAGATGGCGCTGCCCTTTTGGGCTGCTGCTGATCTCCGGGCAGGAACGCGCCCAGGGCTGGGCAGCGCTTTCCCACGTCAAGGCTCACCAGGCAAAGCATGTGCATCCATTCCAGAGACTGGGGTGAGGCTGGGGAGGGGCAGGAGATGAGGTCCTGATGATCTGGGAAATTATGAAATGTGGAAAAGCAATGGTAAAGAGCAAAAGTCTGGGGGGTTAAGCACACCCAGAGTGGAGTTCCACATTCCCGACACCCGTGAACTGTGGGACCAAGGGTAAAAGGTCACTTTACTCCGTTCTAGGTCCTGTATCTGAAAATGGGGATAATAATAGTATCCAATTCATAAGGTTATTGGAGGTAACACTTAGGAAGAGTGCTCGGAAATGCTCAGTAAATGGTGGCTGAGTGACTGCCTGTCTCTGCTTTTAATGTGCACACGAACTCCCTTCTTCCTCCTCTCCCAATTTATTAGCGTGAAACAGGAATAGGAGATGATTTGAGTGGATGTAGATCTCTTCTGCTCTGAAAAAAATAAAAGGAAAAAGAGAGGGAGACATCAGTAACCATCCCTGAAATGAAGATCACCGATTCAGTTCAGTCCAAAACATGGATAATCTCCACGAAAATAAGAGGAGTCACGTTCTTGGAGACCTTACTCTGTGTCTGACACTGTGCTAGCTGCTGGGGAGATGATCGAGAGCCTGCAAGAAAGTTCAGAGCAGAGTGGAATGCCATGAAGGGAGGGTGGGGCAAGAAGGAAAAGATGAAGGGAACTTGATGGAGGACAGAAAGTTCTAGAAGGAGGGGGCAGGGACTACTGCAGTGCAGGGATGTGGGGAGTGGATTCAGGTGAGCCAAGGCACACTGGTGGGAAAAGAAAAGGTGTTTGCCCAGCATGGAAAATTTATACTGGTTATGCTAGCCCTGTCTTGAGCAGATGGGAGTGTGGTGAAAACCTAGTGGGTATTCTTCTTCTTCTTCTTCTCAAGAATGTTTAAAAAATGTAATGTTTGCAAACAAAGTAGAAACAGTCGAAGCATTGTTTTCTATTAGCGGTATAGGGTTCACTGGCTATGGGTGCTTTTTCATTCTTGTCTTCCAAATTGTAATTTTAAAAGATGAGGCATTTCATATTCAAGAGTTTCTTTTGTCTGAAATAAATTATTCATTTCTACCCAGTTTCAGAAACAATGAACATAATACTTAATGCATCACAATTAAGCGAGTGTGTTTCATATAAAATTATGTTCTATGCATTTTGGTGGCAAACGGAGCAGTGTATTCTATATCTTGTCGACGTTTGTTCCTCATAAGCACAACATAAAGAAGTAGAGACTCAGAAATGCATTTTCTTTCCCTTCCGTGGGGGAGGGGCAACTTGAGATCCAAGCAGCCTTGTTTTTGACATTCCACAGCTGTTGGTGGGTACCTCGCTCTGCAGAGAACGTGAACTTACTGCTTCTGTATTGTGCATGGGGTCAGTTGGGGGTCAGCATTCTTGAGCAGCACCCGTTCATCCCAGTCCCCTTTGTCTGGGTTTGAGATCTTTCTAGATTGTCTTGTAGAAGAGCATTTGTTGGGGATTTGCTGGCCTCGATTTATTGGGGATGACTTCCTTTTGGGTTTGGTGGCAACTGCTTTTTGAAGGCTGACTGGTTTATCACGTGTACCTTCACCAAGGATCCAGCCCTTACTATACCCTTCTTGTGCCAACGTCTCCCTACGAAAATAGGCATTGCCAGCTAGGGGTGACATCTCCATAAGAAGCCTCTTCAGGCTTGAAGGTTTTGCTGTGATGGTCCCCAGGCCTGTTTTTGAGAAGCCTCCAACTCGAGTCCCAGCCCCAAGGTCACAGTCAAAGCTGGCAGAGCAGTTGTGAAGACATTAATTGTGAATGCCTGCTGGCTGCCCAGCGGGAGGATTCGAGATGCCTTCATAGGTTATGGTGTTTAATCCTCACGACAGCCCTGAATGTTGGCCCAGAGTGGGGGTGGGGAGGTTATTCACATTTCACATAAGGGGAAAGCAGAACTCAGAGAAGTCAAGTGATGTGCCTTAGGCCACACAGCTAGTTGGTGGAAGGTGCTGAACACGAGCCAAGTATAAGCAGCTCCAGAGGGCTAGCTCCTTGCATGCTGTTCTGCTCGCTGCCTTTTTGACTGTTAGGTCAAGAACCAAAGCAACCAAACGCAAGATGGATTCTCAGCGACCTCTGGTCTAAGCACTAGTTTGTATCTGAATGGAAAAAAATGACATTGTTCTAATCTGGGGGGAGATTTAGAAAGAAGTCCGTGGACTTGACCACAAGTTTTCACAGATGCTTCCCTGTTTTTGACCCTGGTTTGTTTTTTGAGTGCCTGCCCTGGCTGGCTGGACTGCCCAGCCTCTAATGATGTGGGCATTCTTGTGCTCTTGGCTTGCACCCGTGTGCTGGTGCCACACCCTGGTGTATCTGACAAGTCCCTTGCTCTGACCCATATTTTCTGCATGGGGTTCCCAGGACCCCGGAGTCTGAACTCTCAATCTGAAAGCTCCCTTTGAGAATATATCCACCCTACTGCCTGCCAGATAGTCCCATCAAGGTCTTCTGAGCAGAAGGCTGGCAAGTTCCCTATTGAACTTGCCTCTCTCTTCAACCTGGGGGATGAGGAAGAGGCATGTTGGAATCATAAGGAGTTGTCTTTCTATGTTGAGGGGAGCAGTGCTGTGGTGAAAAGAATGTGCCTTTGGGGTCAGGCCTGGATTTGCATCAGACTTCATCAGGTCACGACTTAGGCAAGTTCTTGAACTCCGCTCAGCCTCCTGGCGTGATTTGTCAGGTTAATAGCTGATGTGCAGAGTCCATGTGAGGCTGGGCTCTCAGGGCAGGGGGTGTCTGACACATGCGTGGGGGGTCCCTGAAATGATGGAAGTTCTTATTGAAAAAATGAGAACATACTCATTGGCCTCCAGACATTTCACTGCGCAGAGGGAGGGCGTGGGTGAGCCCGGCCCTTGTGCTTCCTTCTGGCTTTCTCTCAGAGTCTGTGGCTGCTGTTGTGGACCCCTTCGTGCATTTGGAGTTGCAGTCCTGAGAGGGGCGATCAACGACCGATGGCCTGGTTCTTCTGTAACAGAGAGCAGCCCCACCAGTGGTGCCCTGCGCCGGCTCTGTACCCCTTCCGTGTACTCTGCGGCCCTGACTGCTGGTTACTTGACTTTCCCCAACATTCCCACGGCCTGGCAGGGCTGGGCTGTAGCACCCCGAATGGGAGGCCCGTCATTGACTTGTTCCTCTGCACCCTCGCCCTTAATTAAGAGAAAGTGCAGCGTACACAGATAGACCTTCCAACAAGGTCTCTCATGCAGATCTGGCCAGCGCTGAGCTCCTGGTGCGGTGCACTCTGGAGACTGAGGGAAGGAGGGTTATTGTGGGTTCACACGCAGGGTGAGTCTCCTGACTTGAATGCAGAATTCTCCTATTAAGAGCAGAACCAAACAACTTTTTAGATAAGCACTGTGATAGAGGCCAGAAATTCCTGGCAAATATTTACCCTTGATGTAAAACACTAAGTTAAAGGTTGTTTGGAAAACCCTAAAATAGAAAAATTTATACTCAGGGTTTTGTATTTGGTAATTGTTAAAAAAAAAAAAAAGCCTATGTTGTTTTCCATTTCTTCGGAGCTGCCTTTTCAAAGCAGGGTCCTCCCTGGCCTGCCCACTGCTGCGCCCCCCGCCTTGCTCGCTCAGCCTTCATCCATGTTCTGCTGTCAGACACGTACCTCCCCCCAGCCCCAAGGACTCTGGTGTTGTTCTGTAAGCCCTGACCATGGACATGGCACCGTCTCTGCCCGAGGACCTGACGAATCTCCACAAACTGGGCGTGGATGCCGGTGCTGGCAGACTCTCCTCCCCGCCAACCTCCAGGAGTAAAGGGAGTCTACGGACTGTGGTGTTTGAACTCCCAGAGGACCGGCCCTGGGGACTTGAGAAATTCCTGACATGTGTCAGGTATCTGGGTTTGAGTCTCTGAACGGCCCATTGAGTAAGTCACTTTCTTTGGCTAGACCCCTCCGTTCCTCTCTGGCAAAGCAGAGTCTCTGGGTCATCCCGGTGTTCCAACCTAGCACCTTCACACGTTTTGTGCTGTTGTTGTCCTTTGGGGGCGGGGTATGGTGCTCTGGAAGCTGTTCCCATTCCAGCTGTGTGAGTGGAAGATGGTGGTGCTCCAGGCACGTGATTTCCCCGGGAGCTTTCCATCCTGACTCCCCACGTGCCATCCGTGCTTTGTCAAGGATCTTGGGAGGACTTCAACAAACCATCAACACAATTTTTAAATTCCAGTAAGTTTTAAAATAGCAACAGATATTTACCAAACCATCCTTTTGTGGGATAGGCATCGTGCTAGGTCCTTTTTGAGGCAGGGCACGGACAAGACAGATGAGACCCCTGAACTCAGGAAGCGTACGGTCCTGTGAAGGAGATGTAATGAGTTCAAACAAGCATTTTTGGTTGGTAATAAGTACTCTGAAGAAGACAGACCATTGTGCCAGCAAATAGAGGGGAAAGGGAAATCCCATTACACAGGGAAATCAGGAGGGATTCCTTGAGGAGGTGACTTTGCCCCGAGATCTAAATGCCAAGGAAGAACCGACTCTTCTCAGCACTGGCTGAAGTGCATCGGTAGAGTACGAAGGTCTCCAGGGGGACAAAGGCTGGCGGACTCTTTATGAGCAGGAATGCCAGGGTGCGGGGACCCTGCGTCTTTTTGTCAGTGATCGTCACCTCTTGCTGCCCTGGGCAGTGGGGTGAAAGGCTGCCACCAGGGGAGGGGGAAGGAACTAAGGCGAGGGGGGTTGATGGAGGGGGCAGTAGGAGGCTTCAGGCCATGGCATCTGCTTTCTGGGCTCATGTGACTTACACAAAAAAGCATCCATGCCTGCATCACCACACTCTGGAACTCTGAGCTGCGAACAAAGCAGCAGACTGAGTCAGAGCCTTGGTGTCTGATGTGACCAGAGTGACCGACTTCGCCCTGTTGCCTTGAAAATGTATTTCTTCAGGGATGGTCCTCTGTTGTGGGCTGTTCTCTATTGACTTGTCTCTTAAAAAAAAATAGTGCAGACAGAAATAATGATAGAATATTGGAGTTGAAAGAGTCTTTTAGGATCCCCAGGTCCAGGCTGTGGTTCATTCATGGCTGACAGAACTGGAGGCCAGAATGGTTAAGGGCAGACTGGTCCAGGAGCTGAGTCCCAAACGCCTTTCTCTGCCCTCGGCAGACATATGCAGAATGTCCAAGGAAAACAGGCCTGGAGGATGAAGAGACTTGAAGGCGTGACAGCTTTGTTCCTGCAGGCATCTGGACTATCCTCGGAAGAGGAATTCTTAAATAATTGGCTCCCTGCCCACTTCACTTGCCTCATCTTGTGTCATTCTCCTCCAGAAGGCTCAGGGACTCTTCAGACCCTAGGCCTTTCTTCCTGCCCTCAAACCCATCAGGCCTCTTCTGTCTCAGAGCCTTTCTCCTTGCTCCCCTCATTGTTGGGAATGTTCTTCCCTTTCGTCTTCACTTGGTTGACTCCTTCTCATTTCCAACCCATGGGCTCGGGCTGCCATAACCACCGAGCTAAATATTCTCCCCCTCTCCATCCTTTATTACAGCTCCCTATTTCATTTCTTCGTAGGACTTAACCACTATCCAGAATTATTTTGTTGCTTTACTTGTTTGTCTGATTCTTTCACTAGAATGTTAAGTTGTATGAAAGCAAAGACCTTGGCTCATCTGGCTTGTTCACTACTCTGTCCCCGTTCCTAGGAAGCCACTTAGGACATATGTAACGAATAGTTGGCAAATGAGCAAATGAGTGAATATGCAGAATGGGAGGCATGTAGTATTTGGAACCCAGCACTTGTGTTATAAGAGAGAAGGGTACACAGTCATGCCTTTAGAGAGCTTGTAGACTTGTTAGATGGGTGCACTCATCAGGCTTCTTTCTCTTACCTCTCACAGGCCAGCATAATAAAGGGAATTTGTTAGCTCTTGGAATTTGTAATATATCCGGAGGGAAGGCGGGTTTCTGGCACTGTCACCAAGAACAGGACTTCTTGACCTCCAGTCTTGGATCTGCCCTTTGTGGGAAGGTATCATGTTTAGGGTCAACAGAGTGACATCTTCCAGAAGCTCCACGCTCCTCCTTCATGGTCACAGAGGGGCCTCAGTGTTCCCAGACGTCTCAGCCTCACACATGCCATCCTTGGCCAGGTGCTTGGTGATGTAATGGTGAACAAAGCCAGATGGTCCTGCCTTCATGAAACTTATTGTCTAGCAGGGGACAGGGAGACAAATCCATAGAAAATTCCAAGGGTAAACAGTGCTCCCAAGGAGAGGTGGGTGGTACTAAATAAGAACCTGTAATAGGGATCACACCTGGCCTGTGGGAGTGGGTGAGGCCGGTGGTGTGAAGAAGCAGGTGGGCAAGAAAGCCTGTATGAGGTGAGACGAAGAAGTCATCTTGGGCTGGTTAGAACTCTGGGGAGAAGCAGGCCGGTGTCCTGGGCCTGTGTGCCTCGACATCCCAGTGCCCCATGGCAGGAACTGTGGGGTCTGTGCAGTGTGCTCAGCCATTGTTGTCATTGTCACACTTGAGGAGGCCCAGCTGAGATAAAGAAGCGCTGGGGCCCAAGTGCCGCAGATCAGGGATTTAGTTCATTTGCTTTTCAGAGACAGCCTGCTTCCTAAAGGCTGCCCCTCAACCCCCCGCCACCAGCCTCAGGTGAACTGGGCTCGTACCCATACCTGCCCCAGGTACTTTAGAGACTCGTTGGCAGCCTTGCTTGAAACGACACATGGCAAGATGCTTTGTGAACTCCACAGTTCAAAACCAAGTTGCTTTCAGATGTTTTGATTTTCTTTCAACTGTGGGAAGAGATACAGATTCAAGAAAGTTTGAAACAATGAGTCCTAGAACGCTGCGGCCAGAACGAACCTGAGGGAGCCTTTGGTTAAACTGCGGAAGGTGAGATGTGAATTAATGAGACTGTCTTCCAGCTGGGGACTTGAGATCATCTTGAGGTTGGCTCCCTCTCCTCATCTGTGGGCAGTGCGTCCCCTCCATGCCCTTTAAGGGGAATGGAGCCGCTGTTCCTCTTCCCACCAGATTGGAACAAACTTGGCACGTTGTAGGTGAAGCTCAGGCCTAGAGACCATGGGTGACTTGGCCCCAGCCTCATAGTGAGAGACAGGCAGAGCCCCATGGTCTTCTGGTCTCCAGCTTTTCTGGTCTCCTTCTCTGCCCTTCTCCATCGCCCCACATGGACCACATTCCAGAAGGAACCCAAGACAGTAGATCTGATCTTTCTGATTCAGCCTGTAGAGCATACCACTGGCTGCCCCGTTTGCCTTGAATGATTTTATTTTTTATTTTATTTTTATTTTTATTTTTTTTAAGATTTTTTATTTATTTATTTGACAGAGAGAGAGAGATCACAAGTAGGCAGAGAGGCAGGCAGAGAGAGAGGAGGAAGCAGGCTCCCCGCTGAGCAGGGAGCCCAATGCGGGCCTTGATCCCAGGACCCTGAGATCATGACCTGAGCTGAAGGCAGAGGCTTTAACCCACTGAGCCACCCAGGTGCCCTTGAATGATTTTAAAAGGGAACTACTGTAGGTAAAGTTGAAGTCTACAAAAGCATCATTGAATAATTGATTAATTCTACAAGTATTTCCTGCGTGCCTTCTTTAAGCCAGATGTTGTTCTCTGTGTTGAGGGTATTAGAGGGACTGTGCCACACAGAGGTTCTGCCCTCAAGGACCCTACATTCTGTCTGCGAGAAGATAGATGGTAAAGGAATATGTAATGGAGACAAAGAGAGGAAGGCATTGTCATTTACCTGGGTGAATGATGGTGCCACTTTCTGAGGTGGGAAAGACCAGGGGTGAATATTATTTTTGCGTTGGGAGTTGAAGATTTAGACTTCCATTTTGGACGTACTAACTCTGAAATGCCTTTTGCTCTTCTGTCTTCCTCTCTGCCTGTCTGGAACTCGGTTCATCATGAAGCTGTTGTTCATCCTGTCCATATTTTATGCTTTACGACATATGTATTTCCATGAATAATAGCCCACTCTGGATAGACATTTAGGTTAGTTCTTTTCTTTTGAGATTACAAATAATGCTGCAAGAATATTTTTATTCTGGCCTCTCTGTGCATCCATGGGGGTGTTTATACTTATAAGCAGAACGGTTGGGTTTTGGGGGCATGCACATGTTTTTTGGTAAGAGTTTTATTAAGGTATAATTCACATATCATGTAAGGAGACACATTTTCACCTTATTTTTAAATCCTCTGAAACTACATTTTAAGTAACCAGTACATTTTCTTCTTTTAAAATATTTATTTAGAGAGCGAGTAAGAGAGAGAGAGAGAGCACAGAAGTGGGGGGAGGGGCAGAGGGAGAGAATCTCCAGCAGACTTCCCGCTGAGTGCAGAGCCCAACGTGGAGCTTGATCTCATGACCCAGAGATCATAACCTGAGCCCAAACCAAGAATCAGACACTCACCCAAATGAGCCACTCAGGCTCCTGCATAGACTGTATTTTTTAGAACCAATTTAAATCGACAGAAAAATTGAACAGAGGGTACAAAGTTCCCATATATCCTCCTCCCCCACTCTTTCTCCTATTATTAACATCTTGAATTAGTGTGGTGCATTGTTACCATTCATGAGCCAATATTGATGCATTGTTATTAACTGGAAGTCCATATTTTACATTACCATTCCTCTTTATGTTACAGAGTTGTATGGGCTCTGATAAATGTATAATGTCCTGTATCCACCACTAGAATCATACTGAATAGTCTTAATTGCTCTAAAAATCACATCTGCTCCTTTTGTTTGTCTCTGCCGTTCTCTTGAGCCTTTGGCAACTACTGATCTTTTTACTGGTTTGCTTCCATAGTTTTGCTTTTTCCTGAATGTCATGTGGTCAGAATCATACAGCCTTTCAGACCACCTTCTTTCACTTAGCAATTGCACTTAAGGTTTCTCCATGTCTTTTTGTGACTTGGTAGCTCATTTCTTTCTGTCTCTGAATAATATTCCATTTTCTGGATGTACCACAGCTGGTTCATGCACTCTCCTCTTGAAGAATATCTTCCTTCCAGCTTTGATTGCTTTCAATTTTTGGAGATTATGAATAAAGCTGCTGTAAACATTTAGGTTCAATTTTGTGTGTGTGCATATAAGTTTTCTTTTTCTTTTTTTTAAGATTTTATTTATTTGACACACAGAGAGAGATCACAAGTAGGCAGAGAGGCAGGCAGAGAGAGAGGAGGAAGCAGGCTCCCTGCCGAGCAGAGAGTCTGATGTGGGACTCCATCCCAGGACCCTGAGATCGCGACCTGAGCCAAAGGCAGAGGCTTTGACCCACTGAGCCACCCAGGCACCCCTGTAGTTTTCAACTAATTTGAGTAAATACCTAAGAGTGTGATTGGTAGGCTGTATTCTAGGTCCATGTTCAGCTTTGCAAAAACTGCCAAGCTGTGTTTCAAAGTGGCTGTACCGTTTGTGACCCCACCAGTAACACATGAGAGTTCCTGTTGCTCTGTACCAACTCAGCAGTTGGTATTACCAGGTTTGGGGATTTCAGCCATTTTAATAGGTATATAGTGGTATCTCATGGTTGTTTTATTTTAACTTGCAATTCCCTAATGGCATGTGATGTTGAACACTTTTTCATGTGCTCATTTTCCATCTGTGCATCTTTTTTGGTGAGATGTCTGTTCAGACCTTTGATTCATTTTAAAACTTGGTGGTTTGTTTCCTTATTGTTGAGTGTTAAGAGCCTCCAGTGTATTCTTGGTACATATCCTTTATCAGCTATTGTTTCACTGTGTTTTTTTATGTTTGAAAATGTCTTTATTTAGCTTCATTCTTGAATAATTTACCTGGGTGTTATAATATTCTAGTTTGGTGATTATTTCCTATCCGCACTTTTACAACATCATTCCATTGCTCAGTGGCATCTGTTGTTGCTGATGCAAAGTCTGTTGTCAGTCTAACCATTGTTAGAGTTAGCTTTTTGTTTTTCTTTCTTTGTAATAGTTTGATATTTTCCTGATGATTTTTGTTCAGTGACTACCGATATTTAATATGGTTTCATTTTTTAATTTCTCCTGTTTGGTACTGGTTTGATTTTTTTCTTCTATCTGGATACTGTGTCTTTGTTTAGTTTTGGAGTATTCAGTGATTCTTCTAATACTTCTCTATTCTCTCAAATTTTCTTCCTCTTGAACATTTGTGAGACAGAGCTCTTATTCTTTCCTCCATATCTAAAAACTTTCAGGTTCTCAGTTTCTTTATTTCTCTGAGGTCCACTCTGAGTCAAGTCTTCAGTTCTGCCTTCTTAGTCATTAAGTCTCTCTTTGGGATTTTATTGAACCCATCTGTTGAGTTATTTATTTCAAAAGCTGTATATTTTTGTTTTAGAATTCATATATATATATATATATATATATACTTTAATCTTGTTCTTTTTTATGAGACATGTTTTGTGGTTTCCATTTCTTCTATCTCACTGACCATATTAACATATTTTCTTAAAGTCTCCTTTCTGATTGACTTGTTCTTTTTCCTCCCATTTTTTGCCCCTGCAAATTCTATCATGAATGTCTGTTTTGTTATATATTTTTTTATTTTTTAATTTTTTAAAGATTTTATTTATTCATTTCAGGGAGAGAGTGTAAGCAGGGGATAGAGGGAGAGGGAGAGGGACAAACAAACTCCAGGCTGAGCAGGAAGCACGATGCAGGGCTCCATTCCAGGACTCCAGGATCATGACCTGAGCCGAAGGCAGACGCTTCACCCACTGAGCCACTCAGCTGCCCCTTGTTGTATGTTTTAATATTTCAACTATAAGTTCATTGTCAGTGACAATGGCTTTCCCTGGGAGTCCTATATATGTTCTTGAAGTTAGTGTAGCTCATCGTACACCAGCAAGTCTGTTGTTTTGGAAGCCTGTTTTGAAAATCTGACTAAAATCAGATATTATTCTTTTATTTATGTATTTAAAGATTTTTTTTTTGAAAAATTATTTATTTGACAGAGAGAGCACAAGCAGGGGGAGCAGCAGGCAGAGGGAGAAGGAGAGGGAGAACCGGCTCCACGTTGAGCAAGGAGCCTGATGTGGGACTCCATCCCAGGACCCTGGTATTATCATCTGAGCTGAAAGCAGATGCTTAATTGACTGAGCCACCCAGATGCTCTGAAATCATTCCTTTTAATTTCTGTCTTCTATAAAAAGTCACTTAAGCAGGTAATGATAATTTGTCCCCAAAAAGCTAATCCACATACAATAAAACATGTCCTTAAAATTATCTTACCTTGCTTCTTTCATTATTTGAGGAGAGGAAGTATTCATGAAAATTGAGGGTTTTTTTTTTTTTTTTTTTAAAGAGTTTATTTATTCATTTGACAGAGAGAGAGAGATTACAAGTAGGCAGAGAGGCAGGCAGAGAGAGAGGAGGAAGCAGGCTCCCCGCTGAGCAGAGAGCCCGGTGCGGGCCTCGATCCCAGGACCCTGGGATCATGACCTGAGCCAAAGGCAGCGGCTTTAACCCACTGAGCCACCCAGGCGCCCGAAAATTGAGTTTTTAATGATAAAGAAGCCCTTCAAAAATTGACCCCTTTTTGCTTCAGAAACCACATTTAATACCACAAGAGTCTTGAAGAAATGTTTGGCTGAGTCATACAGGTTTCATGGGTTATGGGCCAGAATTGCTTGGCTTGAGAGCCACACATCATGTGAAGAACATCCTCAGGAATCCACAGTCTTACAAAATTCAAGCATCTTTCTGTGTCTTGTCCCCAGGGAATGAGCAGAGATATTCTGGGCCTGTTTTCAAATATGAACCTTCCGGGCCACTGGTTTCATGCAGGGAGGTCTTTGATAGTTTCCTGGCCAAGGGCCTGTGGCCATGGTGGCTGCTAACTCCTGTTCCTGTCACAGTGGTTCTCAAGATAAGTTATACACTGGAATCACCAGGGAACCCTAGTGTCTTGATGCCTGGACCCCCCCCCATCCCCCGCCCCAGAGATTTTTGAAAGTTCCCATATGATTCAAAATGTGCAGCCCAAGTTGAAAATCATTGCATTGTAAGCATATGCCCAGTTCCCCGGTTTTCTCTTCCTTTCATTTTGTTGTTGTTGTTATATTACATTTAGTATTTTGTCTTTTCTGTTTTTTGAGTGGTGGGGGGAGGTTGTATTAGTTCAGGTCCCCATACTGACCATAAACAAGAGGCACCAAATTTTAACCAGCATGCTTAGGTAAAAGGATGCAAACAGAAGGTTTCAAGAGGCCTCTCTGGCTTATTGAATCCTTCCTGCAATTTTTAATTTCTCTTCAAAAGATAACTTTTTTTGGCACTCGCCCTCCTTCATTTCTTTCAGCATGTGTGCTTATCACATATCTTTAATTAAAATGAATTTATAGTTTGGGGCTGAATTTGAGTTAATGGCATTCTCTGCCTCTCCTTTGTGATACAAATATTTGAACATATTTTCTAGTTGGAAAATATATTACAAAGTAAGTTAAATTTAGGGGGCATACATGTAGGAGATTTTAAATGTCACACAAGAAATGATGGAAATTATGTTTTCTGGGGGGTTGGATAAAGTAGATTGTTTAGAAAATCAAGGCAAGAAGTGATATTTAGAAGGGTGGTAGTTTTTCTAGCTGACTTAAGGAAATACATTTGATATAAATGTGATTTGTGAAGTGGCAAGAGGACAATAGTTGAAGGGGTTCTTTGTTATTAAAAAGTCTGTTTTTTGTGGATGCTTTCTCTCCCCAAATATTGAAAGGATCAAAGTATGCCAGTTTTAAGGACGTGTTTTATTGTAGATGGATTTTTTGAGGACAAATTGTCATTGTTTGCTTAAGTGACTTTTTATGAGGGGGTGGGGTTTAAAAGAAATAATCTCTGTTTATAGTCAGATTTTCAAAACAGGTTTTTAAAACTGCAGACTTGACTCTGGTCTACGCTGAGCTACATCTGCACATAATTGTAACCATAGACACTTGTGTCCCTAAGTATGTACATCTGCAAATAATTGCACTTTCAATTGCCAATGCACAGGATGGGTTTTAGACTATGTCTAAATGAAAGCAGTGGAGAGATGAAGCAATTATCTGGATAATTCAAGCCAAAAAACAAGAATTCCCCATGTCATATCTTCCATTTTCTGGATATTTCAGTTGAGGGGATGTTTTGATTGAAATCATCTGAGTAATTGCCACAGTTTTCCACTTCACTGTGTATGTGTAAACACAGCTGTTGTATGATTGACATTCTTTTTTTTTTTTTTTTAACGCCTCCCTTTTGGAAATCACCATTTTTCAAGATCAAAACTCTTGCTCAGGGATTGTGTACTTGAACCCTTAGATACAATCCTTAGATCCTTAGATATGACCTACTGCCTTCCAGTGAAAATGGCTGGGTAGCAAGTTGATTTTCCTAAGCCTTGTGTTGAAGAACTTTGTTTCTGGATCTAGCGACACTTCTAGGTAGCTATAAAAAAAGTAGACAGTAATCTAGCTAATGCTATGAAATCCTGCACATAAAAAAAGCTTGTCTTCACCTGGATCCAATGATCACAGATAGTGTGGCCAATGCTTCTGTGTTTAGAAAAATATCTAATTTGACCATCCTATCAGTTCCAGATGGTACCTGCATCTGACGAGTGTCCATTTTCTGCCAATGTGGAATCTCAGCCAATGCATTTTCATTCCATTCCCAAACTCATCTGCATCATGTGGCAAGATGTATTAATACCCATTGATTTGCTGCTTGGATCAGCTGAGGATGCTAATCTGGTAAAGGGAGACAATGAGGAGGCCCTCAGCTGGGAGGCCTCTGAGACCTTCTGAGACTCTGCATTTTTGCATCTGAATGAAGGCAGTGCAAGAACTGAGAAATTGTGTGGTTTAGATTTTTTTTGACAGGTTTGGTTCTCCAAGACCTCTCTCTGTTTTCTCAGTCTCTTCCAGGCAATTTGAAATGCTCACAAGCTAGTTGGACGAAAACATGGGGACCATGATCCTCTTGGTGACAGGTTCTTGGAAACATGTGAATTGGTTTTCTCTTCTCGTTGTTGGTTTTAGAAGTTCTTTAAGTTCTTCTGGCAAAAGATACTCTGTCACTTCAGTATCTGAGAGTATTGTTTTGCAAAACCACACGTGTTTTAGAAATCCAATGTGATATGAAATTATAAATTATCCATTATGTGAAAATAGGTGCATCTTAAGTAAGGACTTGTTTCTGAGGATTGAGAGCCATTTTATTTATCTGTTAATCGCTTTAGCAGGAAGACTGAGAGCATAGGGTCTAGAGCAGATGGTTATGTGTCAGATCCCAACTCCGTAAATCTTAGCTGGATAATTATAACCTCTCTCAGGCCTCAATTTTATCATCTGTAAAATGGTACGATCTTAATTGTACCTACCTTATAGGATTGTTTTGAAGATTAAAAACTTGGTGTCATCCCTGGCATAGAGTGAGCCCTCTGTCTTTTAGCTGATATTCATTTATTCCTTTCACTCTGTAGACATTTGTGGGTAATGCCAGGTTGCCGAGACGCGTGGTTTTGTCTGTCTTCATCAGCAAGCAGCTCAGGGGCTAATGGGTTAGAAAAGCAGGCGAAAGTTACCTGTGCTGCACTGTGGTGAGTGGAGGGCAGATAGACATACCCTTTCTAGTTATTTCCTCCCTATGGGAGGGCATTCTTTGTACTCTGCGTAAGTGATGCCGTCAGGCGGCCGTGAAGGACAAAAGTTTAAAGTGAGTCATTCACTCTTTAGGTGCTTTGATTTTTGAGAGATGGTAGGACCTGACCTTTTGAAGAGAAATCCATCTCTGGAAAATGTCTCTTTGTGAATTTGGTTTTGTTATGGTTTATGAGAAAGAAAATAGGTATTTGGTGCCAAGGAGCCACTCTTAATTAGTGCTGTGCGGCGAGGTGGGCGGGGCACCATCCAGGCCCTGAACACGGGAGGCAAGATGGAAGTGGAGGAAGGAGCCTCGCGTTGGGCTCATCACCCAGCATCACCCAGCAGTGGAGTGGCAGAGCTGTCTGTCACGGTCACAGCGATGGGAGTAAAAGGCGGGCACGTTAGGTCAGCCTGTGGCGTAACAGTGGGGGCTTTGTCCTGAAGACTCAAGATTATGGCAGCTGCTTCCTAAAACTCAGAAGTCACTTGGATTTTCTTAGTGGCTCGATGAACCAGATACAGAATTTTAAAGTGCAATGGGTTCCCATTTTTTATAACACACTGCAGAGAAATCAGACAGACACCTTGCTATAGATGTCCTCTCTCCCCGTACAAAGTGCTGTGATTTCCTGGATCTCGTGAAGCTCTAAGGGACACGTTGGTTGTGACCTTTCAGCCTGATGACCCCCTACTCACGTAATGAGCAGCCATGCTAACAGGGCCCTATTGTGCAACACTTGCAACATTGCTTTCATTTTTTTTGCTGAAATTTAACTCTTCAAAAATTTTGTTAAATTCTGGGAGACTTGGTTATCAGTTTAAGGTTTCGTTTTCATTGCTAGATTAAAACAATATCCCAAGTATAAATTATCTTCTAATGAAGACCAGTAACCTTCTTTTGTTGAAGATGATACTTGTCTATCACAAGATAAATAATCGTTTTAATTATTACTGTGGCATGGGAAACTATTTAAAAAGAATTTCATTCTAAATGTACGACAAGACTAAATTAGTATTTAGGAAGTACTGAAAAGAATTCATTGTTAAGTTATGTTTTTATCTTATATCCTATCTGGCTTTCTTTCTTTAATTGAATGTTATTATTTTGGACCTCATAATATTTGCTGTGGGTAAAATAACAATAACTCATTAGATTCACTGCCTCTGCATGAGATCAATAACAAAATTTCCATTATTTATTTTCCCAAAAGACCTTTAGACATTGCACTTCCAGCATGTTATAAAGGAAAGGGATTTTATAATGATTTACTTTAAAAAGATTTTCACCTCTGATATATATCCAGCAAAACCCCGCTAGAATTGCACTGTGATAATAATAATTATAAAACAAAAATGTCAAGAAATTGTTCCATCGTGATCCGCATTTTGACTATACATGAAACCTGAGAAATGCAAAGCATGCAAAGCATAACAGTGTTTAGACCCAGGCTTTGTTTGAACAAAATTTATTAACTGGATGTGTTAGGAAGAACGTAAATATAAACATTTTTAGTGGAAACCCACAAATAAAGATGAACATGTTTGTTCATTGATTGGCTCGCTGACTTCTCTCCCTTTCTTTCTGGGCATCTTGATAAAATAAATTTTCTTATTTGCTTCTAATATAGTTGGACATGGCTCATGATACTCCTGCTTTAAGAGTTCTATTCTGTAGGTTTCAGTATGAACCCAGTAAGAAAAATGAAAAACAAAACACAGAAGCTTTCAAAGTTTCTCACTTTAGGGGAATTGCAAGTGCTAATCCTACAGCTAGTGAGCGAGCCTTAAACGCAGGCAAAATTTATAGATTTTTTTTTTCTGGTATTGCGGACTTTAAAAGGAATGGTCATTTGTTTTGCATGTCAGTAGTTTAAAATTAAATGTGGAGGAAGAGATTTAAATATTCTGTCTCAGAAAAGTCTGTAATGTCCCATAGATTTTAGATTAAATGGATTAGATTAGAATAATTGCAGAGGACATTATTCTTTCATTGAGCAGATTACAACCAATTAAGTTGTAATTCTGAGCCCTTGTTAAATAAATATCCCTTATCATCAAACACGACAGCGAAGTGTCAGAGAAAAGACGGGTGTGAGTTTCCCTGATGCAGTCGGTCACTTTCCAGAAACTGCACATGGACACAGACTGTATTCAGAGAATGTGGACAGGGAATGGTCTATGTCACATACAGGGTAATTTGAAGTTCGGGCCTTCCGAAGGCAGCTGTTCCTATCTTTTGAGGGTCTGGAAGGCTGAGTGCAGATGGCAAAGTTTGCAATGGGCTTCCAGCACTTACAAGTCAGAAAAAGTAAACCATTCGGATACCTTGTGAGGTCACACGGAGGTTACCTTTCAGGCCAGCCTTCCCCGGGGCCAGGAACGCTGAAAGACACAGCCCTCCCGTTGTCAAATGCTGCACCTTCCAGGCAGCTGCTCCCTGGAGAGCCTGCGAAGAAATCAGCTGTGTTTGAATGCACTTGATGTTGTATATAATCCCGGTGTTAAATTTATTGGAAGGCTGAGACGAATGTAAAACACAGTGTAAAAACGAGGCTACATGTGTCAGCTTTCTGGCACATTTGGAAGGAGCTGACAGGTTTCAGGACTTCTGCACCGCGGAGGAGAGCCAGCCGCGGAGCCCCGAGCCAGGTGGGGATGGGGGCTGTCTCCTCCGCAGTGATGTTCCCGTGTGTCCCCGTGACGCCTGGGGTTAACTGGCTAGGCACAGGTGTTGTTGGCCCCCAGAAACACTTTCTCTTCTCTCTGGTGACCTTGTTGAGCAGGTCCCTGGGGGCTTTGGGCTCTCAGAGGTGACACTTGTATCCATTCTAGCATGTCCTTCACCCGGGACTGGAGTGAGATTAAATAATGTGTGGGGACCAGGCAGGACCCGGTTCTATGTGGGTCCCAGGAATGGCTGAAAACGTCTGCGTAACGTCTGTCTTAACTCTGCTAAGACCCAGGAGTGGAGGTGTGTGGCTGCAGCTACCTAGAGAGTGAAGAGGAAGCGCAGTGAGAAGGGAAGGGTGAAGGAGAGGAGTGGCTTCTTCGGGTTGAGCATCCAACTCTTGCTTTCAGCTCAGGTCATGATCCCCGGGTGGTGAGATGGGGCTCCGTGTCAGGCTCCTCCCTGGGCGTGGATCCTGCTTAGGATTCTCTCTTCCTCCTTCTCCCTCTGCCCTCCACCCCACCGGTTCACGTGCGTGTATTTTCTCTCTAACAAAAAAAGTGGGGGGTTAGGTTTGAATCCAACCAACTTCAGCTTAAGGGCTTCCTCTGACACTTACCAGCTGTGTGACTTTGGACAAATCACTAACCTCTCTGCGCCTCAGTTTTTCCCATTTGGAGAATGTAATAATGGAAACTTTCATGTGTCCATCAGTAGAAGTGTGGTTAAATATTTTATGGCCCAGCCACAGAGTGGAAAGTTGTATAGCTATAAAGAAATAAAGAAATATAGCCATAAAGAAATAAAGAAATTTTCTATAAAGCAATCTGAGACGGTTTTCTATGTAAAGACCTCCAAGATCAGTAAAGTGGGAAGCAGCTTGTATAATATGATACCTTTTATGTGGAACGTGAGGCTTCTATAAACATAAACTTTGGATGGATGTATAAGACACTTATAATAATAGTCATATGTGAAGGGGTATGGGAACTTGGCATATGGGGGATGGAAGTGGGAAGGAGGCTTCACTGTATATACCTTTTTTTTTTTTGGTATTTTTGGACCATATAAATATATTACCACTTGTGAAATAATAATAGTACAGCTTTGTAAGTTGTGAGGATTAAATGAGATAATGCACTTATCTCAATACGTGGGTCCAAGTAAGCATTCAGGTTATATTTTCACTAACATTATTATTGTGCTGGTAGTGTTGAAGCAAAGTTGCATGTAAGAAGTAAACTCTTCCTGTTTAGTGGAGAACACAGATAATCACAGGATATAACCAATGTGCTGGTGTGGGGTGGGAGAGAATGTTCCAGAAGCATGGATGAGGTTGTATCTCAGCTTTTGGGGGAAGACAAGAGCCTCGCAGAGGTGGTTACCGGACCACACCTTCATTTTCCTCACTCATCTCCTTTCTTGATTAAATAAGTGTGTTGTTTAATTATAACAGTTACCCCTTTCCTCATATGGGATACACATAGTGTATGTTTCATTTTTATGTATTTGGGGATTTATTCAATAGTTTTCATCAGTGTCTGCTTAGTCATCTGTTTTTCCTCTGGGTCTGTTTTTTTTCCTAAATCACCTGCCTCCCGGAAATCAGGAACCATATTAATTTAGCTTGTTTTCTTCATAGTAATTTGTTCATACTTGGTAATTTTTATAAATAGGAAACAGTATGCACTTTTTCTCCATCTGAGAAGGTACTGGCAACCTTCTTTGTGGGAATGGATGGGAAATTTTCCACCCCAGGCCCCTTTCTCTGCTGAAAGGGACTTGTTGTTCCCAGTTCTGTGGTTCCTGGCAAAGCACCCAAAATCGTTTGGACCAGGCATGGAAGGGAGTGCCTGCCTCCCCCTCCCCCCCATTATTGCAGGGCAGGTCCCTTCTGGGGGTCTTGGGCAGGGGTGGTTATCCCAGGAGGGCACTAGGGGGCGCCCAGGCTCGTGGCGTGCAGATTATGTGCTTGTAACAAATGCCATAGTGTTTGAAGATCCTGATCAGAACAGAGATGGTCTTCATTTCTGCCTTCATTGGACTCCACCTCTGTCACTGTCCTGAAGGGCAGTAACAAAGCTCACAGAGGTGATGTCATAGCCTGCGTGGCTAAACCAATAGAAATTTATTTCTCCTGGTTCTGGAGGTTGGCAAGTCTACCATCATGGTACCAACAAGGTAGATCTCATCCTGAATCTTCTCCTCTGGGTTTGCAGGTGGCTGTCAGCTTGCTGTGTGCTCACGTGACTTCTTTGTGCTGCTTAAGGAGAAAAGAGAGAAAGCAAGCCCTTTGGTGTTTCTTAGAAGAGCACTAATTCCATTATGGCAGGGTGAGGTGGGGGAGAATCACCTAAACCTCATTACCTCCCAAAGGCCTCCCCTCCAGATACCATCCCATTGGGGGATAGGGCATCCACATAATAAATTTGGGGAGGACATAAACCTTCAGTCCTTACCAGGTGGGGTGGACATTTGTCGGTTTGGGGGAGGGAAAGTTGCTGGTGCTAATGCTGGTGGACCTACCCTCTCACCAACTGGGCCACAGCCACAGGTCAGATCTGCTTTCTCAGTTCAGATCAGGGTTTCACGTGTTGGGGGTTGGTCGTGAGGGGGGTGGGCAGGAAGTTTCGCAGTGCTCAGAGGTGCAGGGACCTTTACCTACAGGACTTCAGCAAGATGTTAGGAGATCTAATCAGATGTTGGCACTGCCATCTTACTCATCGTTGGGGGAATATATGCACTCTGAGGCTCATTTCTTAGGAAAAGAAACTGCGGATCAAAGAAAGAAACTTATTTAACAGCCTAGGGAAACTCTCGCTTATCATAAATTTTCAGATAAGCTGCAGTGGCCATTTAGCTGCATGCTTCTTGCCTTTGGCTGGCCTTGCTAAACCAGCTCCAAGAGGATGGTTTGGTTTGCTTGTCTGCTCAGAGCAGTGCAGATGTCCCTGGGTCTGGAGAGTGAATATTGAGAGTTTCCAAGTGTTGCTCTGCGCCACGCCAGGGCTCCGTGTTGGGGCCCTGAGTGATACCATTTCCCCAAGTGTGGCGTGTTTTACATTAAAGAATGTTTGTATATACAAGGGGGGACATTACGAGGCCAAACTCATTGCCCAAGGCCACTGAGTGATGTAGTGGAGGGCGTGACTAGTTTCACAGACCCTTGTCTATGAGGAGTTTGCTCAATTAGATCCAAATGGACGGACCTCCCTTGAGTGAGGTCTCTTTTGCTGTGTATTTTAAGTTTAGGCTATGCTCTGAGGATTCAGAAACAGCCCTCCTCAGGTGAAAAAGACTGGCTAAATCTTAGGATGCTAGCCCCTATTTCTCCACACCAGTTGGAGCTGGTTTCTTCTTTGTACTTGTCCCTTTATTTCTCTGGATTCCCAAGATGCTGTCCAGATAAAAGTAGTTTTGATCCTAGCCAGGTTAGAATTGAATGGGTTCCCATAGCTAGACGTTTAAAGGTGTCACTGGATTGGGAAACTTAGGTAACCTCACTGTAGGCATTTTCCTCAAAGGTGACCAAGAAAAAAAGACGGCGGTAGGATAATCAGAACTGTGTTCTGGTTTAGCACAAAAAGACTGCATTCATTCATCAGGGTCGTAAATATAAGTACAGTTTTACCTTCTCTCACAGAGTACGGAGATTTAAAATGCTCATTCAACCCAGGGACTGAAGAGAGAGACAAAAGGGGTCATATCCAAAAACGCATTGATCTGCAGCTGCCCGTTCCCGTGCTCCGTGTCAGGGAACATTGATTATAGTAAATAACAGACTCTTCCCCAAAGCCATGTTCAGTGAGGTCTAAGGACAATAATTCTCTTTTGCCTCTTTTATGTAAAGTGGGCCTTTATGCATAATTTGTGTTGGGGGAAAATGAAAAATCAAGTGTATTTGTTAGAAGAAACCAGGCAAAGTATAGTTGACCCTTGAATAACGTAAGTTTAAGCTGCGCAGGCCTAATTCTATGTGAATTTTTTTCCTTTAACACTTCAGTACCACACATGTATTTACTCTTCCTTAGGATTCTCTTTTCTCTGGCTTACTTGATGGTAAGAATACAGTCTGTAATATATATAATACATGAAATATGTGTTAACCCTTTATCGGTAAGGCTTCCAGTAAACTATTAGTAGTCGAGTTTTGGGGAGTCAAAAGTTAAATGCAGATTATAGACTGGGCAGGGTGGGCGCCCCTAATCCCCAGGTCGTTAAAGGGTCAACTGTATTTAGATGGTTTGGTTTTCAAAGAAGAGCCAGTTGGGCAGGACAGATGCCTTTAAAGGAGGAAGTTGCTGATGGATTGGGGGCAGCTGATAGGTCGTGGCCCTGCCGAGCTGGTGAGGGGTGCCAGGTGACCAAGGGGAGCAGGAAGGCTGTGCCTCCAGGCAGCTTGTGATCCAACGGGCAGAGTGGGGAGGGCGTCACCCGAGAAGAGGGTGAGCCAGGGGTGCGTACACTGAGGAGTTTGCGGGCTGCAGCATTGTCTGCCCAGACCGCCTGCCTGGAGAGATCAGTAACGGGATTGCACGGAGATGCAGGGAGTGAATCGGAGATGCAGGGAGTGAATCCTGGGAACTCCGTAATGCAGGGAATCCTTACATTTCAATATGCGCACACACTGCCAGGTGTACTCAGAAAGCTGACTCACTCAATTAAAATTAATTATACCTTTTTAAATAATAACAGGAAAGAACAGAAGACCAACTTGTTAGGATTCTGGGTTAGGCCTGAACTTAAAGTCACTTGTTCTTTGACCTGAACTAGCACGCTATATTTAATTAAAGGCCAGAGATCTCTGTGCACTCCCCCATCCCGCCCCCACAAAGCAGGAAAACACGTGAAAAGTGGGCTTTCTGGCAGTGACCTCGGACGGATGGGGCCTCAGACCAGTGACAGTCCTTGGCGGGAGCCCCTGGGAAGATCTGAGGCTTTGGTACCCCAGAACTGGAGGTTGTTCCACAACCCTCCTGATGCCTTTGAACACCTTTGAGGAGTTTAATGATTAAAATGTGTTCCACTTGAGAAAACTTCAGAACAAGCTGTAAAAAGTAATTTGCAATTCTCCCTTTCTCCGTATCTCTACTGAATGTGGTGTTTAATTACTCTGTAATAGCTTTTGTTCTGATTTGTTACAAAAATAGACAAGTCCTTTATCATCATTAAACACCAGGATTAGTATTTTTTTTTAAATTAGGGATCATTTAAATATCATAAAAGGTTTGAAGAAAAATGGCAGAGAACTTTTTTTTTGAGATATGAAATTTTAAACACAATGCCTTGATATTTACAATAAATGGATTCATTCAAATGGTGTATATTTAAGGAGAAGTCAAGGCACTAAAATACTCATCTCTTTAAATCACCCAATAGCTATTTAAGACAAGATCCTGGAGGGTTGCCAAATTACACTCTGTAATGTAGATTCCCCAGGAGGATGAAATCGCTGGTGTTTTTGCTCACATTATTTCTGAATAATATGGAGTATGTTTCATTTTTTAACGTGTTTATTTTATAACAGTTTCCAGAGTCCAGCAGCAGGGTTGGCTGGTTGGCATAAAGGGCCAACACCCTTACTTAAAACTCCCATGCATTTGAATTATAGGACATTTGTTGATGAGACGGGAAAGTGAGCCGTTGATGAAGAAAGAGATGGGTCTGCCTTCTCCTCTTTCTCTATCCTCCTTGATGGTCCTCTCCCTACTGGGATCCCAGGTGGATCCCGCTAATAACGTCAACTTGTCCACTATAGACACAGCCACATTTTAAGGAAATCCTTCTGAAATGGTCCTGTTTGCAGAAGGAAGTGCCCTTGATTCACAACTAGGTAGAATTATTTTTAAATAAGCTTGCGTGTCCAGGTCTTGATTTAGGTGTTGTGGAAATGTGAAGTAATGCCTGTCACAGGGCATTAGCTTTTATACTGTAGTTAGAATTTAAATTTATGAGTATATTCCAACAGATTATTTTTCTTCACTAAGCAGGTGAGTTGGGAAAAGGTTGGCAGCTGTTTTTAGTTAAGACGAAGGTTTAGAATCTGGAAAGGGGAAAAAGGGAATACTTTTTAAGAAAGGAAAACATTATTTCATCAAGGTAGCATTCAGAACAAGACGCTTTCACTTGGATTTACCTAACATACACACACTGAAAAAGACTTCCTACAAATTACATTCTTTGAATTGACTACAAGATCCAAGTGATCTTAGGACTAGTTCTCTCCATGCTTTATATATACAAAGGCACATTTGCTGTGATGGGTACAAATGTATAACTTTGAATCATAACATTTTAGAGGTAGATGTGGTCTTAGCAATTATTTAGTTCAACATTACTTAAGACATGGGGGGACTGAGGCTCATGTGACTTATGTCATAGACCAGCTGATGAAAATGCGGGGACCAGAAATTGAGGCTGTCTGCTAGATCTCAGACCACACTGGCTCTTGGGATAGTCCTGAGGACAGGTGTTTTTTTATTTTTTTGTTTTTTAGATTTTATTTATTTATTTGACAGAGAGAAACACAGTGAGAGAGGAACACACAAGCAGGGGGAGTGAGAGAGGGAGAAGCAGTCTTCCCGCAGAGTCTGGGATTATGACCTGAGCCTGAAGGCAGATGCTTAACGACTGAGCCACCCAGGCACCCCCTGAGGACAGGTTTTGTGCCTGCTTGGTTGCCTTCTCTGGGACCCATCTGCTATTAATGGTCCCTATATCTCGTTCAAGAATTCCTTCAAAGCACAACCGTGAACATTTTACTTCCCTGCTCAGAAGTCTTCTTGGTTCCCCCTGGAATGAATTTAAAATGTATAAAAATATTTTGAAAATAGAAAATAAAGTCCAAATTTTCCTTAACATTGCATTCAGGCTTTCCCAAGCTGTGATCTAGCCCCGTCCTACCTTTCCAGCTTCCTCTCATTCTTTTCACACAAAGATGCTTCCTTCTTCCAGAGATGTTCTGTATTTCCACGCTCCCATATTTTCCTTCGGCTTCTGCTTTGAGTGTATGGTCCTCTCTGATGTTTACTGAATTAATTGCTATGGCTGCTGCTTACAGGGAAAGTAACACTTTTCTTGCTGACAGCTTTGATCAAGTATTTTTTATCTTTCAGTGGTGTGTGTGCGTACGTGCCTGATTTCTTCAGTAGAGGGCTGGAGCTCTGGCCTGTTTATATGCATGGCTACTGTCTAGTAGTTGTTCAATAAATATTTCTAGAGTGAAACCAGTCTTGTTTATATCATCAAGAACTCTTCCCTTAACTAGCCAGAGAAGCTAGATTTCAACTGAGAATTGACATATAGCAGCTTTTGTGTATAAGTATATTCATGGTAGCACATTCCTGGAAACTCTTAGGGAGCAAATAATTCCCATCATGGGAGGCCACACTACCTAGTGAGCAAAACTTGAACTTTGTCATAAGAGAGACCTGATTTTGAATCCAGCTCTTTCCTTTTCTATCACCGTGACCTTAAACAAGTTATTAGTCTTCGTCTCTAAAATGTGATAATGCTATTTATCTTTCAGGGGTGCTATAAGGATTAAATCAGAAAAAACATGTGATGTTCTTGGGGTAGAGCAGACACTTAGGAAATAGTGGTAAGAGTCATCATGATCGATCAGGAATCCCTTTGGTTAGGAACCACACTTTATGGGTGCTAGGCTGGCTCAGTTGGTAGAGCATGTGGCTCTTGATCTTAGTGTTGTGAGTTCGAGCCCCACATTGGGTGTAGAGATTGCTTTTAAGTAAAAATTCTAGGGTCACCTGGGTGGCTCAGTTGGTTAAGCATCTTGATTTTGATTTGCATCTTGACTCTTGATTTTGGCTCAGGTCATGATCTCAGGGTCATGGGACTGAGCCCCATGTTGGACTCCATGCTCAACTCAGAGTCTGCTTGTCCTTCTCCTTCTGTTCCTTTCCCATTCGTGTTCTCTGTCTCTCAAATAAATAAATAAATAAAAGCTTTTTGTAAAAAGTCTTTTAAAAAAAGGCAACCACACGTTAGACAGGGCTGTAAATCCTCAATTACCTGATGCCCGTTGGGTTGATGAGATTAAACATGGACAGAGTGCTCCAGAAAGTTGTCAGATGGGTGGGTGACTACTCTCTTGGAGACATGGTTTCGTAAAGTACAAAATGGCCAAAAGAAGCTCCGTGGGAATTTTAAGTCAAAGTCACAGCTAGCGACTTCCAGGGAAATCTAGGGAAAAGGTAGGCTCCCAAGGGGTGCCAGCGGGGCTACATAATACTGTGAAACAGCCTCCCCTCCCACACAGATACTTGTATCGGTGAGAACTGCTGAAGATAAACTATCATCTCACCTTTACAGAAAAAAGAAGAGGGGCAAGGATGCCACCAGTCCCTCCAGCGATGCAGGAGGGACTTATCATTAACTGAGCTCTAGCTCTAACAGATTTCCTTAAAACATATATGTATTAGGGGGAAGGGCAGTCCTACAGCTGATTGTCTCTATAGAAGCAACATGGGTCTACGTCTATGTTTTAAACTAGGAGGACAGCCTCCTCCTCATCTTCTTTAGTCACCCCAAGTATCTGCCCTGTTTTGAACATCTCATGCAGCAATTAATGGAGTTGGGGGAGGGTTCAAGTCTTAGGAATAAGACTCTGAGAACACTGCCCTTCCTTTCCCTAATCTCCTTCCACAGGAGAAGAGATCTCTCTGACACCATTGTTGGTGCTCAGCGGCTCCAGATCTACAAGGACTGAGGGTCCTGTAGGGCCAGCAAGAGTATACAGAATCAGCCCAGAGCCTGGGCTCCTTCTCCATGTCCCAGTGCTCTGATGCAGTCTATAGTAGGTCATTCCATAAAAAATACTTGAGCTTTGTTTTGGACAGAATTGACTAGTTGGTTAAGTCAACTGTTTTGGCTGTGCGCTCACCACACTGGTGCCTCTGTCTCATTGCCTGACCTTCCCATTGTTTGGTTGTCCATAACCAGTGTGTTAGTTTTCCACTGCTGCTCTCACAAATTACCCCAAACTTAATAACTTACCCAATACAAAATTATTGTAGTTCTTTAGGTTGGAAATCTAGTATGGGTCTTCCTGGCTAAAAATCAAGGTGTTAGCCGGGCTGTGATTTTTTTTCTGGAGACTCTAAGGGAGAATCCATTTCTGTGCCTTTCCCACCTTCTAGAGGTCACCTGCATTTCTTGGCTGCTAGTTGCCTTCCCCCATCTTCAAAGTCATCAACTAGCATCTCTCTGGCCCTTTTGTTCTGCCTGAACATCTCTCTTGGGAAGGGTTCTCAGTTTTCAAGGATTCAAAGGGATGATTAGACTGGGTCCACCCAGATAATCCAGGATAATTTCCCCATCTGAAGATCCTTAATTTAACCTGTGCAAAGTCCCTTTTGCCATGTAAGTAACATAGCCACAGGTTCTAGGATTTAAAAGATGGATGTCTCTAGGGAGCCATTATTCTGCCCACCTTAGCAGAGGGAGAGAAGCCTAGTGCACTTGGCCATTCTTTGGAGCCATCCTGGCTTCCTAGGGCTGCCCAGCTGGGAGATGATTGAAACCCCTTTAAATCTCCTCTTCAGAGCTTCCTGACTTTTGTTAGCCTGCAATGACATTTCCATCATAATTCCTTTAACTTTCCAAATCACACCACCCAGCGCTTTCAAAGGCAGCCAATTGCTCACTGACTACCCAGCCTGGGAGATAATGGGAGGGGTGGCAGGAGAGCGGAAAGGACGTTTTGATTACCCAGGTCCTGAAACACTCCGGCTAGAAATAGCCACGTTTACAGCCAGTTCTTTTGAAACTCTAAGTCAGGTACATTTTGTAACAACTGCTATAATTTGAAGATGTCTCAAGCCACAGACTGGCTCCAGAAATGAGCTCTGTTCTTTATAGCACACTTTGCCCCAAACACAGCCCCTTTAAAGTAACTTGATAGGCACTTACTGTGGAATATCCTAGAGGGCAGAGATTATGGTACATTCCTCTTTGTGTATGCCCGGTAGTGAGCACAGTGGGTGCCTACCCTCAGTGCTGGGACTGGGGTGGTTGATGGCACGCTCTCTCATGAATGAGCCTGTGGAAGAAGTGGCTCTCATGTAACAGGACACAGAATTGAGCACACTTTCCACTTCTACTCATTGAGCCCTTCGAAGAAATTAAAGGACTCTGAGAAATTTTGTCTCAGCTTCCATAATGCATTCTGTAATGGAGGCAATCAAGTCAATGACACTGTCTTCTACTGCAGTTTACTGGAGGCTCTGAACAGAAGTAGGTGCAAGAATTTGAGAGTATCTTGTTTGAGGAAGCAGGATTCTAGTTCATATATCGTTTTAAAAAAAATCTCCCTCACCTCATCCCACAGCATGCCACAGGGAGCAGCCTTTGTGGAATGAGAGCATGACTGAATAGCTTGGTGCTTGTTAAGGACAGTAGCTCTGGAATTAGGTAGCATCGGGTTGGAATTATGGCTGTGCCACTTACCAGCTCTGACCACGTTACTTCTCCTCCAAACCTGATCTCTTAACTCCAGAGTGCAGAAAGGAAAGCGTCCCTTGGTTGACTGGGTTGGTGGGATGGAGAAGAAGCAACCAGACATGAGGGGTCTTGGCTCTGCTGCCCAGTGACGACATCTTTAGCACCTGCCACACTGACATCCGTTTCTTGTTTCCTCTTTTGGGGCACAGATATACCTCTGGATTTTGTATAGTTTCAGCAAGACCCAGGACCTAGAGCTTGCCTCTGCCTCGAAGACCCTGTTCTTATTACCCTGGACATGAAGATCAAAGAGGGACTTGGAGAAGGAGAGGCAGAAACCTGCCTGAACCATTCAGGGTTCACAAGTGAGGCGTGCCCAGGGGAAGCCTCCCAGATGACACGCAAAGCCCCTTTGAGACGAAACCCCTCTGAGAAGTAGTTCTCTCTCTGTGAATGGGGGCCTGTCATCTTAGTGTGATCTTCAGTCATTTTGAAAGGCAGTCCTTTAGATCATGAGTCCTAAAGAGTTCAGACCAAGTTTTCTGGGCCTGCCTTATTTGGGAAACATTTGTGCTTTGTAAAGACTTGGGCACACCAGTGTTTAAAGGCCTTGCTGAACGTCTTCGACTCTAGTCCCATTGGCAGAGGGCAGCAAACAAGGAACCTTTTGTGCTTTCCTAATTGCAGAGCAGCAAGCATTTTATAACTGCTGAGTGGCCTTCAAAGTTAATCACCATTTAGAAGTCTGCACAAAATGATCCTCTAAAGCACTGGGGATCAGGAAAATTTTGATGATTCATTTATATTTAAAAAATCTAAACCAGTACTACCCAATAGTACTAAGCTATGGATGTCTTTTAAGAATTTCTGTACATGTTCAAAATATTTAAAAAATCACACAGGTGAATTTAACGTTTAATTTCACCCCATTTATCTAAAATATCATTTCAGCATATAATTCAGTATAAACAATTATTAACTATTCTACTTTTTTCTCTAAGTCTTTGAAGTCCAGTGTTTGTTTTACACTTAGGGCACATCTCAGTTCAGACTCCCCATGTTCAAGGGCTCTGTGGCCGCACATGGCTGGGTGCAGGCTGAGGTACCGGGCTGTGATTCCTTGAGAGAGGATGCTGTCTTTCATCTGTGCCCAGCTTTCTTAGTACCCAGCATGGTGCCAACACCGGAGCAAGCGAGTTTATTTAGATGTATTCATAGGACGAAGAGTTGGATGCAGTTATGAGATTGGCTTGCCCAGCTGTGGCCCCAAGAGGCAGAGGTTGGCATAGCTAGTCCTTTTGGAAATAGAGTCATAACCCAGGACTCTTTTTTCAAAGAGCTTTATTGAGATATAATTCACATACCATACAATTAATTCATTTCAAGTGTGCAGTTCAGTGGTTTTTAGTACATTCGTAGATTTCTGCATCTTTGTGCATCTGTCCGACAATTAATTTTAGAACATTTCCATGATCCTGAAAAGAAACCCAGGACCTCTTAGCCGTCATCCTCCCCTCCCCTCACCCTTCCTAGCCCTAGGCAACTATTAATCTATTTTCTGTCCCTAAATTGGCTTGTTCTGGACGTTTCATATAAATGGGACCATACAGAATGTGGTCCCTTGTGACTGGATTCTTTCCAGGTTAAGGTTTTCAAGATCCACCCATATTGTAGCAGGCACAAGTTATTTCATGCCTTTTATTGCTGAATGATATCCCATTGTTTGGATCTCCCACATTTTATTTATCTATTTACCAGTTGATGGCTGTTTTGGTTGTTTCCAATTTTTGGCTATTATGACTAATGCTGCTGTGAACAATTATGTATAAGGTTTTGTGGGGACATATGTTTTCTTTTTGTTTTTTTTTTTTCCCTTTCTTTTCTTTCTTTCTTTTTTTTTCTTGAGAGAGACAGAGAGTGAGAGACAGAGAGACAGCAGAGGAGGGGGAGAGGGAGAGAGAGAATCCCAAGCCGACTCCATGCCCAGTGTGGAGCTTGTTGCGGGTCTCGATCTCACTACCCTGAGATCATGACCTGAGCCAAAATCAAGAGTCAGACGCTTAACTGACTGAGCCACCCAAGTATCCCTTATCTGTTTTCCTTTCTTTTGTGTGTATACCTAAGACTGGAATGACTGGATCATATGATGACTTGTTATTTGACTATTGGAGGTCATGCCAGACTCTTCTCCGAAGCCTGTATTTTCACATTCCCAGCAGCAGTGTTCCAGTCTCTCCAGATCTTCAGTAACACTGGTTATTGCCTATCTTTTTGATGCTAGTCATCCTAGTGGGTGTAAAGCGTTATATCACTGTGGTTTTGATTTGTATTGTCCTGATGCCTAATGACGTTGAGTATCTTTCCATGTGCTTATTGGCCATTTATATACCTTGTTTGGAGAAATGTTTATTTAGATTCTTTGCCCATTTTTTAATTGGGTTATTGGCCTCTTTATTGTTGTCATAATTAATTATTCTTTATGTAGTCTAGATATAAGTACCTTACCAGATATATGATTTGCAATTACTTTCTATAATTCCATGGGTCATCTTTTCACTTTCTTGATGGTGCTTTCTGAGACATGATTTTTTTTTTTTGAAGATTTTTTTTTTTTGGCTTTATTAAGTGATTCATGACTTGGGCAGCATCCCTTCTAGCAAGTGGAGAGATGTTCCCTGATACATAAAATTTTTAATTTTGAAGATGTTTAGGCTCTCTGTGTTTTCTTTCATTGCTTGTGCTTTTGATGTCATAGTTAAGAAACATACTCATTCTTTTAAATTCTCAGCTCAGTATAGCTCAGTGATACAAATATTTATCCACAAAGATTTAGCTCTATGTTTTCTTTTAAGAGTTTTATTTTTTACTATTTTTTCTAATCTCGGTTTCAGTTTAATGTAAGAAATTGAAAGCATGTGTCCAAAGGTAGGAAAATGATTTTAAAAAGGAAAAATTAATGGTTACCTAAATTAGATTACTTACTTATTCAGAATTATACATATAAAATTATACATATACATATACATATAAAGTGTTTTCTATTAACATTGACATATTGTTATATTGTAATCTCGACTGGAAAACAAGAAATATATATTCATGAGAAGAATATTCATAGAAAGAAAGATGGCAAAATATGAATGGTTATTGTACCAAGAGTTCTATAGTTTTATATGTTTGATTCATTCTGAGTTAATTTTTATTTTTTTTTAATATTTTATTTATTTATTTGAGAGAGAGAGAGCATGAGAGGGGAGAAGGTCAGAGGGAGAAGCAGACTCCCCGCAGAGCTGGGAGCCCGATGTGGGACTCGATCCCGGGACTCCGGGATCATGACCTGAGCCGAAGGCAGTTGCTTAACCAACTGAGCCACCCAAATGTCCCTGAGTTAATTTTTATATATAGTATGAAATAAAAGTCCAGTTTTTACATGTGAATATCCAGCTGTCCCATCACTACTAGTTAAAAAGATTATGTTTCCACCATTGAATTGTCCAAAATTCAGTTGATTATAAATGTGAGTGAGGGTTTTTTCCTGGGCTCTCAATACAATTCCATTGATCTATGTGTCTAAGCCATGTGACACTGTCTTGATTACTGAAGTTTTGTAGGACGTTTTGAAATTGGGAAGTATGAGTATGAGTCCTCCAACTTTGTTCTCCTTTTTCAAGATTGTTTTGGCTATTCAAGATTCCTTAAGATTCCATATGAATTTTAGGATCTGCTTGCCAGTTTCTGCAAAGAAATCTGGTTTTGATAGGATCATGTTGAATCTGCAGATCAGTTTGGGGAGTATTGCCATTTTTTTCACCCATGGATTAATTTGCCTTTTCTAGAATTTTATATTAATGAAACCAGGCAGTATGTAGTCTTTTGTGTAAGGCTTCTTTTGCTCAGCATGATATTGATGAGATTCATTCATGTAGTATATATTACTCTTTCCATTTTTTATATTGTAGAGTAGTAGTCTATTGTATGAATATACTTAGATTGTTTATCCATTCTCCTGTTGGTGGACATGTGGACTATTTCTAACTGTTACGAATATTTGTGTACAAGTTGTTTTTGTGGATATATGTTTTCATTGCTCTTGAGTGAATACCTTAGAGCCAAATTGCTGGATCATGGTTTAGGTATATGTTTAGTTTTATAAGAAATTACCAGACCTTTCCCCAAAGTAATGCCATTTTACACTATTACTAGCAATAGAGAGTTTCGGGTGCTGTTAATGAATGAATCCTCACTGACATTAGATGTTGTGAGTCTTTTTAATTTTAGGCCTTCTGGTGAGTGTATACTGATATATTATTGTGGTTGTAATTTGCATTTACCTTATGACTGATGATGTTAGACCCTTTTTATGGGCTTATTGATCATTTGTATATATATATATTTTTTTTTTGTGAAGTGTCTGTTCAGCTATTTCATTCACTTTAAATGCTGGGTTGTTTGTCTTTTTATTAGTGAGTCAAAGGAGTTCTTTATAAATACTATATACCAGACCTTTGTTAGATATGGGTTTTGTGAATATTTTCTCCTAAAATAGCTCATTATTCATTTTCTTAATGATGTCCTTTATTGAGCAGAGTTTTTACATTTGATGAAAGTTAATTTCTTTTATTCTTTTATTGCTATTGCTTTCAGAATATTTTCTAAAATATCTTTCCCTACTCCTACGTCACTAGAATATTTTCTTATGCTTTTTCCTAGAAAAATAGTTTAAGCATTTATTTATAGGTCTATGACATATCATGAATTTCTGTGTATGGTGAGAGTTAGGAGCCTAGGTTTATTTTTCTCTGTATGGTTGCTCCAGTACCATTTGTTGAAGAGACTTGCCTTCCCCCCATTGGATTGAATTGACTCTTTTGTCGAACATCAAATGATTGTAAAAATGCAGGTTTGTTTCTGTGCTCCCTATCCTGCTCTATTGATCGACTTGTCTGTCTTAATGCCAGTAACACTCTCTGTTGATTACTGTGGCTTTATTATATGTCTTGAAGTCGAGTGGTGTTAGTCCTCTGACTTTGCTCTGCTCTGCTCTTTTTCTTTCTTTTTTTTTTTAAAGATGACTGGCTATTCGAGACTCTTGTATTTTTTTTTTTTTTTATAAATTTTAGAATTGGCTTACCATGTCCTACAAAAAGTCTGGTGGAATTACTGTTGAGATTGTGTGATCTATGGATCAATTTGGGGAGAACGACTATCTTAACATTATTGAACCTTCTAGTCTGTGAATACAGCGTGTATCTCCACTTCTTTAGGTCTTTTCTGACTTCCCATGAGCCCATTTTATTTTTTCGGCATCACTTGTCCTGTTGCTCCCTTTTCTCTCATTTCCACTTCCTGGTTCTGCAGCGCACTGGTGACGAGGGAGTGTACTACAGGGACGTTGCTGCTGGGATCTTTGGCAAATTAACTAGTTGGTAAGAAGAGGATGAGAATGATATTTAATTCACAGAGTTTTGGGGCATATTATATAAAATATTTAAATAAGTCCCTTAGAAATAAAGGCTCAATAAATGTTGGCTTTGTTTCAGACTCCCATTCACGATCCAACTCAGTTGGGACCTGACCCATGAAGCCCCATTCCTGAGATTTCTCTTTTCGTTACTCTGCTGTTTTACTCTCCCTGAAGAATTTAACACTTTTGCCTTGAGTGTGTCTGACACTCCTTTTTATTGTAAGCTGTCTGTAGGATCTGGGTTTTAGTTTCCTTTAGGTGCATTGATTGCTCATTACAGGACTTCAGCTCCACGGAACACTAAAAAAGCATCAAAAATTTAACTTTATTTTTTTCCATTATCTTATGTTTTCCTTGAAAAAGTAGGAAAGTTTCGCTTTATCTTCAATTACAGGTGAGAAAACTGAGGGGCTCCAGGAGGAACTAAGAAACAGCCATCAGCAATTAGGGACAGAGCTAGACTAGAACCCAGCTTCTGGATTTGAAGAATAATAGCCATGATGCTGGAAAAATACACACACACACACACACACACACACACACACACCCTATGCGTGTGTGTGTGTGTGTGTGTGTGTGTGTGTGTACATATATACAGAAAGCATGCTTAAAATTTCTCAAGCTCTGTAAGATGCTGGGATCATTTTCTTCAGGGCCAGCCAACGGCACAAATCCTTCATGAAAATGACATTTACATTTCATGACTGTGCTAAGCCAGTGAATAATATCATACAGGTTTAAAAGAATCTTAAGCTGCTGAGTGAACTTCGCCTTCTCTCTTTGAAAAGCAGCTCAGTGGGGTGTGATGTGTGGTGGCAACATTTATTGCTTGCTGCCTCTTCTTCACAAGGATAAAAATGTACAGCTGCAGAGGCGGATTGGGAGGTCCTCAGCTCTCTTGGTCTCCTGCCCCCTGAAGTGCCCTGGCTCCCCTACAGAAGAGCTCAGGCTGGTGTGAGGTCCTGCCACGCACAGCCATGATGGGGGCCCATGAAGAGAGAGGAGCCACGTATCTATCAAGCCTGTGAGGGGACGACTGTAAAACATACTGCTTTCCACAGGAAAGACCCACACTCTGAAAGGTTCACGAAGAATCTGTTGTTCACATTTAATTACTTGCTCCCATCTCCCTCGGCAAGATGCCGGCTCTTATGTCATAGAGAGTGTGGGGCCATACTTTAGGGTTTAATGTTTGTTCGCATAATAAACATTGGTCTTGCTTCCTCAGGAGCAAGTCTGACCAGGAGAGAGTGAATGCCCCATCGCCCATCATGTTTTCTCCTATCTTTCTCTGGGGCTGCATCCTTTGATGCTGGGGCTGGTGGGCATGGACAGTAGGCTTTTTGCATTAAGATCCATGCGAGTATGTTTACTCATCACAACAAGTACAGTGTCTAGGGGGGCCAAAAAGTGTTGATCTCTGTCCAAATCACCTGCTTCTAAGTGCCTTCTGTGTGCCAGGCACTGTTGGCTTTAGGAGCTAGATGTGAATCCCCCTAGAGCCTCTGCGGCTCCCAGTGTACCAGATGGGGACGTGGAGCCTTGGAGAGGGCAGCAACTCGGCCAGTAGCCAAACCAGGCTCCCAACTCCAGCTCTGTGACTCCAGAGCCAGCACGTGTACAGCCTACGATGCACTTCCTCCCACCCTGCCTCTTTCCGTCCCTGCCCCTCCCCCACTTTCTCCTTTTCCTGGGCCCTAGAAAGATGACCACTCTGTCAGCGGCACCGGTCTTTGTCGCTCTGGCGTGTGGCCCTGTGTTGAACTGTTCTCCCTTTCCTTAGCCTCTTCTTGGAATTCTTATCCTTATATCTGGCTCCGCGTCTTGGCCCCATGTCCTTACTTTACCTCAGCTGTTGACATAAACCTACAGAGATCATGGCATTTTTTTTTTTTAAAAAGAGAATTTGTAAAGTTTTAACAAAGTCAAGGATCACTCAGGTGATTGCTGCAATTGGACCCCAAATCCACAGAAAATAAACATAGAGAAAAAATTGTGGTTGGCGTTCTAGAACTGTGGGGATTCAGATATGAAAAAGTATTGTGCGTATGGCTTCAGTTAACTCCCTGAACTGTTTGAAGGCATGAGGTGCTTTGGCTGTTAAGCTTCCCCACATGTCCATCCGTTGGGCATTCATTAAGAGACAGTGTAGCATCGTGGTTAGGAGCTGGGGTGTGAAGCCAGGTCACTTGTTTCCCTGTGACCTTCGGTAACTTTAGCTAACCCTCTGTTCCTCTGTTTCTTTATATGTAAAATGAGAATAATAATGATCGCTAGCTTTTAGGGGGATGGAGAGCATTAAAGCAATCTGTGTGAAGTACTTAAATTAGTGGGTGATCTATTGAATGCTCTGAAAATATATTAGTTATTATTAATATGAAGATGTGTCTACTGCACTCTAATATTCTGCCTTGGACTTTGGGCTCTAATGGACAGACCATCCGTGGCATCATGGTGCTTTCCACTTAGGTGGAGAGAAAGAGAAAATGACGAGTGTGCATTAGCGCACTAGGGGGACAGACAGGGGATTTGGGGTGTATAGCCGAGTCCCGAGGAAGGGTTCCTGGGACGTTCAGGTTAGAACCATAGACCTCGAAAGGATGGCAGAAGTGTTCTAGTCAAACCCCCTTTGGGACTTAGGGTGCCTAAGTGATTTGTCCCCATGTATTGAGAGGATTTATGGTAGGGCCAGGCTGAAACTGAGGTCGGGCCAGAGTGTTTCCCATGGCCAGACCTCCGCCCTGAAGACGTAGGCCAGTGTGCCAAAACATATTCACTCCCCAGATCCTTCTAGTCAGCAAAAATTGATGCTGGGGGCAGCTTCTCCAGATTCAGACTTTAATTGTCTCTGGCTCCTGGGGGCTCTCCTGATAGTGATCTCTGCCAAACCATCAGAATAATGATGATGGCCATTGTCTTACGTTTACTTTAAAGTTGTCTATTCTGGTAATGATCACCTGGCAAAGAGAGAGACTTACCCTGTTGGACATTTGTAAATATCTAGTTTGAATTTAGAAATCTGGGCAACCAAGCCCATTAAAGCCCGGCTCTCGCAGACCTGCCTGAGGAGCGCATAGGTACTGAAATTAGTTGACTTGGAAACAGAATGGCTAGAACATCTTTTAGGAGGTGTATGTTGGGTGGGGGCATGGAAATTGATGGAAGAAGGCACGAGAACCTTAAAGATTTCAGATGGTTTATAATTTATGTGTAATGGGAAAAAGACTTTACTACCGAGATAATATCTTGGGATAAATTTGAAACCACCAGCCGTATTATGGATGTGTTTGTGGATGTATGTGAATTGCAGGGAATGAAATTTTTTTCTGTGAATGTAATTTAACGCGGATAAGATGATGAATAAGCTATATGCAATAAGAGCCCATTTGATGTAATGTGTGTAATTTTAAACTTAAAACCATCATGCCTTAGAACCGGAAGGGACCTCAGAGATCAAACCAGATTGTGGCGGTAGGAACAAGATCCCAGAGATGAGTGGCTTTGCCTCTAGTGCGAATAGAATCCAAATCCAGATATTTAAACCATTGTGTTTGGAGACTTTTTAGAACATAAGGCTTGATTGCTGCAGGCTAATTTTTATTTTTTACCAATAGTGGTCTTAGCATTGCTAATCAGAGCCAAACTGATTTCTTCTGGAAGGTGCCCGCCTCTTCAGCCCTTTGCATATGTGGATGCCTAATAAAAATACTTTCTGTGACCCCCTAATTAATATTTCAATTATGTGAGTTTAGGGAAATTATAACAATATTATTTATCAAACTCTTCTTCTGTTTGAGCTATCAATGTGGCTTCCTGTGATTTCTTAGTTAGCTGATTTAAAAGAATTCAGAGAAAGTCATGTATGCTTTTCTTTTCAAAGAAAAACACTGGTTGCTGGAGGGATTGAGTTTAATATAGTTTCATATCATAGAGGTTTTAATAATGCAGTCTAAAGTATTTGTACATGAATTCATTAAGCCCAGATTAGTCTTATTATAATTACTCAAAAAGTAATTCAATTTAAGAGAAAACATTTTAAATGGATATAAAATACACTGTTAGCTGGGAAGCCATACTGTTCTCCTTTATCAGCTCCATAAAGTACTAGCACATTTGAACATAACTTTCACAGTATACAGAATGCAATCATAAAAAGTATTATTCCTAAATCTATTTTTTTATGTTCTTTCAGTAGTTAAGAGCTTTATCCCTCTGTGCTAGGAATGAGATATACTAGGGATAGCTTGTCATAAAAATCTTCGAGACTTCCTAGCTTGCATCTCTTGCACTGCCTTCCCAAGTCAGGGCTGGCTGATGTGTTACAAGCATGCAGTCTAAGATTCATGTTGATAGCACATTTCCTAGAAAATGTAGCAGGAAGGTACTTCAGGCCTTTAAAAAAATTTTTTTTCTTACTCACAAATACTAGAAGACATTTACTGACTGCCACGTGCCTTCAGAGGTATGCCAACGACAGGCAAAGTATTGGTCTTCATTTCTAACATGACAGACGGTGAGGAGAGGCCAGGAGCAAGGAACACCATAGACCTTTCCCTTGCCAGCTCCCAGAGGGAGACAGAAAAGAAAAAGCAGAGGGAGAGAAGAGGCCTAGGTGCGTGAAGGAATGGGTGAATATTTGGCGTCAAGGGCTGGAGACTGAGGAGTGAGGCCTTCTGGCTAGTGTTTGGTCACCATGACTCACGGGGCTGTGTTCAGTTGGAGCTGCCTGAGGGTGCCTGGGGGAAACAGGAGGCGCGTGGAAGTGGGCTGTGTGGCCACGCGGCTGCCTGGCCTGTCTGGCTTTGGAGACACAGGAGACTAATCACAGCCCCCGGTGGTGCCGTGGAGGCCATACCCGGGCTCTGGCCGTGCTCCAGGAGGGCGCAGACGTGCACCTGGATAGGAAGGGGCTCCGCTTAAGTGGTTTGTTGTGTTCAGACTTTAACATTTATTTAATCAAGCAGCCAAACCCTTTATTTATTTTTAAAGGCAGATTCTTCATAGAACTCCACTGTGCCCAGCGGAATGGGTCTTACTCCTGCTGTTCCCCATGGCCCTTACCTTCTTTGAACCCCAGGCCTCTGGGAGCAGGGCTTCAAATATGGGTCAAACCCTGGGGCAGGGCTGGGTGAGCCCTTCACATGGTGGCCTTGAGAAATAATGACAGGTCCAGAAGAGACAGACAACGTCAGAGGGTGAGTGGTGCCAAAAAGAAAGGCCCGGCCCTGGCTTTGTGGAACTTGTGGGTTTTAGGCACAATTCTTTAGATCACAAGTGTTTGAAGATAGGACGTCATTGGGTCTCTGATCTCACACATTAAAAATAGTTCATTCATGGGGTAATATTTGAGAATGGCTTTAGAATTTCCTAATGGCACATAGCTACATGACAAGAAGGAATGAAAATGACCATTTTATTTTAATGGATTTTTTCCCTGATACTTTTACAGTCCTATACAAGTCATGAAGATTTTTCGAATAGTAGGCAATCAATACATGTGTGTTGACTAATAATCCTACAATTTATAGAAATCTTTTGGAGTACTAGTTACTGTGCATTTTTATGTGCATTACCTCATTTAATCTCCACAGCAACTGATGAGGTGACACAAAAGTGAGCTACTGTTAATTTGTGTGTTGCTGATGAGAAATGCATGGCTTGGGGAGGTGTAAGTCATTTGCCCAAGGTCACAGTCAGACGTGGAACCCGCTCTGACTTCAAGACCTAAGCTCTTTGCTACGCCATTCTATTGCTTATTATTACAATAACATTAACTCTCACTCATTGAACATGTACCATAAACCAGATACTATGTGCTAATTGCTTTATGTGCGTCTTGGTTGTCCCTTTGAGTCCGAAAAGAAAGATGTATTATCTCCATTTTACAAATGAAAAAACTGAGACCCAGGGGTGTTAAATAGCTAGTCCAACATGGCTAGGATGGTGAACTAGCAAGGATTTGAACTTTTATGATTTGATGCTTAAGTCCTTGTCTCTATTCTGATTAAATTACCCAACCTGATCCTTATCATAGCCCCAGGGTAGGGAAGAAGCTTATCTCTCCCATTCTTGTTTTATAGATGAGAACACAGACCACAGGAGGTTACCCCTGGCCAGGGCTAGGACCCAGTCTTAGGTCATGGGATCCAGTGGCCATGATTATGTGCTGGGAGAGAAGGACTTATCCTAGCCCTCCTTGGGAAGCCCACCTGCCATTTTTTGGACCTCAGCTTTGTCAATGTCAAGCAGAACTACTCTGGAGTGCTGGTATTCAAGGAGAGAGGAGGCATTGGCGTGCCTACTTTTCAACATAGAAAAGAAAGAATTCACTTCATTCGCAGAGATTTACAGCAGTATGCAGACTGAATTCTAGTTACTCTTCATATCCATGGGTAAAGCTGGCTGGATTTTGAAATTTGGTGAGGGGGTAGCTCCGCTGATCTTGAAATTGATTTTGGTTAATGGTGAACCTTAGCCCATTCAAGGAAGCCTCATTCATTTCAGCTGTTTCCTATATCCCTCCCTTTGCCCCTGGTTAGTTGGGTCCCAGTAAAATTTACAGTGCTTTACTGTAAAAGCCCTTGTACTTGAAAGAGAATTTTCTTTCTGTAGCTCAAACCACAGGAGGACTCACAAGACAGCTATCTCCCCAGGTGAGACTTCTTAAATGGGAGTTAAGTGCATGCATTTTCAAGAAACTAAACTCCCCTCATATATAATTTAACCTAGAAAAAAAAGCAGAATTGAGAGAGTAGTATGATTACATTGTTTGAGAACTGGTAACTTTACCTCCCCTAGTCTTATGGAAGTTAGACACACTTTCACTGTTTGGCATATCTTTAATGCTGTGGGGTGTGGGCTAAGTGTGATATTGTAATAATAGTGAAGGTTTCTTTAACCATAGCCATGGACTGTGGATTGAAATAGTAAATTATTCCTAGCAGACTGAATGGGCAATAAGACTGCCATCCAGTTCTCCTCATAAAATAAAGCGATAGATAAATAAAGCAGCGCCAACTCACTTAACCCACGTGGCTCTGTGCACTGCTAATTATTAACCCAGGCACAGGAGAGGGGTTCACCCAGAGTGTAGTTAAATCATTTTTAATAGAGGTAAACACTAGCCATGTGGATGAGTAGCACTCAAGAAAGTTTTTAATCAACAACGTTTAGGAATCACCCAGCCTAATTGCCATAACTTATTAATAACAATAAGTAATCTAGTCTTTTTATGGCCCCTGTCTCTGGAGGACTCAGTGCATTAAAGATCTCTGGGGTGTGAATCTCTCAGTAGCTGTGGGGGAGGAGGCCAAGTACCCTTGATGCTCATTCTTAATGGAAGAAACTGGACATCGAGGCTAAGAAAGACAACTATGAGCTCCTTTTTATTTTCTTCTTCCCACATCTGAGTCACCAGCTTCTACTTGGCCTTTCATCTATCTATAGGACCAGAATGGCTCCAGGGGGTTGGGGGAGAGAGACAGAGAACAGGCTTTCTTTGTTCACTTGGATGATTAGGGTTGAGGGAAGTGAGGGTGAGCAGAGCTTTGTCTGAAGGGGTTTACTTCCTCTGCACAAGCGACCCTGGTGTCCTTTGGCCTCAACCTGACTGTGACTGGGTGGCTGCTGGCAGCTCCCAGCTCTGTGCTTGTGTGATTTCCCAGTCCTGGGAGAGCAGGAAAGGTGGCACTGGGTCTCACTCTCAGAATGAGTGTTCACAGCAGCTGATGGGAGGATGTTTGCATAAGTTATCTAACTTAACCTGCCCAAGACCAAAGTGTGGGCATTGAAATATCCCCAGGTCATCAACAAGGAACTTCAAGTTCAGAGTGTGCAAGTGATTGACTACCATGTGATTCCTAGTGACTGGTTAGACTGAAAGGCGAATATCACACTCAGATTTGAGGTCCTTTGAATTTTATGAGTGATGAGTCCCTTTGGTTTGGAAGTTGGGGTGATGGGCATTAACACCAGAGTACATGATGTTAAGAGTATTTCTGTGGCTAATATCTTCTGAGGTCCAGAATTTTGGGGGAGGTGAAATGTACCAAATAGCACAGGATTTACCTTCTTCTTACTTATTTTTGGTTCTTCTGTCCATGAATCATTTGAGCCTGAATCTAGATGGCTGTTTCAGTCTAGCAAAGTGAAATTTTAAAGAAGGTACCCAAGCCATTATTATACAGAGTAAAGAGCTAACTAATGCTAAGAACGGAATGATTTATGCCACAGACTACAAAAGACATAAATTTAGAGTGTAAATTACAAGATAACTCATGTGCAAAATTGTTGCAATATTTATACTAGTGTTTATTAAAATTTACATTTGAATGAAAAGGTGCAAAATGTAAATGAAGCTGAAAAACGTTTTGGTTTTTTTTTTCTTAAATCTAAAATAGCCTATATGAAAATCAAGAGAGTTTTTTGGAATTAGAAGATATGAATAGTACTCTGTGCAGATTTGTCTGCTAAAGCATGAAATATACAGTGAAATTGGAAGGAATAAGGTGACTAAATCCCTGCCTGAAGTTCCTCCCTCCCCGCCCACTGATACTTCCCAGTGACTCAGATCAGTACTGAATTTCGAAGGAAGCCATCCCTGTCAAAAGCCATGGAGAGGAGGGTGAGGATCCTGGACGGATGTCGAGACTGGATCCGTATTTGAGAGACTAATCTTATTTCACTGATGTTTTCAAGGTTGGAGATTTTTGTCTGTATTCATTAGAGGAGAATGATAAATCTCTAATTTGTACTTTGCTAATAATAGGGATGAGCTTTTGTGCTTCATTAAGGTTAAATGAATCTCATGTAGTCCTGGCTGAGTCTTTAGGGCCATGTGTGACCTTGGGAAAAGTCTCCTACTTCTGTGGGACTCAGTTTCCTCATCTGTAAAGTATGGGGGTTGGACCAGATGAGCACTAAGACACACCAGCCCTTTTTCCTTCCCTCCCCTGTGGGAGCACACCACGCCAGGCAGTGAGGACCCACAAAGATGATTAAAACACATAACTCTTGTCCTCAGGAGCTCATGGTCTACATAAATAACTAATTATAATATGAGCTGTAATTGCAACGTGCACAAATTACTCTAGGGGCACAGAGGTGGAAACAGTGACTTCCCTCTCTGTGGGGCTCTGAGAAACTTCGCAGTGGCTGTGACCTTTGAAGGCTGAAGAGGAGGGCTCCTTCAGGTGTGCAGGCTGGTCCGAGGGTGGATGATTCCGACAGTACGTTTCAGGCAGCAAATGCACGTGGCAGGTATATTTAGGAAGCTGCACGTGGTCCTTCTCACGGTCTCTGGACAGTATGGAGCTGTGGGGGGAGTGCTAGCCACACACCACTGGGTCAAAACCTGTACCAATGAAGAATGATTGAGGTTAGGAGGTACTACACCACGTATATACGTTAGGGCAGAGCTGACGTCATCCTGTAACGGACCACTATGCCCATGTACATCCCAGTTAGCTTTCGTGAATGTGAGGGAGAGGGTAGTGTCTTGGCAGCTCCCTGGGCATCGTGAGCCTGCAGCCTGTCACACCCGAGCCACAGCCTGGGGGTGCCCTCGGGAGCTTGTGTATGGCATATGAATGATGCCTCTCACGAGCGTCACGTCTGCACCAGTGGAATGAAAACTGCTCCCATGGGGATTCTGTCCTTGCGAGCTGTTCAGTCTATCAGGTGCGTATTTCTTCTGTGAAAGGTGCGTGTGCACCTTTCCTCTCCACTCTCTGTGACCTTGTAGGAGTTGATGTTGTAGCTGACGGCTGGCAGCAGATTCTATGTCGAGGATACAGTTCTTACCTAGTTTTTAATATGAAAATAAAGTCTTAAAATTCAGATTACAGATGAAAAGCATGGCCATTGTTAAAAAATTAAAGTAATACAGAAATGGTTACATAAGATTTAAAGAAGTGACCCCACATTCCATCCCTGAAGGCAAACATTTCCACGGCTGTCTTTCTTCTTGGAAATAGATGCAGGCTACACCCACGGAAGTGGGCTCAGGATACTTGTTTCATGTTGCTGTCTGATTTCTTTCCTTCAAAAGTAATCCAAGTCTTTAAACAATCATTTGAAATGGCTGCACCATAATCCATCGTGTGGGATAAATTATTTGTGGTTTGATTCCCTGTGGACAAATAGGCATATCCGTCATTTTGCCATTATACACAATGTTGTGATGAACATCCTTGTAGACTTATTTGGTGCCTTTAGTTATTTCCTTAGATTAAATTCCTGAAAGTGGTACTGTTAGGTCAAGTAGTGTATATTTAACATTTCCTTACATCTTGTCAAGCTGTCTTCCAGAAGTTTTGTACCTATCTACAACCCCATTAGCAGGACAGGAGCTGGCTCATGTCTGGGTGGGCTGTCTGTGTTTCTACCAGCTCTGTCTTCCATCTTTAAGTTACTGAGTGAGAGATATGAGCATCCAAGAGTCCTTCTGGGGTGACTGGGAGGCAGTAGAAGCAGGATGAGCCTGAATGCACAGGAGAAATGTCAAAAAGGACCTGACGTATGCACATCTGTTCACCAAAAGATATGTACGAACAGACTCATCACAATTCCTAATTGTCAAACACTGAAAACAATCCAAATGTCCATCAAGATTACAAGGGGAAAATAAATTAGGATATAATCACACAGTGGAATACTATATGGGAAAGAGAATGAATGATCCACTACTACACGCGACATGGGGCATGGATGACTCCCACAGTCATTGTGCAGCAAAAAAAAAGGCAGACAGGAAAAATACATACTGTATAAGTCCATTTATATAAAATCTAAAAACAGGAAAATGTGAATGTAAGGTGTTAGAAGTCATGCTGGTGGTTATCCTTAGAGGGATATTAATGACTGCTTGTTCATTTATGCCTTTTGCTAGATGTATGTTTCCCTGTGCCGGACAGAGTGCTTGGCATATGGCCTCCCCAGTATTTGTTGAAAAAAAGTAATATTTTTTCACCTTTTAACAGACCTTGACCTAGGATTAATGTGAAGACATGGTGTTATTAGTTGTGAGATATGATGTGGAGAATTTATACGAATGTTTTTTTCTGCGATTTAAATAGGGAACCTTAGTATATTTGTAGACATTTCTTATGTTTATTCTATTGTGTGGTGTTGTTGCTTTTGTGTTATGTATAAACCAGTCAGACACTTAGTGGTGGGTGAGGAAACGGGTTTTAGAATCAGACCTTTGGCTTCAAAACCGAGCCCATTACTCCTCTGTGGCCTTGGATGAGTGACCTAACCTTCTCCAATCTCACTTTGCGTAGTTTGTTTAGTAAGGATGAGAATACAACTTACTCTCTAGGGTCGTTGTGAAAAATAATACTATAAATATTAATAATAACCACCAAATTACGTTTGCTACGTGCCGGACACTGACCTAAGCTCTTAAAACATAGGACATAATTTGTTTGATCTTTCCAGTACTCCTGTCTATTTGTGGTTTAGGAAATGTAAGCCACAGCATTAGTAAGTGTTGAGCCGGGAGTTAAACCCAGGAGTTCCCTTCCAGAGCCCGAGCTCTTAACCACTACCTCTGAGTTAAAGGAAGTATTGGTCCAAGAACGCTCAGCAAAGTCAGCATCTGTTAGCTGTGATGATCGTCATTGTCATTTTCAGCATCATTATTAATAATTTTTTCTCCTCTCTCTCTCCCCCGGCTCTCCTCCCTTGTTTCTCCACCCTCCTGGCAGATATGTTCCAGCAAGGTAAGTTCACGGTCTCCTGCCTGCTTCTCCCCTGGCCGTGCTCTTTTGGGAACAAGGGTATCGTCTGTGTGCAGAGAGATATGGAGCTTTTCATTCTCTGTGGACTCGTCACTGGGGCTTTAGGAGACACCATGGGGATAATGGCGTGAGGTGGCTTAAGTGCTATAGGCCTCTCGGAGCCTCCGCCGTCCCAGCTCTGCCTCTGGACGGTGCTTGGAGGTGGGGACTGGAGGGTTTGGGCAGGCACACTGGGGAGAGTCATGGCTGGGTCCGCATCAGGGAACAGCATGCTTGGGGACTCATGGGGTGGGTGAGGAGCAGGTGTCTCTGGGGTGGGGGCTCAGCTGGAAGGCCCCTGTCCCTTGGGCCTCCTGTATCAGGCCAGCTGCCCCTGGGCCCGGGCTCCCGATGCCGGCTTCCTGTGGGGGTTTCTTTTCTCTACCAAACAAACATGTTGTTGTCCCCGAGAGAAGGGGTAGACAAGACCCTGGCAGGATACCTTCCCCCCAGGTGTCCCTGGTGACCCCTCCAGCTGGGCCTGTGACAGAGATGGAGCCTGGCGAGGGCATGCAGTGTCTAACCTGTTTTGCCTGCCAAGGTCATGCGTTCTCCAGCTCTGGGGAGCTGGAGATGGGAAGTTACACTGCGTCTTCCCGTGCGCATTTCCGTCCACACCGAGGACGCACAGCTAGCGCCCGTGCTCTGGGATGCGGAGGGAGACTTGTGCGAAGCCTTGTTGAACCTGCCAGACACACGTGAACGGGGTGCTGCCTCTTTCCCCTTTTTTAAAAATCACAGTCTGGAACCACTGGGTAGCATTGGTGAGGTGTAACTCTATTCAAGCCGGGAAATACGTTTGTGGCACACGTTTGCTATGTCTCTCTTGAATCCAAGGCTGGCTTAGAAGAAAAGACACCGGTTTAAAAATACATCTCGGCATCCCATAAATAGCTGCCAAATAATCTCACAGACTTGATATTTTCACAACGATTATTTCAGCCCAAACATGCAGCGTGTGTTGTGGAGAATGTCTGCCTGCTCTCTCTGATAGAAGCGCAGTTGTGGGTAACAATGAGGGGACTGTTGTGTTTGTCTTTTAAGAGTCTGGAGTCATAGACCTACTTTTATAAATAATTCATAAATCCCAACAAGCTATAAGTAATAAGTTCCATTTGGCTAGAGACTAAGAGATGAGCAAAATTGAAAAGGTGCCGTGACTGTTGATGTAGTGAAGTCCTCGCTGTCAGGGCCCCCTCGCTTCGTGTGTTTTCTTCCTTGACAAATTGGGGGTTCATGGTGATGCTCTGGGAGGAAAAGAGGGGTTTTTTTTTGCACTACCCAACGCTGCATTGCATTCCTCCTTTTGAGACACAAAACACTTGGGTTTGGAAAGGATTTCTGGAGCATGAACGCCAAGGTCCCAGGAGAACGGGGAGAGAAAAGGTTTGTAACGGATCTGGTTTTTCTTCGAACGACCGCGAGCATTCACGGCTGTCATGGTTGGTATAAAAAATGGTTTATTAGGGCTACCTATGTCAAGTTTACCTCCTTTTATTATCCATCATGCCACTTGATTGATGGGGTTTGCCTGTCAGTAACAATGATATGCAGAGCAAAAGTTATAATCATCTGCAAATCACTGGCCATCGGGACTTGACAGCATCTTCCAGAGACGGAAGCTGCTAGCTTGCCCGTCGCTGCGCCCGAGGGTGGGCGGCAGCTCCCGAGGACGGTATTACTAGGATTTCAGGCAAAGAGAGCTGAACTGGCTTTTGTGAATTACTCACATGGCGCCGGCCTTCTAGGACCACTTCATAGGGAGACACGTGCTCTGAGAGGGTCGCCAAGAACCCGCCAGCTGGTGCCACCTCCTTCCTTCTCTTGTGGCCATCCTGCCAAGGAAATGAATTCCTGGTCAAACACCACGGTTCAGAGGTGTTGATGATGGTCACGTCAGACCAAGACAAAAGCTCTGTGTCTTACAGAGGGTCCAGAACGTGACTCCGCCATGTCTTCTGTGGTTGACACTCTGCTCCAGACTTGTGTCATTAATTTGAAATACAGGGTGCGGCCCTGAATGGTGCTAGAAATAAGCAGCCAGAAAACTCTGTGGCTTCAGGTGAACAGAAGGAGGGGGCCGTCCAGGCACACGCATGGTGGGAACTCTGAGCTGCTGTACCTCCCTGACCCCGCCGTGGGCATCCAGGCCCTGCCTGCTTTGGCTTTGCGGGGTGAGCCTGGGGCCCTTGCGGGAGTCGACGCTGCGTTGTTGGTTCGCGCCTCTGGTGGTGCGTGAGTGAGGCCCGCGCGCGCAGAGGTGCACCTGCCTGCGTGTTTGGGCCGCTGGGCACCGTGGCCGGCGGAGGAGGGAGGCGGGCTTGCAAGCTGACAACATCACACGCTCTCAGAGGAAACCAAAGTTATTTCCTCTGGATTGCATTATCTTGTATTTCAGTGCAGATCAATCTTGTTAGAGGAGGCGACAGCGCGGCTGCGACTGCTGGGCCTTTCTCGGCTGCGGCTGTGGTGTGTGCACGTGGTCACGTGCTTCCGCCCGGCTCCTGGGCCGTTTTAGAGTTTGCTTCATTTCTTTCATCTGCAAAAGCCACTTGCTGGGGCGGTTAGACCGCAGGCCGTGAGGACCGTCAAGGACCAGCGGGCCTGCAGCTGCGCCCTCCGTGTATCCGAGTTCCAGGGCCGTGGGACCACGTTTTCAAGGAGCCTTAATTGACCCACGTTCTCTGTTGTGCGCAGAGCTCATGTGCCAGTGGATGGCTCTCAGCGCTGCCGAAGTGCCATAGAGCTGCTCTTCACAACATCAAATGCAGCTGAAAATGCTGGATGTGCACACGTGTCTGGAATCTTGAGTTTTAGAGCGCTTTTATATCCATCGTTTAATAATGAAGTCAGGACCACACACACACACACGCCTCATTTGAAGTTACTGAAGCACCTTTTGAATACTCATCCACAGGCTCAACCTTGATTCTGAGATCGAACAGAACCCGAGTGAGTGGCTTGGAAATCAGAGCGATGCCACTCAGCAGGGTGTTTGAAAGCGTAAATGGGCATAGTATAAAGACTTCACCACTGAGTTAATTCTGTGCTCTGTGCTGTGAACTCAAGCCCCTGATAGACTCTGAGCCCGAGGAGGCATAGCCTTTCCTCCCGCTCTGTTCTCGCCTGGAGCTGGGGTCTTGCTATTAAAGAGATTTTTCTTTCGGCTCAAGTAATTGTTGATAGCCCTCAAACATAGTGCACTTGTTTATTTTGTGACCAGTAATAATGTGCCAGGCACTTTCTAGGCCTTGAGGAAACGGGGACGGACGAGACAGCAAGGGCTCTGTGCTCATGGAACTTACGATCTAGCTTGGGGGACACCAATGGCAAACAAGCCAATAAACAATCAAGACGAATTTCTGAGGGACGCGTGCAGTGAAGAAAATGTCACAGGATGGTGTGCTCATGGCTAGAGGAGCCACTTTAGATGGGATGGTGGGAGGATGCCAAGAAGGACCAGCTGTTGGGGGCTGTGGAGGAGCCCCAACAGCCAGAAACACCCCAATATTCCGGGACTAGAAGGAAGCTGGTGGAGTGGGACCTTGCAAGTTAGGGAGAGCACTGTGTGATGATGAAGTAATGAGAAGAGGGTAGGAGTGTCTTCTGGAGATTGGAGGAAGGAAGTCAGCAGTGGATTTTAAGCAAAAGAGTGGCATGGTCCATTTACATGGAAGATCGCTACTCTGGTGTCTGTGAAAATGCATAAGAACAACGTGTGAGAAGTTAAAGCCAGGACCAGGGCTGAGTGCTGAGTGGGCTCAGGCTTGGCTGAGATGGGCACCTGCCCTCAGGCCCTAAGCACTTCTCTTAGTGGGTCTCTGCAGCCCCTTTCCTGGCCAGCTTGCCTCCACTGAGTGCCTCACTTTCTGCTCATTTTACCCGTGGGGAGTATTGTGCCCATAATTTACACCTCCTCTCCTTAAGTCTGGCAAATTGTGCCCATCAAGGGCATCATTAAAATACTCCTCTGCTTTAGATTTTAAAGAGCCACTTCTCTCCAATATACATATAAAGCGTATCATATCTGTTACATACTAATATATACATTAAACGCACAGGAGACCTCAGTTTGGCTCCCAGCAGGGTAGACCAGTTGCTTTGCTCTGCAGCCTCAGTTTTCCCATATGTAAAATGCGAGAGCTGGGGAGATTCCTGACCCAACTTGACTTCTTGCTGGTGCTCTATCTTGATGAGTTTTAATTGGATTTGAGTTAATAGAGTCCAGAAATATCCCATACTACCGGTTATGACCATTGTCTAAAGAACCTGGATGAAAACAGAGCCTTCCCTCGTGGCTGGGAGTTAAGGTTAAAAGAATTGTGGTTTCAGAAGTGTACCCTACTCACAAGCCCATTTTGAAGCCTCAGCCCTGGAATTCACAATGGATGGCATTGCTTTTACTAATTTGAAGAGGACAATAAATCATAGTTTGGTTTCTGGCAGCCCAGCCAAGCCTGGTAAATTGTTGGGGTGGGCTTGTGGTGACAGGGACCACTGCCATTTATAATGTGTTTGACTTGAGCTCTTTTGCATATTTCAAACCGTTGGTCAAACTGCTGAGGCTGGATCTTAGGTTTTTCCAACCACTTCAGAAAATCCATCTATTATAAAGTTCTGACCCTTTAGCCATGAATTATGGTTCCCTTGGAAATGTTATACATTATGAAATATTGTTTTCTTTATGAGTGTGGGATTTGGGCAAATAAATTAAATCTATCGTTACCATTTCCAGTCAAAAATTCTAAGTTGTCACATAATGTTAACAAGTGAATGAGAAAAATGCATTAACATTTTTATGGTGGAGAGTGGTTGGTTCCCTGGTCACACTTCCCATATGCCAGTATTTACTGTGTATGTATATTCTTCCCCATTCTGTCCAAATCAGTAGACTATTGTGAATTCTGTAGGAAATGCATCCATCTTTCCAACACAAACTGAACAAAGTTACCATTTGATTGTACATAGATTCATTTTATATGAATGTGTGGTGTACGAGGAAAGGATAACCATATTTAATAATGGCGTTCTCAGAGATGCTCTATGACATTCTGTGTGGGCTGTTTAGGGTGGCCTGCTCCCTTCCAGATGACCCTGAAATAGGTTTGTCTTCGTAGCAGATTCATCTTGTGCCCATTCCAATCCCAGGGCATGAGTTTGGGGTGAGGCTTTAGAGCCTCTCCTCCCAGTAACTTGTGTTTCAGAATTGCCAGATCAGCAAAGGGAAACTTCTAGATTCTTCTGTTGGTGGTTGATAATAAGTTTAAGTTTTTATTTTACTGATGAGGGTGATAGTAATAATAATTATGCCACATTTGTGTATCTCCTATATTCCAGGCATTGGAACAGGTATTTTGCATACATTTTCTCATAGAATTTGCCTCCCTCGATTTTATGAAGTAGGTATAAAAATCCCACTTTACAGAGGAGAAAACTGAGGCACAGAGTGGAATCGAACGTGTGACAGTTATGTAACTAGTGAGTGGTAGAGCCTTTTTTTTTTCTTAATCAAGAGGTTTTTATTGTACAGAACAGTTTTAGGCTTTCAGAAATATTGCAAAGTGAAAAAAAAAAGAAAGAAAGAAACATGGTGAAGATAGTTCGGTGAACTCCCATATACTCCACACTCTATTTCCCCTATTTTTAATGGCTAACATTAGTATGGTACATTTGTTACAATTAATGACCTAATATTGATCCGTTATTATTCACTGAAATCCGTAGCTTCTTCAGATTCCCTTAGTTTTTACCTAATGCCCTCTCTCTATTCTGGGATCCCATCCAGGAGACCACATTACAGTTGGTTGTCATGTCTCCTTACGCTCTTCTTGGCTGTGACAGTTTCTAAGACTTCCCTTGTTTCTGATGACCTTGACAGCTTTGAGGAGTACTGGTATTTTGAGGAATATATCATAGGATGTCCCTGTCTTGGAATGTGTCTGATGTTTTTCTCATGATTAGACTGAGGTTATGGATTTTGGGAAGATCCCAGAGGTAAAGTGCCATTTGCATCACATCATATAAAAGGGACCTACTATCAACATGATCTATGACTATTGGTGTTGATCTTTATCACTTGGCTGAAGTAGTGTTTGTCAAGTTTCTCTTCTGTGAGGTTTCTTTCCCTCATAGCGTACTCCAGAAGGAAATCTATGCATAACTTAAGGAGGGAGGAATTAGACTCCACCTCACTGAAAGGAGAGTAGCTATATAAATTATTCTTTTGCATGGGAGCTTTGGCTCTTAGCCCTCATTTATTAATTTATTCGATCATTTATTTAGATCGATATGGAGTCACATATATTTATTTTCTACCTTGGGTTATAATGCAGTACAGCTTTATTTAATTTCTGGCTTTGGCCACTGGAAGCCTTTTCAGTTGGCTTCTGGTGCCCCTTTGACATATCCCTGTCAATTTTTGTTTGAGCATTTGTGCAATATTTTCTGATACCATAAGATGCACCAGGCTCACCTTGTATATTTCCTACCCTTGTCCTAGATTCAGCCATTTCTTTAAGACAATGGAGAATGATATTAGAAACCAAGATCTGGGAGCTAGGTGTGCTTATTGCTACTAGAGTGTCATTTTTTAAGGACCTCCCAGCTGACAGAGCAAAGAAATATAAGTGTATGTACTAACCCACTTATATATACATATCTATTTTTATATGTAACAAGATGTGTCTGTGTTAATCCTGAGTTCTTACTGAAGTCTCTAACTCTAGTTCATTACCACATGAATCATCCTAGCCTTCTCCCTTTGTTTATCTGTACATTCCCCCTCCCAAGGTAAAACACCTGAGTCAGGATTTTGAACTCAGGTAGTTTGACTTCTGGCCCTACAATATGGTGTCTTGATTTTTCCCAGTGACATGCTGTCCACAGGCTTTTGAATACCCCTGGGGGGACATAGTCACAAATCCTTGACCCTTCTCAAGGCCCAACATGATGACCCAGTTGCAGAGGGGCCTTAGTTTGGGGTGCTATAAACTATGGGAGCTGAGCAACAAACATTATTTCTCATGCTTCTGGAGGCTACAAGTCCTAGTTCAAGTCCTAGATCAACCCAAGACCAAGGCTACAAGTCCTAGCTGGCACATTCTGTGTCTGCTGAGAACTCACTTCATGGTCATAGATGGCCATCATCTTGCTGTGTCCTCACATGGCAGAAGCAGGGAAGGAAGTTTCCAGACCTCCTTTTAATAAGCGTACTAATCCCATTCACGAAGGCTCTATTCTCATGATCTAACCATCTCCCAAGGGTCCCACCTCCTAATATACCATCACACTGGGGTTAGGATTTCAACATGTGAATTTGGGAAGGGACACAAACATTCAGTCCATCACAGTGCCTCTCTGTTTTCATAGCAGACCCAGTCTTGCTATCATGACTTCTCAGCTAGTTCTGGCTCTGCAAGCTTCTGAGTGGGTTTGTCTTTTCTAGAGCAGAGGCTGATTGAATAGTGCCTTGTTTCTGAGCTAAGACATTTGCACTTTCTCTTATAGCCTGGGCAGATCAGGGTTGAAACAACTGGTCTGTTTATAATATACCCGTTGTTGAGTGCTTAAACTCCTCTGCATCTTCCTTAAATTGGTTGCTGCCTACTGGGTTCCAAGATAGACCAATCCTTTAAATTGCTGAGTTTGTCCTGGGGCAGATTTGAGCCTGTGCTTTCTGCTTGGGCAAGAGGGTACATGAGAGGTTGAGCCTGTTTATATGTTTGGGCTGCACCCACCTGCCAATTTCCTCCAGCTTCCTCTCTCTGATGCCCTTCCCTGATGCTTGGGATAATGCACTGTCCCCTCTAGCCAGAGGAAATGTTCTAACTTGGAGGCTTGCCTGTGTGACAGCTACCTTCAGCAGCCAGCCTACGGGGGTACCTGTGGAGACAGCTGGTGACCATTGGCTAATGCCCTCTACTACCTCTGGTGCACCTGGTCCCCTCTAGCCCAGCAGTCAGGGAGTGGGGGCTCTTGAACCCCAGGATGTCAGGGAGCTTTATTCCAGTTGTTTTTGAAACTTGGCTTGCTGGAAGCCATGGAATATACAAACAGTGGTAGTCGACTTATTCATATATTTTGTTCACAGCCAAAGCAATCTTTTGGGGAGCAGTTTGTGAGATGATAGAAATATGTTCTTTATACTAGACAGTGGATTTGGTGACATGTTCCTAGGCTGATGGCTGGATGTGGGCACTAATTTGACGAGCAGCTTTCTTCTAGGGAACACCAGGCAAGACCTCCTTGAGCCATGCCTACGATCATTTCTGGTCCCCCTCCCCCATCTTGTCCCATTCATCCCCAGAAGTCTCTACCAGATTGATCCTTAATGTTCAAAATGCACAACCACACCTCTGTGCCTTTGGATCTATTGATTGTTCTATTTGGAATTCTCTCTCCTCTTTTCAGGAAGACCTGTCTTATTCTGCTCCCTACCTTCAGAAAACTACCCAGGTTCTACCACCATGGTGGCTGGCCTGGGGGTAGGTGCTGGGGGTGTTTGATGCCTCCAGTGTATGTGTGAGCAGTGGACTCTCCTTTTCACATGGTCCTCTTACTGTCTTGTTAACACGATATTCACAACCCTTGTGACATTTTACATAGAAATCATTGAGAAGGTGCCATGTGCTTCTGCTCCTAGGTATGCCCCTGCTCCTGCTTACTCTTGAAAATTCAGCCTAAATCCTCTCTTCTATGTTATCCCAACTCGCACCCACTCCTTTGGGTGGAGAATTCTGCCTTCCACTCTGGAATTTCCCATTGTCCTCTCATGCCTCTGTCAATACTCCCTCACGTTGCTGTAGTGATCTGTTTATTTTTTTTTAAAGATTTTATTTATTTATTTCACAGAGGGAGAGAGATCACAAGGAGGCAGAGAGGCAGGCAGAGAGAGAGAGGGGGAAGCAGGCTCCCCGCTGAGCGGGGAGCCTGATGCGGGCCTCGATCCCAGGACCCTGAGTTCATGACCTGAGCCGAAAGCAGAGGCATTAACCCACTGAGCCACCCAGGCGCCCTGTAATGATCTGTTTAGTATCTGTTTTCCCACACTAGATTGAGCTCCTGGAGACAAAGGAGCAAGTCTTTTATTTTGAATCCCTAGCACATAGGAAGTGCTCAATAGATGTTTGACAAAAGAAAGTGGAATGAAATGACAAGACTCAAAGGAACTGGCATTTTGTGTATGGCTGGTGTGTGTGTGTGTGCGTGTGTGTGTGTGCGTGCACAAGCATGCACATGTGTGTGTATATGTACATGCTTCTTTTATGTGTGACAGTCTAGGTTCTTTAATAAGTTTCAGACAGAATTCTCACAGTATCATGGATGGTCATGTTGACAGCCAAGCCAAGTCATTTCCTACCCTTGAGTCCCAAAAGTTTTTTCTTTTCTTCTTTTTTTAAGGTTTTATTTATTTATTTGGGGGAAGGGCAGAGGTAGAAGAAGAGACAAACTCAGGCATACTCTGTGCTGAGTGTAGAGCCCAACGTAGGGATGGATCCTGCAATCCTAAGATCATGACCTGAGCTGAAGTCGTGTTGGACACTTAACCACCTGCGCCACCCAGGTGCCCCCCAAAGCTTTTTCTCTTCTGTTCTTCCACCACTATTGTTTTTTTTGAGGGGAGATTATGGGGACTTAGGATGAATTAGCAAATATTTACATCTGAAGTTTGTGCAAAGTATGAGCGGAAGCATGGGATGTGTAGTAGACATTGTCTCTACCTTCTAAGAGCTGACAGTTTCACTGGAGGCCCAATGCCAGTCAGTCTGTAGACCAATGGGTGATGTTCTTTCCCAGGGCAGGAGGAAGTCATGGAGGACAGGGGTCCCTGGGAAAAGGGAAGTAGCTGAAAGAGTAGAGCTGGAGATAGTTTTGAAGGAAGCAGAAAATCTGAGTGGCCAGTACCAGGGCAGTTATGAGCGGTGGAATCCAGGTGGTCAGTGTGGATGGAGGTGGAAACAGAGACAAGCGAGGTGTGTTTATGGGATATTGAGGGGACAGTGAATTTGACAGGCCTGTGCTGGGATAGGGTGGGGCCAGTTATGGAGGGTTGGTTGCCAAAACGCTCTTTGTTTTCTGGTGCTTCCCAACACTCCCGTATGATTGGAAAGATTTTGTCTACCAAATGGATAGTATTAGTTATTGACTTTACCCATTTTTTATTATTCATTTTATTATTTCTTTTGCTACTCAAGGGTGACCCATCAGCCAATGACCATTCCTGATCAGCACAGTGAATGTTATGTCCCTGAGTTGATAAAATTCCAGTCCATAAAAAAAACTAGCTTGGTATTTTAGATAGCTTGAGCAATGGTTTTAAAATCTAGGCAGCAAAGTTGAGACTTGTTCCAGAAAGCCCCAAAATTGTAGCTTTTTGAGTAGAGAAGTAGCAGGTACTGGGCATGTGATCTAACTACCTGTGCTGGATATTGGGCAGCAGAAGATAAAGATGGCTTTTCCTTACTTCGCTTGTGCCAGGAACATACATGAACTCACTTCTTCCCCAGAATAACCCTAGAAGGTTCACACACTCATTTATCGCCATTTTTAATCCCCATTTTTCAGATGCTAAAATTGATTCAGAAAGTTTAAGTGATTTTACTTTGTAGAAGGTCTCCCAGCTAGAGAACGACTGAGTCTGAGTTCAGACACAGTTGGACTTGCTCTGAATTCCCAATGACCACTTCATGTGGCATGGAAGGACCTAGAGACTACGTTGGCTTTGCCAGTGGATCAGGATAGACAGTGCCATTGTCATGCAAGGGCCTAGCCAATCCCCAGAGAAATGAAAACAGCTGTCCAGCAAGAAGACTCATGCACTCCAGTCTTTGTAGCAGCTTTATTCATATAGCCAGATACTGAAGAGAGCCCAGGTACACGTCAATAGGAGAAAGGGTAGTTAGTATACCCACGGAATGGAATACCACTCAAAAATAGAAAGGAGCACAATGTTGATGCTCACAACGTGGATGAATCTCAGGAATGTTGGACTGAGTGAAAGAGGACACTGTGTATGATTCCATTTACATGAAATTCTTAAAACTAACCTATGATGGATGAAATTCAGAACATTGGTTGCCTCTAGGGGAATGGGAGTGAGGGCTGACTTGGAAGGGGCAGGAAGGAACTCCCTGGGCTGATGGTAAGAGTCTCCCTTGGCGGGGGTTTGGCCTATGCAGATGTGTGCATTTGCCCAAACTCAGAGACTGTACAGTACACATAAGATTTGTGCATTTCGCTGAATGTCAGCTTTACCTTAAAAGGAGAGGACTGAAAGCAAATATTAAACTCTAGTTAATGATGTATTTGGAAGCAAATGCCCTGATGTCTGCAGTTTATTTTGAGATGCATCTAAAAAACCAAAAAGATGTATTGACGGATGGATAGAGGAATGGCCAGATGGGTACATCTGTGGTAAAGCAAGTAGAGAACAACGTTAATCAAGTTCCTGTCAGTGGAAGGTATATGGGTTTTCATTGTGAACTCTTTCAACTTTGTTGTATGTTTCAAAACTTCATAATAAAATGTTGAGAGAAAAAAGAGACCCCAGTTGGGAGCCTTCCTAGAAATAGAGAACTTGTGGCCTCATTAGTCACAGATGCAGAGGCCAGTCAGGGGTTGGACCACCCCAGAGGAGGGGGCAGGGCCTGGGGTCCGGCTGCAGGGCTCTAGGTGGGAGATGAGTGGAGAAGAGCCTCCAGACACTCTCCTAGTTTCCTGGGGCTGCTCTAGCAAATTCTACAAACTTGGCAGCTTAATGCAGTAGAAATTTGTTCTCTCATGGTTTTGGAGGTGAGGAGTGTGAAGTCAAGTTATGAGCAGGGCTTTTCTTCTCTCTGAAGACTTTAGAAGAGGATCCGTCCTTGCTTCTTCCAGCTTCTGGAGGCCCCAGCAATCCTTGGCTTTTTCCCTTGTAGCTGTGTTGCTCTAATCCCTCCCTTGGAGGCCACAGGGCTGCTTCTCTGTGTGTCTCTCTGTGTCCTCTCCTCATCTTATGAGGACACCAGCCGCTGGATTTAGGGCCCACCCTAATACAATACGACCTTACCTTAACTTAATGATGTCTGCAAAGACCCTATTTCCAGAGAAGTTCACATGGTGAAGTTCAGGGTAATGTGCATTTTGGCGGGACACTATTCAATCATGACAAATGACCAAACAACCTGGGAGCCAAATGAGAAGAGAAACTTAATGGGGCAGAGAAGTGAGTAAAGGGCTGGAAGAGGGGAGGAAATCCCCAGGAGAGTGGATAAGGCAATCAGATTAACTTTGGCAAGATAAAGAAACAGGTCGAGAGAGAGAGAGGGAGAGGGAGAGTGAGAGAGAGAGAGAGAGAGAGGAAAGTAAGGCAAGTAGGTTTTCCAGGAAAGAGCCAGGCCTCACCATAGGTCTCTCTATCCATTTATCTCCTGAATATCTTAAAGAATTAAAATGTAAATCTCAGAAATTAAATCCAGGGGCACAGTGTAAACACAGGAGGCTTTTGCAGAACAGACAAAGCTGTTCTTTTTCCTTGTTAAACAGCCATGGCGGGAGACCACGACTGTATGCACAGGTTTTATTTGAGATGGATTAAGGTTCATGATGAGCGAATCTCGGAAGGATTGGAGGTGCTGTTCTCATAAGCCTGCAAAAGTTCAGCTCCTTATCTGAGGCTTATCAAAACCTGAGGAAACCTTTTAGGCCCGCGTGGAGGTTAGGGACTTCCAGCAGCTGAAAGTTAATATCCTGCATCAGGAAATCACCTGCATTGGGGTGGGGGTGGGGGGTGTAGGAGAGAGGCCTATAAATTAATGCGCTCTTGGAATAGAGGCCTGCTGTGGTTTGGGGCTGCCTGAGCGTGGACCACCCATTCTCTTTGGTGAGCGGATTATAAGTTTAGCCCTTGAGCCTTTTGGAAAAGGAGATGATGCCTTTTAGTTCTTGAGATCCTTCACAACATTCATTTCTCACGTCAGATCTTGTGATGTGGTCCCAGCACTCCACTGGTCTTCCCTCTCTCAGTACCTCCCCCCACCTTGCTTAGTCACCCCCTCAGGCCTCTGTCTGGGTTCTTGGGCCCATCATCTGGCTCACTCTTGCCTTGGTGCCCCAGAATATTCCTCCTATAGCTGCTACTCTTTGTTTGACAGTCGCCTCTCGGAGAGGCCTTCCCTAGCCACCCCAGACACTGCCCCCCGTTTTCCTCAATTAATTTCTTTATAGTACTTGTACAAAACGGATCGTGTGCCCCCAAAATTCATGTCTACCTGGAACTGCAGAATGTGACCTCATTTGGAACCAGGGTTCGTTAATGTCCTTGAGATAAAATCATCCTGGATTTAGGGCAGGTCCTAAATTTGATGACTACTTGTCCTTAAAAAAAGAAGAGAGGACACAGACAGAAGGGCACGTAAAGCCAGGAGCAGCCATTGAAACATTCCTGACACCAACCAAGGGACGCTTGGAGCAACCTGAACCTGGAAAAGGAGAGGAAGGCTTCTTTCCTAGAGCCCTCAGAGGGAACACGGGCTTACTGACACCTTAATTTTGGCCTTTTGACCTCCAAAATGGGGAGAAAATACATTTTTGTTATTCTAAGCCACTAAGTTTGTGGTAATTAGTTGCGGCGGCCCTAGGAAATGAATGCAGCACTCAATACTGCCTGAAATTACTTTGTTCTTCTTCTTTTCCTTTTTTTTTCTCCTTACTTATTCCTTGCCTGTGTCTCCAGCTAGAATATAAACTACATGAGAACAAGGGCTTTGCTGTGTGATGCAGCCCTCCATCCCGGGGTCAAGGATAGTGCCAGGCCCATCGTTCAGTCCTCAGTAAGTATTTTTTAAATTAATGGACCCTGTGAGATCTAAGTTGTTGTCTCCCTCTCTGGCTGATGAAGTCAATACCCAGGAGGTTTATTAACTTGCCCCACATCACACATTTGGAAGAGTCAGGGCTCAAACGCAGGCTTCATGGTCCTCTAGGTCAGGTTTATTTTTACATACCACAGAAGCTTTGTTGTTATTTTAAAAAGATTGTCCTTGGTGTCTTTATAATTTATTTTGAAATGCATTCAGAAAATAGAGTTTTAAGCCTTACAAAAGTGAAGCTGGAACTTTTCCCAAGGGTGCTTGGGGTATTAGCCTGCCCTGGAGGGGAAGGAAGCCCATGCAGACACAGAGACGGGCAGCTGGCTTGGATAGCCACAGAGTGAAGGCCAGAGTCTCCCGGGGATGACCGATGAGGAAACTGACGTCGTCCACACGTGAATGGTTGAATTGTAACTCTGATGGGTGATGTTCCTTTCCACTCTGTCCCCCCAAACCTGGATTTGTTGTTTTATTCCCCTGGTCACACTAGCACATCTTGACCACCCCTTAGATTTTATCTGGACCCTGCAGTTTGGCTTTGGGCTTGATCTTCTTGTGGGTTTGGTTCCTGACAAATCCCTTGCTGCCTACCCTTGACTCTCTTCGCTGGCCTCAGCCTTGACCAGTTGTCATTTTTAGTTCTTGTGGACCTGTTTTTTACCTGCTTCTTTATTAGTCTGCTCTGGTGCCATCCAACAGCTTTACTCTCTCTCTCTCACACACACACACACAATTTGAACTTGGTTTTTCTTTTTTTGGGTAAATAATGTACATGCTGTCAATTTTTTATTAAGAGAAATATGCTTTGATGGCTAGCCTAACTGTTGTAGCTTCCTGTGTATCCTAGTTCTGTGTGGCTTAGATTTAGTACCTATGAACAGATGTACAAGACATTTATTACACTCTTTACCAAAGGGAGTTACTGTTGTCCTTGCTCCAAATTTTTTTCTTTTTTGCAAATAAATAAAACTGTGTTCTTACTTGAGGAAAACAAGATGGTGTAGAGTACAGGTCTTCTAATATCCTTTCCTGGTGCATGCTTTAGTTATATGAGTATGAATCTGGCTTTCAGAAAAAACTAAAGGTCATTTAGAGTCCCTTTGGCTAACTAAAGCAAGCAAATCATCAAGCGTGATGCTGCCAATCTGGGGTAGAAATAGGATGTGGTGGTAGGGTGAACAGAATAGTTTTCCCACTCCCCCCACCAGCCTACAAGCTTCTTGTAGGTAGCACCCATCTTACTCATCTTTTATCACCAGCACCTGGAACATAGTTGGTACTTAGAAGATATTTGAAAGATTTTCTGGATGGACAGGTGGATGACGTACAGCCTTACGGTGAAGGCAATCCTGAAAAAGGACTTGCTATAGAATTTAGAAAAATGATTACGTATGTGGCTTCTCTGAAGGTATATGTCAGCATTCTGTTCTTTTTAAGGAGACCCCTGGCTATACGGTCACAGCTTATGTGTTTGAATGGGTCAACAGTATATTAAATCCTTGCCTTTTCTTATGCTTCCCATGGCCACTAAAGTGTGGTTGTTTTAACATCTGAAAAAAGGACAGATACAAAGTAGAAAATTCATGTCATAGTGGACCGGCATTTGGAGGGCGTGGGGACTTTTTTGGGCACCACCCCTAATTACTGTGTGATACTGGAAAAGTCAGTTTTGAAGCTTGAATTTTCTCATCTGTACATTGAGGGGGTTTGACATCATCTTGAGGACTCATCCTGTGCAGTCTATTATTCTGTGAAATGGTGAATTCCAACCGCTTCTGCCTTGATCCTCCAAACTGGTTTACCTTTGTCTTTCCCCCAGCGTGTATCTTCCCCTCGATCAGAGTTTAAGCCTCTCCTCAATCACTGCATCTTCTGTGACATAGTTCGCAGAGGACGGCATCTTGTGTTGAAATGCACTCTGGATGAAGTGTTAGTCATCCTGACACTGCCTTGGTTTTTGGAACGGCCCAAGACTGTAATTTCTGTCACTTACTTCTTGTTTGAAGAAGTGAAGTGTGGATTTCTGAAAAGTCAATCTGAATTTTGGAGGAGATTTTGAAGCCCTACTTGGAAAGTTTCTAAGTGTGCTGTTCCCTGCCCTTTGTGTCTGGTGGGGATCCCCAGCGGGGATTGGCTCAGCTGGTGTGTACCTCTTCTTCAGACACTGTAAGGCTGTCTCTTTGTCTCCAACCTCCCCTCCCCATTTTGGTAGCCTTTCAAGGTAAGTGTGATAGGCAGGATAAGGGCCCATCAAAAGTGAATGCATCCTAATCCCTGAAATTTGCAAATATGTTCTGATGCCTGGGAAGAAGGGTTTTGCAGATGTGAGTTGATTAAGGATTTGGAGAGATTATCCTGAATCATCTGGGTGGGCTCCATGCAAACAGAGGTCCTTTTAAGGGGAAGGCATAGGGTCAAAGAGGAGAAGTAGACACACTGACAGAAGAAGATGCAAGGAGAAAGAGAGTGAGCTTTGACGATGCTAGGCTTCTGGCCTTGAAGATCCAGCTGAGGATCACAAACCAAGGAATGCAGTGGCCTCTAGAAGCTGGAAAGGGATTCTCTCCTAGAAGGAACACAGTCCTATTGACCATTTTGATTTTAGGATTTCTGAGTTCTTAAACTATAAGATAATAAATTTGTGTTGTTTTAAACTGGTAATTGTGGTAATTTGTTACAGCACCAATAAGAAACTCATACAGATAGGGAGGCCTTTACTATTAGATTAAAAATACTAAGGGAAGGGAGACTGCTGGCTGGGGCAAGAAGATTACATATTCATTCATCCATTTAACACTATGGAAGATCTGTTATGTGCTAGGCACTATGTGAGTCACAAAATGGGTGTGCTGTATTTAAAAAAAAAATCAAACACTGATCTAGGAGTTTACAGTTCTGTGAGGAAGATAAGACAGGTATAAGAATTATACCACAAGGCTGAAAATGGTCTGTATATGAATGATGGGTGGGCCAACCAAGCAGCTGCTTAGGGCACCTATCAATGGGGAGGGTTGCTAAACATCATCAAATATGGCTTAGAAAACCCTGTATAGACTCTTTGGAAAAGAATAAGGCATATGTATGGGGGAAATTGTTTGATTAGTAGCTGGGGAAAAGAACTGGAACCCCAAGAAACCCTCTTTTTTGGTGTGACTTAGGTTTCCCTGAACTGAGTTTGCAGGTTGGGGTCTGAGCTGAATTGCTGGGAACCAGGTAGAGGAATCTGAGTGCCTCACTGATGCGACCTCACATGGCAGTCAGTCTGCTCTCTGCAAGAATGCTAAGCAACTGTTTAAAGGCTGTCAATTTGGAGAGTACAAAATTAGCGCTCTGCCTGGCATACCATATATCTCAGTCTGACTGTGAAAGTATAACAAGAAAAGATAGAACAGAATCAATAGGGCAATTTAAAGTAAGAAAGAGTTCTTCCAGAATACACTAAAGAAGGCTCTGTGGGGGAGGTGTTTTCTAAACTTGGCCATGAAGGAAAAGAAAATATCATTTCATTCCAAGAGTTGAAAAAGTATGGCCTGCTGACTGGCTGCCTATTTTTATAAATAAATTTATATTGGAACACAGCCATGCCCATTCATTTAAATATTGTTTATGGCTGCCTTTGAAAACAGTGGCAATGTTGAATGGTTTCCACAAAGTCTGTGTGGACTACAAACTGGAAACGTTTATTATCTGGCCTCTTAAAGAAAGCATTTGCTGACACCTGCTTTTCTGTGTCTTCCTTGTGGGTATTTGGTCAGCAGCCATGATGAATTAGAAGTTTGAGAAGTGGTTCTCAAGCTGGTTAGGGAATTAAGATGAAGATGTTGGTAGAGTGAGGACATGAGACTACCCTGGCTCAGAGGGGCTTCTAAATGCTCAAGGATCTTCTTAATTTGGTCATGTAGAAACAATTATTTTTTAAAATATTTTATTTATTTACTTGAGAGAGAGAGAGAGAGAGAGCACAAATGGGGGGGGCAGAGGGAGAGGAAGAAGCAGACTCCCTGCTGAGTGGGGAGCAATCTAGGACCCTGGGATCATGACCTGGGTCATGACGCTTAACTGACTGATCCATCCAGGTGCTCCAGAAACAATTATTGATACCCTGCTGTGTGTGAATCAGTAGGCTATGGATTGATCCTCAAAGAAAGAAAGACGGAAGGAAGGAAGGAAGGAAGGAAGGAAGGAAGGAAGGAAGGAAAGAGAGAGAGAGGGAAAGAGAAAGAAAGGAAGGAAGGAAGGAAGGAAGGAAGGAAGGAAAAAGAAAAAATAAAAGGAAAGAAAGAAAGAAAAGAAAGAGAGAAAGAAAAGAAAGAGAAAGAAAGTTGGAAAAAGAAAGTAAGTTGGAGAAAGAAAGAAAGCTCAGTCTGCTGTGGTTTTGTTTCTATTCTAACTATGAGCGTTGGTAATCCATGGATATAAGGTAATTCTGTATCAACCCTTCATTATTCAGAACTCCAGTCCTTGATCCAGCTAAATATTGTGTACTTCGTTAGATATCCACAGAGCTATACCAGAAATTTTAATTAACCTTTCAAACTCCCTTTCGATTTCCTTAAGCTAAATTAGAGAACATAGTGTCTACTGGGTTCATCCACAAAGAGGGGTAGTTTAAAGTTGACCTGGAAAGGTGAGCTGGGTCACAAATGATTCATTGGAAATAGCTTTGTTTTCTTGACTTTCTGGTGGGAAAGAATTCATGTGGTTATTTTTAGGTATTCTGTTCTCATTTATCAGTCAACTTTGGCAACATCGATGTACCTAACAGACCCAACTTGTAAATAGTAAAACAAATTCATGGGAATATTTAGAAAGCACTTTCTAAACTGGCTGTTCTAAGGCTCTTTATTTGAGGCTTTATAACAAGCTTGCTTTTTATAGATTGTTGACTCTGGTTGGCTTTGGGACAGGGCTGGCACAGATACATGGAGTGGGGGGAGGGGAAGGACCATCTGGAAGCAGGTCCAAGTGCAAGAGTACCCCACCCGGTTGGCTTAGAGACTGTCTGCAGCCCTTTGCCTGTCTGCTCAGGTGGCAGAGCACAAAATTTTCCCAACAAAAGCAGGATTTGTGTCTCTCCGGAGACCAGTCCTTCTCGGCTGACCACATCAAAAAATATAAACCTGATGTGATTAATGGGGAGGGATTGGTGACATTTCGGTGAACCTGGGGCTTGATGAAACCTTTTATCTTTGAGTTCCCACATGTAGTTTCTGTCACTTCATCTCCCCAAAGTGTGTTTGGTTTTATTTTCCTTTGAATGATAAAGAATATGTTAACAGATTTTTAAGAATCAACTCAAAAAAAAAAAAAAAACCCAAAACCCAAAAAAACAAAAAAACCCGAAGTCTTAAAAATCCTTTCTGTTTCCTTCCCCTCCCCAAACTTTAATGGCCCCTGGAGTGGGTGTGGAGGTGGCAGGAGGCTTTTGTACTTTCTTAGCCCGCTGTTTGCACAAGTGGCTGTTATGACTGCAGCAACATAATTGCTCTTAAAATGCCTGGATAATAATAAAAAAAATCTATTTTTATTTTGTAATCTTGACGCTCCTTGGCTCCCATTTTTCTAGGCCACTTTAGTGACTTCTGAAAATTAGCCTGACAAATATGGTTTCCCAGCTTGATCGGGGAATAGCTCTCTGTCAGGGGCGGGGAGGATGTGTGGCTGTGTGTGGAAGGGGGCTGGGGAGAGACAGAGTGGGTGGAGCTGTAAAAAGGGTAGATGGATTGGATTCCAAGATGGCAGCTGTTTCTGCCTTCACTTGACTCCTTAAAAGGAAGCCTTGATAGAAAATCCACTTTTCAACCCTCCCCCGGGACTGCCTCCGTTTCCCCAGGCTGGGTTGAGAATGAAGGGGAAGCATCTTTTATTCCTTATTCGGTTTGGGTGCCTATACCTCCTTGCTGGGCTGGCCGGTTTGGATCTTCAGCACCACAGAGGGCCCAGCCACACTCCAGTGGTTTTCTGTGTTTTCCTGAGCCGTGTTCCTCAGGGGGTTGCGCTCAGGCTGAGGCCTGAGGGACAGAGCCTGTCAGCTTTGAGAGAATGGGATTCCCTCTGGGCGAATGTGCACGAGGCAGCCTCTTCTGAGACTCACATTCTGCAGTTGGACTCTTTGTGGATTCAACCTGCCAACAAAGCAAGCCGTGTGTTTGCCTTGGGTGATTCATTCACCTTTCACCAGACCGGGATGCTGACGTTATCTGGGGTGACCCTTAGGTATGGGCGCGCAGGGGTAGAACCACCTCACTGGAGTTTTCAAAGGCAAAGCCTAGTGATGGTGCCAGGGCAGGTCACGGAACGGAAGCTCCTAGGCAGGCCTGCCCCGGGCAGGGGTGCAGGCAGGGGCCGGCCCCAGCCCCTTTCGTAGGCAGGAGGCCTCAAGATACCCAACCTACAGATCCAAACTCCTGGTCTGTGGTAGCCAATGAGGATGTTTCCCTCAATATAGATATTCCTGGCCCAGAGGGACAAGGACTGAGGGTGCCCCTTCAAGGCAAGGGCAGTTGACATGAGTTCAGATTAAAAAGCCCCAAACTGCTAAGAAATGAAGTGGCTCCTAAAATCACGGTGAAGAGCAAAGGAAAGAATTCTTGTGGACTCCGAAGCCTTCATCTGGCTGCTCCTAACCTTCTGCTAACTGCAGACTAACTCTGATTTGTTCACACGGCCCCGATCGCTGAAATACCAGGCCTTTATTTTTCTTTGAAATGCATTCGCGTGTGTTAAAATGTTTTTAGGTGTTGGGAGACTTGAGGAGACAGTCTAGTAAAACCTTGTAATTTCCCCCTGGCCACGCATAAGTCACCCCTTCTGGTAGGGCGAAAAGGCAGTGCTAACATTAAGTCAAGCCGCGGGATGCTGGACGGTTTAGAACGTCAGCTTTCCACGACGTGGCTGCTGAAAAGTTTATTGCCTGGTGCCAAATAAAGTCATTCTGATTTCATTTTTGAAAGTTGAATTTAAAACTCAGAATATACTTTCTTTATAATTATGCTTCTTATTTGGCAACATATGGTGAAAATTTATATGGCCTATCAATGTAAAAGAACAGAGCTGAGGCTCTAGGCTTTTATGGTGATTACATCTACCTGTATGGGGGCTTTATGTGCTTACAATTTGAATCATTTATAGATGCACACTCAACAGAGTTCTAGCATAACTAGTACTGTGGGGTTTTTTTGCTGACTAAATGATAGGCAAAGCAATTTTCAACAAATGTCTCCCAGTAGGCTGTCATCATAGAAGCCTTGTAATATTGCTTTTTAACCTTAGTGCTGGCAGCCCTCCAGAAACTATTGCATTGATACCAAACTGCCTGGCACTAGGCAGTTGCCCTTTTCTCCATGGGAACCCGGTGAACTCTTGAGTAGGTGCCGGCTTCCCCCCTTGAGCTCCCTTGTTTTTATTTCAAGGAGATCTTTCACCTGTTCTTGTTCAGCTGTAGGTAGCCAGGCATGCTGCAAGTTTAAAAATACAGCAAAACAATTTTCTGGATTGTGTTATTATGCCTTTAATGCGTTCAATTAACATTCAGAGCTTTGTCACCAAATAAATGACGCACATCGGTGGCGGTGGCGCAAAGGGGAAGGAAAGGAAAGGCTTTGTGGCTTTATTTCTTTTTCTGGGGCAAAGTCAGATCCCGTTCCCTTCCCTCTCTCCCCCTGCCCCTCCCCTTTTTCTTTTTTTCACTTTTGGAGCCTCTTGTAAATGACTTTTGGGGACTGGTAGATCACAATTCTGTTTGGGGAAGGACGGAGTGAAACGCACGTCCTGTCTGGGTCCCACAGAAGAGGTCGACAGAAGGTGGGATCCAGGCAGCATCGTGGGAGTCTCTTCAGGAACATCAGCCCCTGTGCCTGCGTCTTTATGGGAGCTCTGGAAGAGTCTGTGGACCTGGCTTCCTTCTGTCTCCTGTCTGCAGAGCGCTGGCTTAGGGTGCACCTGATTTCCTCGGAGCTCCCCCCACCCGCCCAATTCTTCTTGAACTTTAGCAGGAGGACACGGTGCTGACCTCTCTTGTCTAGGTCAAGGAAGGACCAGTCTGGTGACTGCACTTATTTCTAGAAGTTTGATTTCAAGCACCAATCAAGTTTTGAGTTCACCTGCTCTGTGTCTTAAGGGACACTGAGCCCTTCATAGAAAAGAAGCTCAGTTGTCTGGTTGAATGAGTGATTCTTTTCTCTTTCCGTGGAAGCTTGCTGTTGAATTCATGTGCAACATCGGCTCTGATCTGACTCAGGAGCTGTGTCCCAGTCACTGGGCTGTGGTGCCCTCCCAAGCGCTGGTCCCCCTCTCTGCCTTGCCCGGGACTCTCCCAGGGCTTGAAATGTCTCCCTGGGGGGCATTCATCTTCTCACAGAGAGCTATGCCCATCTCTACTTTCCTCAGGAAAGGAGACCTTAAAAAAACCTCTGGCCTAATGCATTTGCCTTGACCTTCTAAAATGATGAGTGCTATAAATGGAGAAATAGATAACTATTATATATCTGTGGTTCATAGAAAATTCTGTCTTTGGCTTAGAAAAAAGCATTCTACTGGATAAAATTGGAAATATAAACTGTAATAGAAAATCAAACTCAAAGCATTGAATAAAATTGGAGAAGTCAATGGTTTTCAACCTACTTTCTTTATTTCTGTTGCCTAAGAGAAGTTATAGAAGTAAGATGAATGAATAAATGAACGAACCTGTTTATGTAATAATTCTGCTTCGATTGACACTAACAGAGAATTAAATTAAAGAAAGTTAATGTATCTAATTGCAAATGCACATGTTGCCTCCAAGGGTGAAATGGGCTTGGAGTAGAGCAGGAATTGGGGCTGGGGGCAGAGAGGGAAGACAGATGAAGGGTAGGAAGAGAAATATACATGAGTGCTACAAAGAGCGTGCTGGCAATGAGGGCACGTTATTCCTTTGGAAATAAGATGTGCTCATCGAGGAAACTTCTTGGAGGAGGTGTTTCTTGAACTGCGGTTTGAAGGAACCGGAAGCATTTGGGATAAGACTCAGGCTTTGTCGGGGAGGGACATTTAGTCCCCTTTAAGTCAGTAAAGAGGCAGAACCAGGGTTCCGGCCGGAGGCGGATGCATTAACTGGCCCGGGGAGCAGGCTCAGGGACATAAAAATGTCCAGTTGCTTGCCCCGCCCCCTTTTAAATCACAGTAACATGAAGTTTACCATTTTAATCATTTTGGATTGTTCGGCTCAGTGGCATCAAGTACGTTCACATTGTTGTGCAGCCGTCACCCCATCCAACTCCAGAACGTTTTCATCAACCCAGGCCGAAACTCTGTCCCCATCAAACACTATCTCCTCATTCCTCTCTTCTTCCAACCTGGGTAACCACCGTTCTACTTTCTAAATCCAAGAATTTGGCTATTCCAGGTAGCACATGTAAGTGAAATCATACTGTTTGTCCATTTGTGTCCGGCATCTTTCACTCTCCCCCACGTGTTTGAAGATCGGGTTTTCATCACCAGGAGCCTCTGCAGCGGGGGCGGTAGTATTCGTTCTTGTGAATCTCAGCTTCCGTGGGGACCTCTGCGTATGGTGGAAGCCCTAACCTTGAAGCCCTCAGCTTAAGTTATGGTGCCTCTAAGAAGCCCCCACCCCACCCATCCCATCTTAAGAGGTCCCCTTTCCCCTTCTTGGTCCTGATAGTCTGCTTCTTGCCCTATTTCTCCTGTCTCAGTGTGTGAGTATATATAAGTTTATGGTTTCTTTGTCATTGGCTAGCTGGTCCACCAGATTTTAAGACCTGAGAAGACTGGGCCATCTACCCTCTAGATCTACATCCAGAATGTAACCCAGTGCTATCCCCTAGTAAGTGCTCAGTAAACACTTACAGGGTGGAGGGAGGGATGGAAGAATGCATCTCTATCTCTAACGTTGGCCAAGAACCATTATGAGATCATACATGTGGCCGTGTTTCGAGTGCCTCCGAGGTAATCGCTAGCTTGCTGCTGCCACTCCTACTGGTCTGTTCTGCCTTCACATCGATTTTCCATGACAAATGTTTAGATTTCAAACCGCTCCCATCACGTAGCTTGGTAAGGTTTTGGACTGCTTTGCTGTACTCCCTGCATGAGTGTATGCTCAGAAAAGGTAAACAAGTTTAATACCAACCTGCATAAAGCACAGTTAAAGGCTAAAACCTGCTACAGAGAAGGCAAACCCTGCGTTCTTGCGCTAGATAAAATGCCTTATGGATGAGCTCCTTTATTGGATTATCCAAGCCACTAACTCCTAGATTATTATGTTAATTAGACTTTATTAATATTAAAAATAAGATAGCAGTTTTCAGGGCTGGGGTATTAGAACATGCTTCTGAATAAGGCTGAGGTTTTAGAAAAGCCTCTCGGAGCACTTAGGACAATTTCCTCAGTGTGAAGGAGAATATTTCAGGCAGGTGACAACAGGGGGCACCCAGCATTCTCCAGAGATGCTGGCCAAGCAGACCCTGGAACCTAGGGCTCATGATCCCAGATGGGCATTTTTGAATAAGAAAATAATATGCAAATACTAAATGTTCACAGAATATTTGCATTCAGGAAGAGTTAAGTCTTTTTCGGAAATAAACTTGGTGCTTTTATTGACTCATACAAGTACTGCAGTCATTTTGTTTATACCTTGTTGCCTTTAAAACCCTATCTCCATTTAAATGCAATGCTTTCTTCATTTAAATAGCATCGTTATTTGAACACACCTGTGAAAAACCTCCAGTTACTCTTTCATTGAGTTTTAACATTAAAGTTCCCTGGAGCATTACTGGTTTTGGGGGACAGGACTAAGATGTGAGTGTGAACAGGTCACCTTCCAGTTTTGGGGTTAACAGTTTACAGGGATGTTAGCTTGAGCCTGACGTAGGAAAGAAGCACTTGAAGTTTGCTTAAAAAGCTCACCGGGTCTTGAGGCATGATTTTCAGTTAAAACTGTTCTGTTTCTTCCGGGGAAGAGTCCTATTCCTTATAAATACTATAAGTACTTTCATTTGCCAGGAAACATCTCATTTCTTTTATGTTCTGTTCACCTGAAACGCTAGTAGGAGTTTGCTTGCGATTAATTAAGCAGATGATAGATGGCACTTAAAATGAACATTCAGCATTTTTCTCTGTCTGTATACAGACTCCAGAGATAACTGGATGGGAAACAATATGGTATTTCAATGTAGATTTCTTTAAAAGAGCCTTTCCCCTTTGACTTATATAGATGAAGAAAGATTGGCCTTTCAGCATCGTGCAATGTCACGGACGTCTGTGTAAACCAATCCTTTGTGCCACATGCCCTCATTTTGTAAGGGCACCGCTTGTTTGGCTGTTGGCAAGCCCTTGCTTAGTGGTGCATCAGTAATTAGGAACTGCCATCACCTCTGCATGAAGTAATGTGGCTTTTTTATCTTGTCACTTAGTTTCTTTGGGGGTTGTGGGGGAGTCACATTTCATCACTGGTTAAAATACAGACCTATTTGGAACATGGCAAGGTGGTCCAGGACTGTCTTAACTCCCTCCTAAGCATCTCTTTCTCAGGGACTTGTCCCTGGGACAGTCATGCCTGCCACCATCTCGGGTTAGCACAGGAGGCTTTCAGTCCTCTGGTGCCATTTTGGGATCCTGTGCTGAGGACCTGGTCAAGCCACAGTATGGCTGCTGCTGGCTGACCTCGTGATCTGAGGCCCTAGGAATGAATTCCCCATGGTTCCTCCTCCCTCACCACTCCCACCTCCCAGAACAAAGAATGAGTGAAAGAAAACAAAAAGGATCGGGACTGCAGCTTTCCTGGAGGTACGCAGAGTCCACATGTAGAGATTGGCTAGAGGTCATCCAGTTGTGAGTTTTTGGGGACATTGTTGAACATTGTAAAGGGCACAATAACAGATGAAATAATCAGTGGTGCCCAGCCTGTATCATCCTGCCTCAAGTCCAGTGGACTCTTGAGATGAGAATGTGTGTGCAAAGGATCCTTAAGGAAGAGCTTCCTGAAGAAATAGTAAAGGAGAAGGAGTGAGGACAGAGAAATGGAAAAAGCCAATGCAAACTCAGATGAAGGCCTCTTGGAGGCAGGTGGTCTCTTGGTGAAAGAGGTGTCCCCACCAGGAGGCTCTCTGCCTTGGTCCTGGCTCCAGGGGCAAGAAGGTCGCAATTCCCGATGGCCAGGGCTCTGGTTAAATAGCCAGGAACCCCAGATGACTGATGTGGCTCATTTTCCCTGAGCCTCCTGCTCTGAGAGCTTGATCCAGCCTCACTTCAGGGCAGGGAAGATGCACTGAGAGCTCCTCATGTCTCTGCCGTGACCTCTGAGGAGACATTTCAGTGAGATCTGGAGCAGCCAGCTGGGGAACCCAGCTGTGATGCCACCTCCTGTTGGAAATCAGGGGCTGGCCAGAGAATGGCTTTCTCTGGTGGCCAGATGCCATCCCCACTCTGTTGGGGAGCTGGTTTGGGGCTGTACCCTGGAGCTACGGGTCCCTGCCAGGCCCAGTAAAAAACACATGTCACACCTCTGGGGAAATACTGTCATTCATCATCACCTGGGTAAGTGAGGGCATTTCTGAGAACCAGGAAAGCCAGTAGATGCTGGCGTGTAGGCCCAGAGAGAAGGTTCCTGATCCAGCCTCCTCCAAGTTGTGTGGACTTCCTCTCCCTCTTACAGTGGGCCAAGAGGTGACTGGTTCTGGCAGCCTTGGATTTTTGGGGGGCTCCCCCAAGCCATCTGGGGGCTTGGGCAGGCATTTCCTCTGTACACCTGGAGAGTCCATGAACTGGTTACTGCAGGGTCAGGAAAGCTGCCTTTCTGGAGCTATCTTTACAATAAAGGGAGAATCAGAGTCTATAATCAGTGTGTCTTTTATGAGCAATTGGGCTTATGCAGAAACAAGTGACTTTCTTAGAAGGCTTCCAGGTGGGGTGGGTGCCACTTCTTGTGAAAATGCTCCATGCAACTTCAGGAAGCATGTTCAATAGCCAGCATGCTGGAATGTTCCAAAGCACTAGCCAATGCAGTGACCTTCACTCAAGTGAATTTCCCAGGGGAGGCAGTGGAGTGAAGCGAAGAGCCTTGATCTGGTGATCTGTCCTGGGTCCTGATAGTGAAATTAGAGCATGTCCCTGGGGATGCTGAGATGGAGCGAACCCTCTCCCGGCCTTCAGGGAGTTGGATCAGAAACTGGGACTGATAAGTGCGCAGTGATGCTTGGATCAGCGGCCCTGGTGTGCCAGCAAACAGAGAGGTGAAGGGCATCAAAATGCTGTAGTGAGCAGCTTCAGCTTTTGTTGCCCTAAGAGACCCAGTGGATGTACAGAAAGAATGAGTGAGTGAGCGAATGTAAGAGAAGAGGAGGAAGTAAAGAACAGGGGGTACCAAAAGCTGGATATCTCACCCAGCCTGCAAGGGCACTGAACCATTCCCCAAGAGGAGCCTGGGAAAAGGGGGAGCGTGGGTAATACTGTTCTTGACTCATCTCTCTTGCCCTTATCAGTTGACTTATGAGACCTTTCCCTCCATCCATTGGGTTCTGTTCTCTTGATGCTGAAAATAAGTGAAAGGTTGGAATGGGGTGAAAAAGCATGATTTCAGAGTAACCAGTGTTTTCATCCACCCTTCTGCTCTTGAGCAAGTTAACCTCTGTGAACCTTTGCAATAATAAAGGGTAGCTCATAGGGCTATTGAGACAGTTCCATGACATAATGTATTTAAAGCCCTTAGCAGGCATTGGCATGTGCCACTCACTGCAGTCAGTGAGTATAAGCCATTAGAATTGGATTGGACCCAGTGCACTGCTCCCTGAGTGGTACGTAACCTCCCAGTGAATAGTGCTGTCCTTACCCACCAGGCCTCATCTGAACTGAGGTGATCAGCCTTGAATCCCAGGCCCAGTGAGCAAAACTTCTTTTCTCCTCTTCCAGGAGTGCACTGATGAGGTGGTTTTGAAATGGTTAAACAAAAGGAAACAGATCAACGAATGCTCTGCTTGTTTGCTCAGAGGAAAATAATGCATTTTCTTCCTTAATACTCAAGACTTGGGAAAAGTGAGAAAGCTAAAGAAGAATGAAGAGGGCAAAATGTGTCCAGCTAGACATTTGGGAAGGCCCTTGGGTGACCTTATTTCCACAAGATAAAATCTCATGGTGTTGGGTCATCACAAATTACTGGGCTGCCTTTGGCTGGAAGCATGGGGAAACCAGGATCTGAAGATAATTGTGAGATGTCTCCCAGGAGCACTCAGCTTCTGGTGAGATTTGAACATGGATATTTACCAGAAAGCTTAGTGACAGAGACCACAACTTTCAGAATGAAGGCTGCTTCATGCAGCCCCTCTGAGCACGGGCCTGGGCAGAGTGATGGTGACAGGTCCTTTACATGTGAGACTTGGGAGAAGGGATGAATGGGGTCTGCTAGTGCTCCCAGAAGTTGGACACGAGGCAAATGATGGTTTATTGTCTCGCTGAGGCAACTTCTGAGCTGTTTCTGGGTCATCTGCAGTTCAGGAGATGGGGGACAGCTTGATCTGTTTTGGAACTGGCCTTAGCATCATGGGGGCTCCTGAATGTAGTTCAGCGTAGCACTGGCCACAGAATCAAGAGCTTGCCAGATCTGCTTACTTAGCAGCTTTCCAAAGTGCTTGTTTAATTACACTTTTGACTTCTGGGGGTTGGGAGTAGGGGAGTGAGTACAGACAGAGCCACGTTCCGTCCAAGCTCCGCCACTTAAAACAGATTTACTCTTTCACGGAACATTTAAGACATATTTTCTTTTTTATGGTTCCCAAATAAAAGACAGAGCCAGCAAGAAAGTTATTGTTGTGTTGTTATTATTATAACTAGTATTAACACCGGTGGTATCATTAGACCAGTTAGTCGTGCTCCTCGATTTATGGTGTGCTGTCAACACTGCATTGGTGAGGGACAACCCCTGTGTTCGGTTCACTGAAGTTTCCCCCACACCAGTCCCCACCTCTGCCTCCTTCCTGCCTGAGCCGCGACTCCCATGCGTGTCATCTGTGTTTTCAAATACTTGCGTGACCTTAAACCAGGTGCCCGTGTTTGTTTGTTTGTTCTTTCATACACATGATATCCTACAACAGACCCGGCTCCATTTCTTACAATTTCCACCCAAAACTTTCAGAAATCACTTCATAGTTTTGTACTGTATAGCCAATTCATAGCTTCTGCTATGGGACTTTTTAAATAAATTCTTGAGAAAAGGAAAAAAAATGAGCCAATAGCTCAATGGGGTGTTAGTGTGGCCATTTTACAGATAACTAAACTAAGACTCTCAGCACGGGGACATATGTGAAGGCGCATGGCTAGACCTTATTGACTCCTGACTCCTGGCCCAGTGAGTGCCCCTTCCACTACCAGGGCGGTGACCTTGGTTTTCTTCAGTCTCTTGGTAATTTGAGCCTATAAAAGTCTGGTCTTGGTTGTCTTTTTTTTTTTTTTTCATGTTTTATTTATTTACTTAAAGCAGGCTCCATGCTCAATGTGGGGCTTGAACTCATGGCCCTGAGATCAAGAGGCACATGCTGTACCGACTGAGCCAGCCTGGTGACCCTAGACTTGGTTTTCTCAGTGGTTGCATGCTTATAAAGTTCTGGGGCCAGAGGCTGAGCACCCAGGCCTTTCGCCAGTCCTCACGTCATTCTCTTATTCCGTACACATGGCACATATACTCGTGTTTCCTGCTGCTCAAGAAGAAACATGGTGCCTCTCACACACAGGAGCAGAAGTAGGATCACAGCACGTTATTTTTCTTATAGGCATGAGAATAATAGTGTCTTTGCTCACAGGTTCTCACAAATGGACTCCAGTAGGCTTATTTAAGTTCATTATTATCATCCACCTCAAGAACTTCATCAAAATCGCCTCTCTATCAGGAAACACATTATTTAGGGATGACAGTAGTTGCTGGTGGTGATTTAGAAGGACGGAAAAGATCAGGCTTCTGAACCCAGGGCCCTCCCTTGCTGAAACCGTGGATCCATAAAAAGGCTTATAAACACTTCAGAAATGGAACGAAGATCTCAGAAAAGGGAGGCTTTCTCGAAAGAGACTGCTGATGGGGTCTCAAAAGAGACCTTATAGAAAGGTCTAGAAAGAACGGTATTTGGAGGGGTGATTGTGAGGCTGTGGAAGCCCAGAAGGGATAGAGTTTCCAGCTGGAGCACAAAAAGCGGCTCTAACCCCAGAATTCAAAACCAAAACAGACTACTTAGAAAGAGACCTTACAAGGAGGGCATAGAAGGAGCTGAAAAATGGGAAAAGGGGTCCAATCATGGGTGTTCGGTGTTGAAGCTAGAAAGTAAGGATGAGATCATTAGTTTTGTTGGGAGGAAAAGTTAGGAAGCTGTTGTCAAAATCTGTAGTGACTGAATATTGAGTGCCAGTTGACACATAACTTTAATTATATCACTCTGTTATTTGTTACTCTATTATTACCATCCTTTTTATTTAGTAACTGAATAATGAGAGAGAGAGTTGATATTGATGAAGACCTTCAAGTCGAAATATTTATCACGGGACCCAACTTTCTTGGAATATGTGTCAGGAAACGTAGATTCACAAAAGAAAATTTCATATTTGTGAGGACAGTATAAGTATTTGGCTTTTATTTATGTTCTCACATGCTACACAAATAGGTTTTCTGTCCAGTGTGTTGGAATTTATGCTGCGGAGTCTTATTACAATATTGTAAATTGAACTGTGTATGAATTTTCCTTTGGAAACACCATTATTTTTCCTGCATGTTCACCTCAGCCAGACACTTTAAAACCTTTGAGTCAAAAAGGTGTTGTCTGGATTAATTATGTATTTGTTCGGAAAGAAATATTTGCTGACTGGCGTGGATTAGAATAATGATTATTAAGGAATTTAATTCATTTGACAAATTGCGGATTGCCAGAGTTACAAGACTCACAGTATAGGAAACAAAATGTCTCCTTTGCAAGGTCGGCTTGGTGGGTGACACCCAGAATCTGTGTTTCGTCTCCCAGAGACTGTGCATAGGGCCAGCCTCTCTGAGCTGACCACCCCTAAACTCAAGAATCTGACCCTGCCTTTTTTGTGACCAGAAAGCATGTGCCTTTGGATACAGTGTCTGCCTGCTTCCAAACCCTTGTGGCTCTTGAGAGCCTTCAGGAGTGGGATGAATTGTCCTCAGCTGCCGCTGACAGGTAGCCCTTTGCTCTGTGCCCAGCAGGGGATCCAACCTTCTTTCTCGAGGACTCTGTCTGTGTTCCCCATATTCCAGCTAAGTCAGTGTACTCATGGTCACCTCTGTGTACTTGTTGGCTCTCTTTCTGACATCTTTTCTGCATGGAGTGGCCTGTCCCTGTCCCTTCTTCCTATCTGAATCCCGTTCATTTTTCCAGGTCCAAGGCACACCTCTCTGTCTCAGACCCTTATCTCAGACCCCGTGACCTGAAGAGCTGTCATATCTTATGTCTCCAGTGCCCAGCTCTTGGGTCTGAGTAAAAGGTAGTATACACTGGGAGTGAGGGGCATGGGTTCAAATCCTGCCACTTACCAGTCACATGACCACTAGCTAGTCACTTAATCTCCATGCCTCAGTTTCCCCACTGACAAAATGGTGAGGAAACTAACCACCTCATAGGATTTAATGAAGAGTCAATTAGTTACCATTTCTAAAGTGCTTAGATCAGTGCCTGATGTACGGGAGAATTAATATGTTAAATCGAATAAAATCCTGAGAATATAGTCATTTGGTACTGAGGGTGTAGCTGGTTGGTTTGTGGTTATATTTGGTTTTCTTATCTGATTGGAAGCTGCTTGGAGGCCAGCCAACCCCGTGTTTCTGTGTAACTCCCTCTGCATTTAACACTACTGTGCACGTTGGCCATTTAGGGAGGAGCAGATGGAGAGCAGGGCCCCGGGGAGATGGGGAGCTCTCTGGGGAGAGCTCTGGCTCCTGCAAACAGGGGTGCACCCCCTACATATAGAGGGCTCCAGTGCATACAAGGTGTTCAAAGGATGGACCCAAGAGGATGACCCCATTGGGGAAGAACCCTAAGAGAGAACAGAAGAGAGAGCTCTGAGTCTGCAGAAGAGCCCGTATAATGATTTCCTGTTTGTACATTTCTCTTCCTTTGGAAGAGCATCTCTACTTGGTTGAGGGCTCCTTTGATTTGAGTGTATCCACTGAGTCCAGCAAAGTCACGTACCATGGGCCAACCCCCTCTTCCCCCCCGCCCCATCAGATCAAAGTTGCGGATTTGTCACTGCCCTCTTCTGGGCATCCACTGCACACCGTTTCTGCCTCTTGTAGAATTTAGTTACTCATCAGATATGAATCTGTCTCCTGCACCCAATTTTGAAACCTTGGATTGCTTCCCGAAACTCCCGAATTCGATGTCCGAAGTGGTGTAGTCACAGAGTCTCTGCTTTGTAACACCCAGAATAGTGTAACTCAACCTGTTCTCAAGAAGCCTAACATCTGGCCAAATGACAATTAAATAATAATAAATCAGGAAGTACTTAATTAGCAGTGTAAGACAGTAAAGACCATACATACTGTATGAGTATGTGGAAGAGAGAACCACCCCCCCACAACCCCTTGTGGGCTGGAGTGCTCCAGGGAAGGGCTCCGGGCATGGCAAAGATCCCTGTGTTTATAATTTGGCTTTATTTGAAAAGTTCACAATTTACCAGTTGGGAAGAAGCCAAGTCCAAACCAAATCTGTATGCAATTCAAACTCAGGTAGACTGCAGGCAGAAGTGTCTTTGCTTTTGGAAGTGTGCATTCTATAAGTCTAATGGATTTGGTACCTAGGAAGAGGTACTGAATATAGTTTTACAAGATTAAAAAAACTCAACCATGGCATCAGCCAGTGGACCCTGTTGTTATGGATGTGGCAGGATGGGCTCAGGACTGGGGCTTCAGGGCCTCGTGCCTCTGGCTGCCGTGGACTTGGGCTCCTTGGTGGATATCTTTTCATGGCATGTTCCTTTCTGTCTCAGGAATTGGGACATCTGGCCCAGATCTACAGATGTGTGTACTTATTTGTCAGGAGGAAGAAAAAGCGGGAGGTGGGTAAAGGTGTTTAATTGATACTGATACTACTCAGATCTTCAGGAAGCAGTTTTGCTGATTCTTGTTCATGTGATTTTCCTAGCTAAACTGCCATCTCCTTGATGCTATGTCATGTCCCTGTGAACAATGGGAGTGGATGCTTGCTGCCTCTTGTGTTCCTCTGCACACTCTCATCTGCTGCAGGGGTTTCGGCTGCCCACCTGTGCTCCGACAACTGCCACGTCTGGCCCAGGCCCTCCTTCCAGGCTCTAGACCCTTATTTTGGATGCTTCTTCCTCAGCGTCCTCAGGCTTATCATTGCCCCAGCCCCAGGCCTGCCCTCTGCTTGAGTTTCCTCTCACAGATCCTAGCATGGCCTTGGCTCTGAGCCCGGAGTCAGCCTGTCCTCCTCCAGCTCCTCCTCTCCTCCACTCATCACAGGAATAGTCGGCGGGACCCGGCTGGCATTCCACCTTCTGGGTTCATTTCAGATCCCTCCCCGTGTTTCCAGGCCTATCTCTTCTCTCTTAGCTCAGACCCTCACAATTTTGCCTGGACCATTATTGGACAAGCCTTCTGATGGACCACTCTCTGTCCTCCACGTGTCACCAGGGTCCCCATCATAACACATAGATATGCTCCTGTAATTGTCATGGTTCTAGAACTTTAGATGATTCCTCATGGCCAAAGCAGCAAACCCCTGTATTTCTTCCCCCCCCCTTGGAATAATTTTTTTTTAACATATACTGTATTATTTGCTTCAGGAATACAGGTCTGTGAATCATCAGTCTTACACAATTCACAGCAGTCACCATAGCACATACCCTCCCCAATGTCCATAATCCAGCCACCCTATCTCTCCCCTCCCAACCCCCAGCAACCCTCCATTTGTTTCCTGAGACTAAGAGTCTCTTCTGGTTTGTCTCCCTCCCAATCCCATTTTGTTTCATTTTTTCCCTCCCTACCCCCATGGCCCCTCGCTCTGCCCCTCAAATTCCTCATATCAGAGAGCTCATATGATAATTGTCTTTCTCTAATTGACTTATTTAGCTTAGCATAATACCCTCTAGTTCCATCCATGTCATTGCAAATGGCAAGATTTTGTGTTTTTTGATGGCTGCGTAGTATTCCATTGTGTGTATATTTTATATATATATACATATATATATATGACATCTCCTTTTTTCTCTCTTTTTAAAAGATTTTATTTATTTATTTGACACAGAGAGAGATCACAAGTAGGCAGAGAAGCAGGCAGAGAGAGAGGAGGAAGCAGGCTCCCTGCTGAGCAGGGAGCTCAATGTGGGACTCGATCCCAGGACCCTGAGATCATGATCTGAGCCGAAGGCAGAGGCTTTAACCCACTGAGCCACCCAGGCACCCCATAAGACATCTTCTTTATCCATTCATCTGTTGATGGACATCTAGTTTCTTTCCATAGTTTGGCTATTGTGGACATTGCTGCTATAAACATTCGGGTGGACACGCCCCTTCAGATCACTACATTTGTACCTTTAGAGTAAATGCCCAATAGTGTGATTGCTGGGTCATAGGGTAGCTCTATTTTCAACATTTTGGGGAACCTCCATACTGTTTTCCAGAGTGGCTACACCAGCTTGCATTCCCACCAACAGTGTAGGAGGGTTCCCCTTTCTCCACATCCTTGCCAACATCTGTCTTTTCCTGACTTGCTAATTTTAGCCATTCTGACTGGTGTGAGGTGGTGTCTCACTGTGGTTTTGATTTGTATTTCCCTGATGCCAAGTGATGTTGGCACTTTTTCATGTGTCTGTTGGCCATTTGGATGTCTTCTTCGCAGAAATGTCTGTTCATGTCTTCTGCCCATTTCTTGATTGGATTATTTGTTCTTTGGGTGTTGAATTTGGTAAGTTCTTTATGGATTTTGGATACTAGCCCTTTATCTGATACGTCATTTGCAAATATCTTCTCCCAATCTGTCAGCTGTCTTTTGGTTTCATTGACTGTTTACTTTGTTGTGCAAAAGCTTTTGATCTTGATGAAATCCCAATAGTTCATTTTTGCCCTTGCTTCCCTTGCCTTTGGCGATGTTTCTAGGAAGAAGTTGCTCAAGCCCCTGTATTTTTTTTAAATTTTATTTTATTTTTTCAGTGTTCCAAGATTCATTGTTTATGCACCACACCCAGTGCTCCATGCAATACATGCCCTCCTTCATAACCACCACCGGGCCCACCCATCCCCCTACCTCCCTCCACTCTAAAACCCTCAGTTGGCCTGGCTTTTCTTAACAGAGCCTTTGATATTATTCATAATCAGGCCTCCGACTTTCCTTCCAGCCTCATCTTCTCTAGCATCCTCTGTGCTCTAGACACACTTGACCTTTTACCTTTCCCTAGACAAGGCAGGTATGTTATAGCCTTTATGCTTTTGATTGTGTCATTGGTCTACCTTGTTCCCCTAGTGAATGACTGCTCCCCCTTCAAGACCCAGCTCTCTCATCCCTTCTCTGTGAAGCTGTGCAGCCAGACCACAGCCCCACTATGGCACTTGCTACCCTACATGACCATCTCCTGCTTATCTGCTGGCCTGCTAGTAGGAGTGAACTTCCTGGGGGCTGACACTGAATCTTTGTATTCTTAGTGCCTGGCTCATGGTAGGCCTCACACTGGTGTAGGGATTGTTAGAGGGATGGAGGGAGGGATGGCTGGAAGATTGGAGAGAAGGAAGGGAGGGAGGGAGAGGGGTGAGGGAAAACATGGAAGAAGGAATGAATAAATTCCATTTAGAATCCTCAAGTATTCTCTATGGAGGTACTTCTGTCCCATCTCCAGATGCCTAAGGATGCCATTTCCTTTTTTATCTCCTGCTCCAAAGCTAACCAGGGGCACTGGCACATAGTAGGCTCTTTGTAAGTATTTGCAGATTGACATCTCTTTGTGGAAAATGTATTCTGAAATTCTCAGGCTGTAAAAAAAACAGGTAACTGGTTTGATATTCTATTTGGTTATAAATTAAAGATTTTGTTTGTCATCTTTTTAAAAAAATAACACATTTGGTGGGTTATTTGTGGTGGAAACCATCTGCCTGTGTCAGACATTAGTCGCCCCTATTTTTTAAAAAAATCCACTTAGGAAAAACTAAAGGAAATCATTTAGCAAGCAGCTGGAAACTCTACCTCACACATGGATCAGCTTTTTGACTTAATGCTGAGGCCCTGCAAAGTTGAAATGGGCAGGTCCCTTTGGAAAACAAGGCAATGGACATAAAAAAGAGAAAAGGCATTCCATTTTCTCCTGAATATAAAAGGCAGTGCAACTGAATTATTTGTTTACTTTTATTACCATATTGATGTTTACATTTTGTAGCTTCGGTGATGGAGCAGTCCCATGGTGAGAGAGGAGAGGGAAACGTGTCCCCATGGTAGGACCACTGCAAATCAAAGAGACCCCGAGGTTGGCAGAGGTCTGGGCCAGCTACCTTTACTGATTTTTCTGAAGCTTCTAATTTAGCTCACAAAGCAAAGCTGGCAAGGAAACTCTGGGTGAGGTTCCCAGGCGAGGATTGAAACAAGCATAAAATCAACCCGCATTAATCTCACCCTTTAATGGTCTATGTATAGTAATCTAACATTGCATTTTATTTCTCTTCTTCTGTCCTTGGCTGAAGGCAGCCTGCTGGGCTCCGCTTGCTCAGGCTTTCTGATAAATGTCAAGCCATCTTTTGGAGTTGGCACGTAGTTAGACAGCTAAGAAGTCACATATTTCCTCCAAGTCATCCTCTCTCCCAAGGATGTGGTTCCATGTTGAGGATAAAGCTGGGTGCAGATTAGGCACAGAACAGACGCTCTTCACCTGGAAGAAAGCTGACATTTTTGCAGCCTGCCGCAGTGTTGGTATTTTATTTGCTTCCCCTGGGGCCTGACCATATCCTGCCTCTTCCTCGTGATGTGCTCAGGTGAAGCTGGATGCCGTGTACAGGGTTTCTAACAGGTTACGGAAGAAAGAGATTTTATTTAGAGTCCTAGGATGGAGAGAGCGAGGAGCACCTGCCACCTTAAATTGATTAGGACAGTGCATTTGCAGGCAGGACCCACCAATGGGGCTTTCTCATCAGTTATGGGAAATGGTCGGGCAAATCATTTGGAAAAAAATACAATAAATCCACAACTCTCTCGGAGCCATTTATATATTATATTTTGCTTTCAACATCGAGAGAGAAAAATCATGTTTTAAGGCTTATTAAAATGTTACCCATATAGATAGTTTTAAAAGATAATTTATATTAGCACTGGTGCATAACCTTTTAAATTAATATTTCAGAACTGTGACAAGAGTTCAGTAATCCCTGCTAGTATATTATCTGACTGTTCCACTGAGAAATTAGCACTTATGGACTAAGGTATAAAATTGAAAAATCTAACCCATTTGGTAGTCTATTCTCAGTTACTAGAGCCTTCTTAAATAGAAAGCCTATTAGCGTGAGAATCCTGATTTCTGGAATCAAATCTGTTTTAGGTCATTATGGAGTTTTATACAGAAAGGCCTGTGCTGCCTCACAACACGCTGAAGTCTTAAAAGTAGGCAGACTATTGATTTTTAGCAAGAGTTTTACTGCCCAGACACTGAAGAATGATTCTCATGACTAAAATTTATAGGTTATTAAGGAGAAGAATGCAGGAAAAAGACTAGTTGGAAGATTCACAAAATTAGCTCATTTTGTTCGTTAGAATTCACTTAGCACTTTTTCCTGAAATATAGATATATCTGAGTCTGGAAAGAGCTTCTTGGTTACATGGTAAATTTATATAGATCAGAAATATACTGAAATCATATTTTAACCCGCAAGGACACAATCACTTTTTGGAGGTTTGCAAAGAAAAGGCAAAGCGATTTTTTTTTTTTTTTTTTTTTTAAGAAGCCCAATTCACCGAAAAGATCAGAGTTGGCAGATCTGGCCACTGGCTGACTTTTTTCACCTGGGAAAAAACCTGTTCAGCCCAAAGGAAGCAGGTACATTACAGAAAGCTTTTGTAGTTTAGGTAGGTATTTAATACAGTGTTTTGTTTTACAACAATCAGATTTTGTGCCTCTGTTTAGAACAGAAACTTTGTGAATCCTTTGGGGGTGACATTCTGTCTCGTGACCTTCAGAGGTAATGTGTAGATTATTGGAAAGGCAGTTCTGTGAAAGCAGTGGGTATATTGTTCATTACACATGGGTTAAAAATATAAAATGTGTCTTATACCAGAGGTAGTGCAGTACAGGAGAAATCCCTGCATTAGGGAAATTAGAAGGAGCATCTTGCCTCAGCTCCATTACTGAGCTAATGTGACTCTGGACCCTCTGGGGCTCAGTTTCTTCATCTGTAAAACGGGAGCCGTGACACCCATCATGCCTTCATCAAACATCCTCAGACCATAATCCAGCTTCTCCCATGAAGGGCTCACATACAGTAGAGACTCAGCAACCAGGAAAGCACCAGCCACACAGCCCCTGTCCCCAGGACTTGGTACTCAGTGCCATGGAGGTTAGCGTGAGATTGAATTGTCTATATGAATGTGCTTTTGAATGTGCTTTTAAAAGTACGTTGATGTAAGAATCTGAGCATGTAACAATTTCCAATTTAAAAATAGATATTTGTATTCAGTACCAGCCACAGAGAAAATATTCCACAAATATTTGTTGTGTGAGTCCGTGAATTTATATATCCAAATAAATATTGTCTCCTTCAAAGTACACCCCTGAAAAGGTGTTGCTTACAGCCCACTGAGGACGTTTTCGCATCAGTATTTTGTCCTCACACCTCCGGGTGTCTGCAGGAGCTCACGAAGGGCTCTTGGCTTCTGTGTGTGCCTTTTCTCAAGCCTGTCTCTTCACCCACTGCTAGACGGAGCTTCCCCCAGTGCAAGTCTGAGCAAGCGGGTCTGTTCCAGCCAGCATGGGGGTGTGTGGAAACCCCCAGGTGGTGATGGCCCAGCCCTATTGAAATGAAGTCCCTACTCCTCAGCCTGGGACACACAGTCCTGAATTTGCAGACTTCTGCCGTCTCTCCAGTTTTCTCCTGTATATGTTCTTCCCTCCAGGTCAGCTGGAGCAACTTGAATTTCCGAAAAGGGCCAGTCCCTTTGTGGCCTCCTGCTTTCACACCTGCTCTCCTTTTTGCCCGGCGTGCTCTCTCTGAACCTCTTCTCCCTTTAAGAAGGGACTCCAACGCCACCTCCTCCTCCTGAAAACCTTTGCATCCACTCTTCCAACTAAGTCTGCCGTTCCCCGTCTCTCACTGACCACCTTACCGTGTTGTACTGTAATTTTTGGCCTCCGTGTCTGCCTCTTTGCTGGACTCTGAACGTATTGAGAGTAGGATTACTGGGCCTTTCTTTCTCCCCCAACCCTCCTCACCAGGAAGCACCCCAGAGGCTCTCAGGAAACATTTGCTGGGTGGGTGGGTGGACCGAGAGGTAGAGACACGCAAGCTCCCGGTCCCGCCTCGTACCTTCGGGTGTATCCTCTGTCGGGAGTGTAGGCCAGCGCAGAGAGATCAGGGACTGCATATTCCACGAAAGATTTGAGGAATCCTGGATGGTTTCTGCTCCTCTGGTAGCGAAGCTCCGAAGGCTCTGTAAAGATGAGAGAGTCTGGCTCAAGAACCTTTAACCTGGTCCCGTCTTCCTAGGGGCTCTCAGAGCTGAGCGTAGAGAAGGCTCAAGTCTTGGAGTAGATCCTCCGCTCAGAATGGAGCTGGGGGGCATCGCAGTGGATGCCGGGAAGGGAAGAGGAGAGACTTCCACTCTGGGGCACATGGAGACTTGTGTGTGGGCTGATGGAAGCGCGGTTTCCGTGCCACTCCTCGCTCTGCTTCTTCCCACGCTGACACCTGCAGAGTGACCCCTTCCTCAGGGCCCATCTTTAACTGTGAGCAAGACGGAGACAGTAGGCAGAGGCCTCCGGAACGTCAGTGGCCATGGGAGAGGGCACACGGAGCCAAGGAACCCCTGGTCTGAGCAGCGGGGAAGTTCAAGGAAAGCCACGGCCGAGATGGATTTGTGGTTCAGCATCTGCCAGCAGTCACCATCATTCCAGCTGTGTGTGCTGCTTTAGGAAGCCTAATAAATCTGGTGATTTAATTACACAAAATTACTTAATCAGAGAACTTTTTATGCTATGAATTATTACTTTAATAAACCAGGGAGAATAAAGAAAAATTTCTTGAAATATCTTTGCCACATCAGTCTAGGCATCCATTTTCAATTTAATAACTAATAGCAGAGGAGATTGAAATAGATGTTATTACAGATTTTTACAAGGCAAAATATATTTAAGCAGGATCAGAAGGTTAATTAAAATTATGGTTGGGTCTTGTCATTACCCTGCCACTCTTTCTTTTCTGCACGGTTGTTCCGAGTTTAGCGTCTGTTTGATAAAAATGCTTAAAATGGAATCCTCATTTAAAAGAGAATTATACTCAGTATTATTTCTGAGCCTGATCTCATATACCTACGTCGGAAATAAATGCATAATTAACCCTTTTTCATGATAAATTAACATTCATTTTCCTAGGATTAGTAGGAAATAGCATAATACAGGGCAGGGTTTGCCTTCACTGGAACAGTCCCGGGGGACCTCTAACATTCTTAAAGGATTAGTGAAGCCTGTGATTCATGGTGTGTCTGTGTACAGGAGAATAGGATGCGGTTGCTGACTGGCAGGGGGAGAGGGTTTCCTAATTGACAGCTTTTACAGCTAAACGTAGAAAGATTAGCCTACAAGAACCGTGAGGATGACTTCGGAGCCCTAGCCAGGGTATGTTATCAAAAAAGGAGTGTCCTGTGAATATTTAAAATTAAAAATGAATTCTCCCAGGACTTTCAGACAGCGAGTTACAGCCGCCGTTGAAATCGAGGTCCCTGGAGAACAGATAAGCTTTCAGGGGAAGCTCTTTGTCTGGTGCCTTCTCGTCTAAACTCGTAGGGGTTTCTTGCTTATCTGAGCCCAGTTTTATCAACTGAGAAGTTTATATTTACATAAACAGTATGGTTTGTTTCGTTTGATTTATTAAGATCAGGGAGGAAAAATCAGGGGTCTTTTGAAGAGCCAGAATTCTGAGCCTCCCTGAGTCTGGAACTCAGACTTCCCCAAACCTGATGAACAAAGATAAGTTGCTATAAAATATGCATTGAGCCCCCCAAAGTCATGGGTAGGGAGCCTGCATTTTAAGCGTCTGGGGCACGGCGTCGGGAAAGGAGAGGGTGAATGGCACTCCTGCTACTATGGTCAATAGCAAATAGGGTATAGGATTCCTTTGATTCAGCTCAAGAGACAGGAGTTTGAAGGGCGGATGGAGCCACCATCTGCTGAATAGTTAACCATGTCCAGGTCATGTTCCAGGCATTTACTGTGAATTATCTCAACAGAGAACTTAGAAGTATTCAGTGAGACACTTTTGAGCCACATAAGCCTTCCTTTTTAGTGTCACCTACCTAGTTCAATGCTAAAAAAAAAATAGTTAAGGATTCTCCTGCTCTGTTTGTGTATCAAGACAGGCTGAGTGTCATGTTGGGAATGGCCCTGGTGACTTTCTCCAGGCCCTAACTTTAAAGGGAGCTCATTGGGGACCTTTGATGAGCAGGTGATTAAGATCAGCTTTGTGGGAAGGAGCTTTTTCTTTCACTTTTTCAAGTTTAGATTCCTGGAGAGTCTTTGGAAGGCAAAGTGTGAGCTATACTGGCCAAGCCAAGGAGGATTTCGGTGAGCTCAGGGATGCTGGGTGAGTCTGTTAGAGATCCGGAGTTAGTCCTGGGTCCCGAAGTTGGAGGCAGGGCTCCACGGTGGCAGGGGCAACCAGGGAGGGGAGCTGGATGTGAAGCAACCAGGCGAAGGAGGCACAGTCAAGAAATGGGGACCGGCCCCCGAGCCGGCAGCCGCGAAGCTACCACTCATTTCCCAGGGGCAAGGTACACTTAATTGCCCCATCTGGAACCCGCGTCTAAATACCACTTAGGGTTTTGTTTTCAAAGGGAAGCTATTGAAGCGCTCTGAAGTACTAAGAGATTGTTTACATAGCAGAGTCATTGTGGGCTTTATTTTTGAAGGAAAATCTGGTACGCATATAATCTGCATGCTGGATGTGGATGGCTTCAAGAAACAGTTGGATCAAATAAAAGTAATGATGAATAAAACAATTCCAGCAGCAGCCAATACACATGAAAGATTCAACACCAGCCGCACGGCTTCTGCCTGACAGACAAGGCAAGGGAGGCTCTCGGGGGCCCTAAGAGCATTCCTTGCCCAGCCCCCATAAGCTGGCCCTGCTCTGCCATTGGTCATAGGCCCTCAGAGGGGGCTTGAGTGTTTACTTCCACAGGCTAGCACCCACACACTTCCTTCAGAGGCCAGAACCAAGGGTGACACAACAGCAGGTAGACATTTGGGGAAGGAAATAGCTAACCCAGAAGGACACTGGGCCAGGGCCACCCAGTGTGGGAACCAGTTACACATGCTGTGGAAACATGTGTGCTTTGGCCCTATTAAAAACTTCAGGTTTTCCCCTGCCTTGTCCTCATTCTTCTCCTGAGACCTACATAAATGGTGACAGGGCTGGGTGCCCTGACACCCAGCCTCTTCCAGAAGGCAAGCCTTAGGAAGGCAGGAATTTTCCCTTATCTGTTAAACTCCTCCATATTCCAAGTGCCTAGGAGAGTTCCTCATACTCAGTAAATAAATAATTGTTTATTGACAGTTAAACTTGCCCGTCTCACCTAAAAAAAAAAAAAATCCATGAGGTTCTTGATGATTAACTCTTAATAAGAATTAAGAATTTCAGGATTCAGGACTGAATTTTGCCCCTGACCTGAAGGTTAACTCTCATGGTTATTTTGAAGCAGCGCCTCTATCAGGATTTGGGATATAAAACCAGCTTCCTCCAAGCATGGCCTGGGCAGTTAGGATGCTGGATAAAAATGCGGATTCTTGGAATCTACTCTAGACTCAGTGCTTCAGGTGATCTGAAGCCTGGGAACCTCCATTTTAAACTCAGGCTGTCTGGATGGATTGTTTCACTCGGTAAAGTCAGAGCTTGGTCTTCCAGGGGTGCCAAATGAGAGTCTAACAAAGAAACTGGGGGGAAAAATGGCTTTGGTCACAACTGATTTTAAAATGAACTCATTCAGCATTCAGCAGGCGTCACGTACCAGGCATTGGGCTAGACACACAGGGATTTTAAGAGGACTGAGATAGTTTCCATCCACAGCAAATTTAGGATCTGGCCAGGGAGAGGTGACAGGAGGAGAGATAACATGACACAGAGAGTAAGAGGATGCATCCGATAAAGCGCTCCAGTCGTTCAGGGGAGAGAAGGACAGAGGGAGCAAATGGAAGGCCTCATGGAGCTGGGCCTGTGACGATCCATAGGCATCCCAATCGGTGACAGTGGGGAGGGCAGGCTCAAAATTGAGGGATTTCTTGGCCAAAGTATTGATATAGGAATGGCTTGAAGAGCAGGCGGCCAAGTAGGAAAACCATGGAAGTCTGATGTCAGGGAGGGAAAGTCCATGAAGAAGTACACAGCAGACCATCGTCTGCTGATTGGAGGTTAAAGAAAATAAGGTCTGAGGACACGCTGTTGGACTTGAGTTAAGGAGATCATTGGGACCGTCCAAGCGAGGGAATTCCGTGGTGGGTTTTAGTGAAAGCAGAGTTTGAGGCTGGCGAGGAGAGGAGGCCTGAGGTGGAAGCTCTCTTCTCTTCCTGACTCTGGGGTGTGACGGTGGGGAGTCAGCAGTAGACTGAAATATGGGGGTGGGGGTGTTTTTGGAGAAGGAGGCCTGGATGTGTTTATGTTCAGAGGGGACCATGTGGAGAGAGAGAGATTTATTAAAGATGCAAGAAAGAAGTGAAGTGGCTTCACAGAACAAGTATGGTTCTGGGAGCATTTGTGTAGTGAGTGTAAATAGCCACAAGGTCCGCTGTCTGTCTGTGCCTGTCTGTTTATCTCTCTTGTGTGTGCAAGAGAGAGAGAGAGAGAGAGATTGACACCAAGATTAAGGCAGTGTTGGAGACCTCAACATGGACACCGTGAGTTCTAGAATTGTCTCCTGGGCTCTGAGAGTACCAGCAATCCCCCAGACTTCTCCTGGTTAGAAGTGATTTCGGAAACCAAAGAAAGTACCATTAACGACTATGGTTGGATAGCTGATCTGTGTTACCACATGAGAGAGCAGAAAGTATAATTTCATTTGACTTACAGTCTGGCCCTGTGATTAAGTCAGAGTTTCCCTCTTGGGATACCCTCAGTGTTCCAAAGGAAAAAATGGACCAAAGATTTCAGGAGTATGTAAAGTAATTTCTTATCCACAACAGCAGGAGAAGGACTAATGAGTGATAAAAACAAGTATTGTGCAACACAGAATCACCATATATCTGCTATTCTGAGCATTCCAGGATAGTTTGGACGACTAGGTTATGTTGAAAGGAGGTCAAGATACTCAAGATAGTACACCAAAGAAACTTAGACTCTCATTTATTCAAAACACCTTAGACTAAGAGATTTCAGGATGAAAAGTTCTTAAAAGCTCAGTATTTCCAGAGAATACGAAATCTAAAGGACAGTTATAAAATTCAACATCATGTTATTTAGAACTGTTTGTCCCTCGCAAGACAGAATGAGAAAGTACAATATTAGAAAGTGCTACTAACATACTTAAAAAAATACAACAGTTTTTACGAGAAACTTACAAAAATTTTGTACAGATGGTTTCATGAGTGAGGAACAAAATGCACCTTTCCGACAGTGGTCATGGGGAAGAAAATGAGGGCTGGTTTCAGAGGGAGGGCAGGATCTGGTCGGGCTTAACCTCTGCTGAAGGTAACACTGGGTTGCTGCTATTTGAAAGTGAAGTAAAGATCTTATTTTTCAAGTGCAAATCGTGTTTGACTTTAATAGTATGAATTCTGTCAAGTAGTCCATGGAATAAATTTGCACACAGTTTAACATAGCACGAGTACATTAAATAGGATTTGGCATTAAAAGACCCAACACCAAATGGGAATCTGAAAATGAATGCCCACATTCTCCCCAGAAGACCATTCACCCTGAGGCCTTGGGCATTAATTTAACTGAATGAGGAAGCCACTGGGGCAGCTGTCGGGAGCTTATTTGATTTGTGAATAAACAATGCCTTCATTTTAAATGCTGTTCACTCTTACCCAAACCAAAGCAGAACCAAGAGCACAAAAGAGACTAATTGGTTACACAAAAACTACTGAAAAACAAAACAATCTGAGATTTTTGGGGTCAGCAGTGGATTTTTATTTAAAGGAAAATGCAGAACAGAGGTGCTGCTGATTTTTAAGCCGGTGAATGGTCCCAAGCCCCAGGTTGTGTCTTGCTGTTAATTGATACAGTGCATTCAGACGTCCAGGAATGAGGAGTTGCGGTGTGAGAGGCTATCTGGTAGACTCTAATTTGGGGGCTTGTCAGCCTGAATTAGCCAGCATTCTGTCTGTGGCATACAGAACCACGACGACAAGAAAGGCTGACAAGAGTGGCGTCCTTTGTTGATCCTCCAGGGGAAGCAAGAGGCCAGGTTCTCCTGACCTGGGGCTGAGGCAAACCTCTTCAAGAGTAGGAATGGTGTCCGCTGAAAAGAAGCACTGGGGTTCAGTGAGCACATCCATGAGGTGTCTACAGCAAGGACTTCTTGGCATTACACAAGGTCGCGTGCCATTCAATGCCCAACGTCTCCCTGGTGCTGGAGAGACATATTCAACTTGAGGACACAGACCCATGGGTGTTCACATGAATTGGAATACCTAAATGAGTAGGGTCACATGAAGGAAATCGGTGGTCGACGTTTGAGAAGAGTGTGAGATTGTGGCTCATCTAGATCCCCCTCCCCTCATGACTCACAAATTTACCAGGTGCATTCTCCTCTAAAAAGGGAAAATGGAAGAACCAAGACCATGGTGGGGGCCATGGGCTTTGGGTTCTGTAGACCTGCCTCAGGCCATCTGATACTGGGACAGACAGTCAGCAGAGCCTGGAGGGAGGTCTCGTGGGAGAGGCGAAGGCATGTTTCCAAGGAGCAAATTGTATTTATTCATGAATTCGCATGAATTTCAAGATGCTGCTGAGAGTGTGCACTTAGCAACTGACAACCCAAGATGAAATGGGCCTTGAAGGCACCATAGTGACACTGGCCATCTGGGTCTGTGGATAAATTGTTTTCCAACAATGTCTTCAATATATTGAGAACAAATAGGTTGTCGGTGGTGTGCTTTGGCCCCTGGTGTTTCTCACGCAAGTACCTGGCACGTGGACACCTAGGGAACACTGGATCCAAACCAGGGCAGTCGGTAGGGATAGAAATGAGGAAGAAAATGTTAGCGTGAGTGCCTGTGAGTCTTCTTCCTCCCCAAATCATATGTGTTAATGAAGCATGGGGTTATGCCCTACTCATAGATTTTTATGGTATTTTCTTTCCTAAAGAGCCAGTGGATAACTAGAGGTGTTTAGTGACCTTCTTTATGAGTGGGTTCCTCTTATGGGTCATTACATTGATTTTCTTCATCGAGGCCTGGGGAGATTAAGAGCGGGGTGCTTGGCCTTTCCCACACTGTGAATCAGGGGTTGCCTGCTGGCAGCAGCACGTGACCTTAGAATTGTCAGCAGCCTTGTGACCGTGACCGTGAGGAGGTGGCTGTCTGCACATCGTCCTGTTCCCCGTGCAGGTATATTTGCTTTTTCTAAGACAGGAGATCCAGCCCCTGAATCTGTCTTTATGGGTCTGGTCACGTTGTCTGTCCAACCAAGGCATGCACAGCTCTCGAAAGGAAATCTTCTCTGAGTCAGTCATTTTGTAAACAATTGAGATATAATTTACATACCATAGACTTCACCCTTTAAAGTCCTGTTGAGTATAGTCACAAGTTTTTGCAGCCATCCTTTGAACGATGGAATACTTGTCTTTTTAAAAATCTATTTTGATAATCGAAGGTTTTCACCATGGGATTTTTGCTTTCTTGTGAGTTTCTTCCATTAAGTGAAGTGCCTGTGGTTGTGTGTGTGAGATTATGTGTGTGTGTGCACGTGTGCATGCGTGTGCACACATTCTCCAGAGCCTCTGCAGATGAATTTCTTTGGAATGGACTCTGAGGCCTACCACATGAGCTCGGCAAGGGAGCCTGGAGCTAGCTGAGTTTGGGAAGTCCTGCTCAGGAAGCCAGCATCGCCGGGAGGCCATCTGGGCTGCCCCAGCTTCCTAGCCACCTCCTGACCACGATTAGCACAGTGCTCCAGCTTGTGGGGAAATCTATGCCCTGAACTCTGAAAGTAGAGGTCATGTGAATCTCGTAGGATCTCTGATCTCTGGCCTCTTTCTACCCAGACCTCAGGTCCCTGCTCTTCTCTGCTTTGACCTCCTCGTACTCAGATCCATGATATGGGCCAGATTAGGCCTGCTACATAGACTCCAAGTCCAAATGCTGCTGGCTAACCAGTCTTGGCACCTTTGGATTCTGGGAGAGCTGGTAAAACATGATGTGGTCAGCACTTGGGATAATCCCAAAAAGCAAAGTCAGGAAAGCTAATCTTACTCAGAAACCTTGAGCTTGAGAAAGAACTGGTAAGCAGGAAATAATCCGGAAAGCTAGCCCCTTCTCAGCCAGGTGTTCTGATCTGAGGTTGTGGCCTAACATAATTCTAAATGCTTTAAATGGCCCTAAACACTGCTTCTTATTTGAATAAGGTCAAATGACCCATTTGCTGATTAACCTGTAATTTTTTTGCACAATAGTAATAAAATGGTACCCAGGGTGTACATTTCCATGGCATGGTTATAATCAATTTTGTTCCTGATGTAAGAAGTTTTCATGCTCTTGTTATTACAGAAATGCCATTGTTTCCAAATTGGTTCTTATAGCACATGCTGGGATTCATCATAAATGAGAATCGGCATGTTTTGGAGTTGGAAGGTGAGGGTCTTGGATTGAGAATCAGCAGGGCAAACAGCACCTCAGATGCTGTGAGTCAGGTTGGAAGCTTCAGGCAGGAAAACTGTCCTTCCGGTGACCACCCTGAAGAAAACGCAGAATTTTAGAAGTAATGGATAGTGCGTTTCCTAGAGGAAGTTTTCCCAAACCACGCTTAAGGAAGCAAATCTCACCTTCCCCTTCATCCAGTCAGTGTCATGGCACCACGACTCACCTCTCATTTCCAAGTTGGTGTAATGGCTCCTGTGCTTCTGAATTCTGCCTCCCAGGCCCATTCTCCGGGCTGGAAGCCATCCTGTTTCTCTCGTTACCCGTTTTGCCATCTTGCCCAGAATTCTCCTGAGAAGGGGACACGAGTCCCAGGTTTGCCCTGGATTCTGCTCTTGCATGGATTTCCTTTGAGGAGGTGAGCAGTAAATTAAGATCCTATAACCAAAGAATTAATAATGCATTGTGGTTATTGACAGGTGTCCTCCTTTCTGAGCAGCTCAGGAGCCCACCCTGGCTTGCGTAGAATTTAATGTGTCCTGTGAGTGGATATTCAGATCTATTCATGGCTGTGTGCCTGGTGGTCCCCGCCACTTGGGAGTTGTCTAAATGCATGATTTGTTAAAGGCAATACATCCTTTTGTGAAACTTATATTGCCCATTAATTGGTCATTGATCTCCAGCCCATTTAGGACGGTTATTCTTACAGATAATTGTATGCCTTTGTCATGTTGTATAACACTGGATCTTAGTTTATTGCTTATGGAGTATGGTTTCATCCCAGGCACTTGAATGATGTCTAATGATTTCTTACTGACATTCATCTAGCAAATATTCCTTGAGCATCTACTGTGAGTGAGATGAAACGCCAAACACGTGATACACAGAGATGGATAAATTATGTTTCCTGCCTGCCAGGCATTTTCTGACTGTTTGAGGGAATAAGAGACCCACCCAAGTAACTGTTGTGGGAAAAGTGCTAATAAGCACCCTTCTTCTGTAGCGTTGGTCGGAACGTAAAATGGTTAACAGCAGTTTGGAAGAGTTTTTTGACAATATCTTTTAAAGTTAAGAAGACCCTTTCCTTCAATCCTGTAATCCTCTTTTGAGGAATTTAGTCTATGAACATGTGGGGCTCAAAGACATAAGTTCCAGAATGTTTATGGCAACATGACTTACAACAACAAGTAATAAAAGCCGAAAGAGAAAAACCGAAAGTCTTTTATGTCCAGCCATGGGGGGCAGGGGTTGGGGATGAGGAGTAAGTGACAGTTCTAAGAAGGGGTAGAACAAAGCTGATCACATGGATGAGGCAGTTCTGTGTGTTGTCCAGGAAACATGCCCTTGGTAGACGGGTTCGTGAAAACAAAACAAAACAAAACAAAACAGTAAATGTCACGTGATTCTGTTTTTGTAAAGAAAACAAATTCCTTGTGTTGGAATCTTTATGGTTTGGTTATGGATGGGAGCTGGGATTGATTCCTAACTTAGGTGATTGGTAAGTTGTAGAATTGTTGGCCACCTTCGCTGCTTCTTTTCTGATTTGACCTCAGAGCAGCTCCGGAGGGTGGGAGGAAGGGAGAGGATGTGCCGTCGCCTTCGCCCCTCTGTGCGTGGTCTCCTGTGGCCCTCCTGTCATGGCGGGGGCTGGGGCACCTGGAGCTCCGGCGCCACTACCCCTGCAGCCCCAGGCCCTCACTTCACTTGTCCGAGAAGGGCCGTGAAGCCAACAACAGCAGCGTAGTGCCCAGTGCAAGGCCACAGTGCTTGCTGCTGGCCCGCCCTCCACACCCCCAGGCTGACCCAGGGCCCCGGGCCACACGGCGCTTTATACCCCAAATGGAGCCCCTTCCCATGGGGAAGCTTCTCCAGACACAGAGCTCTGCACTTGCCCCGTTCTGTGTCTCATTCCCTGAAGGAAGGTGGGAAGCCCAGGATAGCATTCGGTGTCGCCTGCTTGGGGTCCACCGCGCAGGAGCATGAAGAGTTCAGCGATGAGAAGTGCTCGGGGGGAGGGGCTGGGTACAGGCCCTGGGACGCAGGGACAAGGGGAGCAAAGAGGGAAGTGTGCTCGTCTTCTTTCAGACCCGGACGGCCTGAGTTGATTTGACTGAGGAAGGCGTCATCACATGACCCTTTCCCCCAGTTCCGAGGAACACACTTGGGAAGGGCTGAGTCGGAAGTTTCATGGGACTAGAGCACAATGGGCGAGAGCGGGCTTCCTCGGCTTCTGCAGAGTGGCAGGGTCAGAAGATAAATAGAAAGTAAATAGGGAGCCTGATTTTAGTAACTTTGACGTCATGAAAGAGACTGGTTTGGTTTTCCTCTGCCATTTTGATCTGTAGTTACGATTTGGGTTCCTAGCTGCGTCATTCGTATTTGAACACATTCAGAATGTATGTTAGCAGATGACAGCACACTGTTTTCTCCAGGTAGAGAGTTCTGCTGCCGACAATGGGCAGCCCCTGTGTTTGGTGGCATTTAGGCGTCCAGTGTGTCTACTTGTTTAGAAGAACCACCTGCCCTGCTCACGGGGACCAAGACGCATCAGCGTGGGACCTTCAGCACTGTCACAGATCTTGACCTCTCTGGGCCCCTCCCTGTGAGCTTTGCCCCTGGGGGGACCCAGTGCCTTTGCACCAAGGGTAGCTCCCTAGACTCTGGGCTTTCTGAAGAAGACCTCATTCTTTTGCCTTCTCTGAGGTGCTCCCTGGGGAAAGGGGAGCAGATCTCTCTACCTTCCTTGTTTTGGTGGTCCCCAGTGTCCTGCTGAGCCTTGGCTAGACACCACCGTCCTCATGCCGATTCTGCCCTCCCAGCATGCTGGCTTCTCCTCTGGAATAATGCTCTCCCTTCCAGGGGACAGACCTCACTCCCGGGCCTTAAGCCCCACACCTGCCTTGCATTGGAAGACCAGTGTTCAACGCCACCTTCCATAGAGCATTTCTTTGGCTTTGCAGTGTTTTCTCATGAATAAAATGGAGAGAAAACCACCTTTTTTGTCTACCATCCAAGATTTTTGCCTGAATCATTCATTTATCCATCCATTCATTCATTCAACAAATATCTTTCCAGATTGGCACCCCACCCATCCTTGGTTCTCAGCCCTCATGGAGTTTACAGTTCAGAAATCTGGTCATAGAATTTCCGAATGTACTTGGTAATCACTGTCACAAGGAAATTTTCAGTCATGGGGTAACTCTCACTATGTTGCTTTCTTGGCAGCATATACTGATCATCAGCAGTGATACCACCTTCCAGCTCCATGGCCATTTACTCTTTGTGGAGTAAATCTTACTGCCTGCACTGGTTTTGGGGGGGGAGGGGAGTGGATCTGATAGTAATTCTACAGGGACAACTCCTGATGACATGGGAATGACCAGTCATACGCCACCAGAACTCGTTAGTGGGAGTAACCCTTCCTCCTACTGAGGTTTTCAGACCCACCAAGCTCACTAAGTAAGGAAAGGAAGGCTTTTGTCTGTTCAGATTGCTGTGTTCGTACAAAGCCAGGGGAACGTTAGAGCATAAGTGAGTTGCCCTACATCACCACGCCTGAGATACAAGGCAAGAAACTGGACTGCAGAAGTCTGTCCATTCATTCCTCCATCAGGCCATCATCTGTTGTATATGGTGCTGGGGATAGAAAGCTTACTAAGGTAGTTCTGGGGTAAAGAACTCTCAATTTAGCAGGACAGAGGCATGAACAGATACTCTGACAAGTGTCATTGGCAGGGCTGGGAAGAGGGGAAGCCCCACTGGAGGAGAAGGCAGGATGGTGAGAGTCAGCAGGGAGGGCTTTTCTTCCAGAACATGTGGGAAGTTACCAGGCGGACAAGGTGCTCAAGGCACAGAGACAGCATGTTCAGAAGAATGAAGGCTTAGGTGAGCAGAACTCTGGATTCTGGGGCACGTGGCCAGATGGTGTCTCCCATCGCCAGGAGGGCTGATGTGCTGGGAATTCCCTGGGTGGCGAGTTCAAACAACATGTCTGCCCCTCCTGGAGGGTGGATGCACGGATCTAGCAGCCTTTGGAGTACTGGACCTTCAGAAGAAGTCACTAAAAATAAAAACCCACTTTTATCCACACGGGGTGCAATTTGCATCCGGGTCAATCAGCAGCATCTCTTCAGTGAAAGACTTCCCAATGCTCTCCGTCTAGACTTCACTGTCTACGCACCAGTGGCGCCCAGAGAGCTATTGCCAGAGGAGATGGTTGGATTATCCTTTCCTTTACGTGTTTCATGTTTGAAGCGCTTGCTTGCTGAGTTCCCACCTTGTTCATCGTACCTGGGCGAGCACCGCGGGTTGTAGTGGGAGCCCATTGTCCTGTGACGGGGTGAAGAGACCCTTCTGCACTGCAAGGGAGTGAGGGGCAGTTGTGGAACTGGTTATAATTCACCGGCCTTGGCTGTGTTTCATTTATAAATGACGGCCCTAGGGTAGCTCGCTGGAGGGGAAGATAATGAACCCTGCCCTGGTTTGGTAACAGAATGGGTACAACTCACATTAAAGCACAAAAGGGGAAACAGTGTAAAGCCTGCAATGAAATACCATCTCTAATTGGGTTTTCCTTCCACAATAGCGCAGATTAAATGCAGAGTATCAACTTAACCTTTCCATTTGCCGCCTTTGTCAGCCAAAAACAGATGGTTAACATAATTTATATTTTTGTTCTTATTGTAGTTCTTAGCTGTTTAATTGGAATCGGATTATCAAACTGTTTTGTAAACAACCTGGAATTGAGGTGTTTGTCTTATCACTGAATAAAATAAATAAAGAACAGGTTGGGAGGGGATACATGTTCGATTGCACCAGGAAAAAAGGCCTGCATGGGAGACGTGGGGGGCAAGACAGATTTTTGAAGCGGATTTAGCTGCATCCCAGCATTTAGGCCAGCACACAGCTCTTTGCACAGGAGAGGTTTGTAAAGTCCTGTAAATACCATTTATCCTTTGAATGAAACATGCAAAATAGAATTCTGGGCAAATTCTTCAGAAAACTGAGGAAAATCATTTAAACCCTTAACTTAATTTGAAATTACGCCTAATGACCTGTAATTTCCTCCTTTTGAAATGGTCCCATTACATTAATCAGATTGATACAGTGGTGATAGATTATTCTCATTAAAAGGCATATTCTTTTGTTGTCCTTGTCGATCTACCCTTTAGAATCTCGGACTCGGGGGAGTTCTGGAAGCTCCGGCTCCATCCCTTGTTCTGAGGGGTGCCCTTCATCTGGCTTGGTTGGGGAGCCCTACATGTCCCCTTCCATGGCTAAGTGGAAAGAGTCTCCTTCGGCTCCTGCTTCAGGTGCCGCTGATTTGCCGGGGCAACTGGCCTGCGTGGGAGGGTTGGCTTCTTTGTTTTCCAGCATTTTCTAGCGGGTGTGCTGGAGAGCCTGTTCCGACAGAGGACTTCTCCCTTTCCAACTGGCCAGATTCATAAACCAGAGTTGGTCTTTACAACCATCTATTTTTTACCAAGTCATAAACCTCAATGGCTCTGGTGCTGCCTGTATTTCCAGCATGCGTCTAGCGTGATGATTTGGTGGCACAAAACCCGGGCTGTTTTTACACCCTGACAGCCAAACCTTCAATTTTTCATGAGGTGCTAGAGGAATAATTGTGCTTTCCAGCATTTTCCTCAGCACATTGCTTTCAGAGCTTTGCCTCTGTTAACCATCTTTCCCCGAAGCTGACCACGCTCGAAGGATGAAAGTTGGTGAGGAAATCAGTGGATTTGGGGGTGAACTATAAAATCATATTTTATAATTTTGTATTCCATTTATGTTTTATTCATGTCCAGGCTCTGGAAGAAAAGCCTTTGTTTTCATCGGGGGCCTTTCTAGATGTTTGCAGGTGACTCGGAACAAATCACTCTCATCCTGGGGCTGCCTCTCAGCACCCCGTGAGCGAAAGAAAGGCAGGTGACAGGTGACATCTGTTGCCTGCCTCTTCCCTTCTCCACTAGGGGGGGAAGATTTAGAGGGACAGTCTGTATTTGGAGCCGTGCTGTGTTTAGAACAGCACCACCAATTCTTAAAAGGGCGTGGGAGCACAAGAACCTGAACGTAATCCATTTTGCTCTGCCAGTCATCAGCTTTGTGACCTCGGGCAAGTTACTTCACCTGCTTTAAATCTATTTCTGTAGCTTTAATATGGGAGTAATGACACCCATCTCATAGGATCACCATGAGGATTAGATGACACACAGTTCTTGACACGGAAGAGTTCTGAGATGCTACTAACAATATTACTTTAAAATGGGGCTGAGAAGGACAAGCATTTTTTAGCTCTACTCTACTTGGTATATAAATACCCACTCTAGAAAACAGCTAAGATCCCGGGCGGATAATTGTGTTACTCAGGATGCTTCCCTTTTCTGAAGAACTGGCAGTTACTTTGGGTAAGGTCTCTCCTGATTAGTCTGTAGTTAGCAGTCTCTCTGATTAGCCTGGATAGCCAAGGGAGAGAAGCCCAGGGATGTCAAAGCTGGTGGGCCACTTGAGCAGGGACCTGGTTTTATGTGTGGGCAGATCTCCTCTCCCCTCTGCACCAGCCCATGACCTGGTACATAGTTGGTGCTCGATCAGTGCTTATGATGGTGTTAGGAGTCACTTTTGAAAATTTAACTTTATAGTTGACTTTTTTATTGATGTTAATAGGCTAGTGAACAAACCATACAAACTGTACAGCTAGATGCAATTTTACCAAGTGAACACAGCCACGTAAGCATCACCCAGGGGAGAAATGCAGCATTGCCAGGATCCAGGGCCCCTCCTCACCCTCCCTAGTCACCACCCCCCTCAAAGGAGCCACCTCTCTGGCTCCAGTCCATCTGAATGTTACATAAATGGAATGATATTATATGTGCGTTTTGACATTGGCTTCTTTTGCTCGACATCATTACATCCCTGAGATTCATGCATGTTGTTGCGTGTAGCCACTGCTCATTTTCATTGCTGTCTAGTATTCCATCCTGTGATGACATCATAGTTTTTCTGTCATACAGTCGTTAGACATTTGCTCATATCCCATTTGGCACTATAGAATAATGATGCAATGAAAATTCTTACAGGTTTCTTTCGGGGAATACATGTGCACATTTCTGTTCGGTAAAATTGCTAGGTCACAAAAGAATGCTTATATTCAGCCTTAGTACGATCAGTTTATTTTTCCAAAGTGTTTGTACCAATTGACACTCTCACCAGCACACTGTAAGAGTACTAGAAACTCCATATTCTCAGTCATGCATTTTTTGTTTTGTTTCGTTTAGTTTTGTCCCTTCATTGTACTCATCTTGGTGGGTTTGTAGTGGTTTTCTTTTTGCATTTCCCTGATGACTAATGATGTTAAGCACTTTTCCATTTTCCATATTTCTTTCTTTCTTTCCTTTTTTTTTTTTTCGGGCCACTTGAATGTCCTCTTTTGTGAATTGCATGTTTGAGTACTTTGCCCATTTTTCGACTCAGTTGTCTGTCTTTTATGATTGATTTGTTGAGTGCTTATAAAATCAGGATGCAAATCCTTTGTCAGAAATGTATTTCAAATATCTCTCCCCACACTGTAGATTACCTTTCATTTTTGAAATGGTATCATGGATGAACAGAAGTTTGTTTTTTTAATGTAGTCCAACTCATCAGTTTCCCCTCAGGGTAAGTGCTCTTTGTGATTTGTTCAAGAAATCTTTGTCTATCTTGGGTCTTGACTATATTTTCCTGTTTTTTAGAAGCTTTAGTTTACTTTCACAGTTTGTGGCGTCACTACTTGTGAAAGAGCTCTTAAATAAATGGAAAGCTATCCGAAGTGATGTTCTAAAGTGATGGATGCTTAATGTCCAAAGCCATAGGTAACACCCAACCTGGCAGAAACTCTGGCATTGTTCGGGTGGCATGTCTTTGATAAAGCCCTATTGCTCTGCAAAGGACCTGACCCTGACCAGGTAGCCATGGGAAACTTCTTACTTTTCACAGGTGCCCTAGTCCTCATCTGTACAAGCCTACTCCCACTCCAGGAATTCCAGAATAACGTAGGAAGGAGGGGAGCATAGTGACACACGAGCCTTAGAGGCTCTGGGAAGGCTTCATGCTTTGTTTAGCATTCCCCTTGCCTTCCATGTCTCCGCATCTTTTGAAAACCCTCGAGTCCAAGTTCTAAACCTGCTCTCCTGACTCAGGAGCTCATAGATTACTGCCTTTATAGTGTTAAACAAATCAGTTAACCGTCCTGAGTCTGTTTCTTGGTCTGTAAAATTGGAACAATTAAGAGGATCACGTGGAGTATTTATATGTTGGATGTCTGGATGGATGGATGGATGGATGGTTGGTCAATGGTGCTGACCATTAAATAAGACTAGTTTTATAGAGTGTTCAGCCCAGTTTTGATGTGCAATTCAGGGCTCAGTAAAAGGACTTGTCTTCTACTCCCTAACAAGAAGTAATTACTTGCTGAATAATAAAAAGTCCTCAGCTTAGCAAATCTAGTGCAGCAGATATTAAAATAAGCCTAAATAATGTTAAGAAGTCCACAGCACAACTTTGCTTCACGGTCACAGTAGCAAGCATGTGTGATTTTGTAACATCCCCCAAATAAATAAATACCTAAAAGACATTACCTTAAAATGTTTAAGTTGGAATGTACCTGCCTGCTGCTGAGGGGGTGAATATGCTACTAGAGAGGTGCCTCTTGGTGAACGTTTTCAAATGGTGGTTCTGAAGATGATGTTGTGTGATAGCACAGTGTAGGGTACTGAATTATTGCGCTCGCCTTCCAACCAGTATTCCTGTTTCCTCTCTGCTCCCCTCGCTCCACCGTGCCCTGCCTGCACCACCCAGCAGACGTGAATGGGCTCATGTCACTTCCTTGCTCAGAGCCTTTGATGATTTCCTATTGCACTTTGAATAATATCCAAGCTTATTTCCATGCTTATGAATCTGTGCATCCCTGACCCTTGCCGGCTTGTCTGACCTCATTTCCCACCACTGCCCCTCTCCCATCCTGCTCTAGACACGAAAGGCTTATTCCTGGTGTCTCCACATCACAGAGGTTTTCCTGGTCCCAGGTCTTCTCTCATCAACAGGGAGGGCTCTTCCCTGACTCCTTTCCCTAAATCAGGTGGCAGATTCCTCATCACACCATGAAATCATTCCCTGCATAATACATGTCTTTTTAAATTTATCTTTCTGCTTTGCTTTTCTCTCCCACCAGAATCTAAACTGTGGTTCACTTCTAGAACAGGGTAGATGCTCGATAACCAGTTAAATAAGTGAATGACCATTTGTTATTGGCCTTTGCCCATCCAAGATTTTAAGACTGCCAGCCTCGAAGGTTTTCATCATGGATATACCCTCCTGCAGCCTGCCTTCACCAGCCACTGAGCCCTGCTCTCTGCCCTCTTCACTGTCATTCACAAATCCCACGTGGGCCATCTTCTTTCCATCTTGCCAGGGGAGCTCACAGCCTCTCACCTCCCTGGCAGATCCATCACGACCATTCAAAAGTCTCTCCTGAAATATCATTTTATCCAGTAACCAGTTACTGCTCTCATCCCATATTAATGACCATCAGATATCTCTCCCACAAGAAGGAATTAGTGGTTGTGACAACTGGGTGTTCCCTCCTTGTTTGGCCTTGTGACAGGTGCATGTGTGTTCCTAACATCCCTGCCAGGGGAGGGCTTCCTTCTGTCCTCCATTCAGTAGCATAAACTACAAAGCCTCCTCCTTTGGGTGGTTTGTAGTCAGCAGTCTCTTGGTTGGGGATAACAGAAACCAACTCCACTTGCTTAACTCACAGAGGGGAATAAGAAGCCAGGTCCATTTCATGGAAGCCCAGCAACAGAAAACATCTCCAGGGCTTCTAAGGGGCCTTGCCTGGATGCCCAGTCCTATTTTAAGCAGTCAGTGGAGAGTACCAACACCAGATTTCTTCCAGGCAGTATTTGATCCAGATCGTGACACCTTGGTTTTTGATCAGATGAGGCTGGAGCAGGGGACACTAGAGAGATGCTCCTTGAATACTGAAACCGTTTTCGGGAGGTGCGGTCTGTGCAGATGTTCAGGAGACACCTACTGTGGGATCCCTCGGAAGCATTTCCAGATCACACATCAGGCAGGAACACCAGCAGGAAAGGCTGGCCAGCCCTGATCTGGGAAGGTTCCTGAAGGAAATGCAGTATAGCCCAGGCTTTCCCTAATAAGAGCAATGGGACGGCAAAGGAGGTTATAAGTTCATTCACCCTGTGGAAAGAGGAGGAGCCGTGCAAACTCCGAGTATACTCCTGAGAAGATCTGGAGTCTGGTGGGCTGGGCTGGGGAGCCAGGAGAGGAGTAACTAGGTCTTCAGGGGTGCAGTGGATCCAGAGGGCAGGGATCTACCTGAATTCAAATCCCAGCCACACCACTTAGTCTTTCTGGGCCTCCATTTCCCCCATCTTTAAAATGGGGAGAACAGAGTAAAATAATGCATGTAGAGTGCTTAGTCGATACCATGCTAGACACATCATGAACCCGCAGCAAATACTGACTAACATACCCATTCGTCTCCAGAAGCTCATTCTTGGTGTGCTTGAAACACGTGGCGAGTCTCTCTCAGCCCCTGGGACCCTGAGTTCAAGCTTTAAAACGGTGGTGGTTTTGTTTTTAATGATAATGAAGGATGCATTGATAAATAGTAAACCACAACCATATGCTACCCAACCTGAGGGATTAAAGGACTGATTCTTGTCTTTACATAACTAGGAATGGACATGACATGGAAAGTTCTAAATCAAATAACAGGTTGGAACGTGTAACGTTAGGATGGACTGAGTCAGCAGATACATCTACCTGGACTGACTTGAAGTGCCTGGAATTTGTACGCAGCCATAATGTACCAAAGAAAGAATACATTTTCTACTTCTCCAATTATAGATGTCTTCCTGCAGTAAGGGAACGTGTTTTCTTCTTCCGGTGTGTAGTGAGCAATTTGTGTGCTCACAGTTTAATACCCCTTCAGCTATGTATCCCCTTTGATCCCGAGCTTATTAAAAAATGCAAATCTAAATTGTATCTTATTAATGTGATCCTTTGTGTTAAAGCTGTGGGGGGTTAAAAATCCCAGCTTCTCTAACATATTTGGATTTTTAATGTGCAAAGTACAACGAGAGCCTGATTTTCCGCAGGCCATATTTTCTAATCAACTGTTATGAAAGATTTTTTATTGTGCTGCTATTTCTTGCTTTCTTGGAATTTAAGGAGATAAAGAGTAATGACTTCATTTTTATACCCCAAGTATTCTCAAGCATGTCGAGATCCTTATTAATTTGCTATAACTTCTCCAACATGACGGACGCTCTGTCTTCCAGGAACATTCTGGAAGCATATTTTAAAGACATGCATGGCGTGAGAGCTGGTTGATCCATATAGTGATCCCTCTAGGCTTCTGCGGTGCTAGGGTGCCAGTGCCCAGTCAGCCCTTGTCTGGATGTGTGCAGCAGTCCCTGCACCCAGTGTGCTCTGGTTATTAGAACAATTTCTTTCCTTTAAAAAATAATGCGTTTGCAATTTAATTTGAATCAAGTTACAAATTGATCCCATTTGAATACAGATGCATTTTTCTCCCTGTCTCGGTTGTGCGTCTCCTTGTTCTCCCATCATTCCCCTCATTTTTCCCTGCCCTGGAAAACGCTGCATCCTCGTCTTTAATGACTTTTTTCCTTAAGATCAAAGCCAGTTATTTTACATAAGCCATCATATGGACACGATCATTTTACATTCATTAGGCTGTCGGTACGTACCCCCAGTAAAGCTCTTTCTGGAACGGTGGCTCTGACAGCAGAGTCAGGGCAGCGTGGAAGAAGTAAGTGAACTGGTTCACGGTAGAACGAAAACAACCAGGGCTAACGGCACCTGCTAGGGGGCGTCTATCATCTCATCAAAGCCTCCCAACAACCTTTAGAGGCTCATATTGTTACTACCACACTCCCATTTAGCAGATGAAAAAATGGAGGCATAGAGATGAAGTCACTCGCCCAAGGCGCATGCATGCTTGTCGGGTCTGGTTTGAGGGTCTGCGCCCGTCAGCGCCGCCCACCACCCATGTTTCTCTGCCTCTGCCCAGAGCTGGCTGTGTGGCTTCAGGCATCTCACTGCTTTCCTCCAACTTTAATTTAGAATATTGGACTAGATTATCTCTGAAATCACATTTGGCCTCCAAGTTATATAATTCTTGGTAATTGTTCTAAAGTGTTCCAAGATTAAGGCAGGAGACAAAAGGTGTGATTCTCGGAACAGCCTCCTTCCTCCCCCACCCCCTGCAAATAACTTTGGTTGTTATCACTGTTGATAAAAGCACAGTGGAAAGAATCCCAACTGTCATAGCCTATAATATCTGTCATTTTAGGTAGAAATTGTTACAACTCCTGTTCCAAAAAAAGGCTCCACGCTGCTTTTTGACACCTCCACTGTGGTCCCCAGGAAACGGATATGTGGGGGAGGAGCGATGGTAGGTGGGAAGAGTGGAGGGTGTATTTTTAACTTAAGATCTTTTGCAGTGTCGCTTCCTCCTCTGTTTGTCTCCAGTTCTAGGAAATGAGATTTTCACTCATTCCCATTCACCGAGATGGCATCGTGGTTCATAAAGGACGTTTTCTCTTGGTTACTGTTGAAGTGTTTTACAAAAAGAAGTTTGATGTGCTCTGTGAGCGGATGGCAGGTGGCAGCTTTTTGTGTCATTCTTTGACATGTGCTGGCTGATATGAAGTGACATGTGGTGACAGAGTCCCGCTTGGCTCTAGCAGTTTCTTTTGTTTTGATAAAACAGGTAGCCCTTTCTGTGGGGAGTCAGGAGTGGGGGGCATAAACCGGTCTCTTCTGAAAGAAAGGATGTGTCACCATGTGCGTTTTCAGATGGGATGGTGTGGTATGAACCACCCACGCCAGCCAGGGGTGCACATGAGCTTGACTTTGCTGAATGACAACTGTCACAGGACCTAGCAGGTTTCCGTGCCTCTCTAGCTGGACAGCTGTCACAGTCACTTCTGCAGAACCCCCCACCGCTGTTCCCCAGGAGGCTTCGGGATGCCAGCACACTTGGCGTGTTCTCTGCCTCTGTCTCTCCGTGGAACATTTCAAATACACAAACAAAGGTAAATAGTGATGTAAGCAGAGTTTGGGTCCAGCGGGATAGTCTTGCGTGGTCCCAGTTACTTCCGTGTATGGTTAAGTTATTGCTAGACATCCCAGGGTAAGACTGGTGGCAAAGCTTCTGGGCTGCTCCAACTGCCCACTGTTCCCACTCACGAACAACGTGGCATGACATGAACGCACAGGGACAGAGGACATAGAAATATGTGAATGTGTCCTGTGGCGCCTACTCTTGATGTTTTTGAGCAGGAGAGGAGAAACAAAGCATGAAATGTATGGAGCCAGAAGTTAGTCCATGGAAAACGTGTCAAACCATTCAACGCTTCAAATAAATACCTGTTTTTATTCTTGTCAATACTTGCTCAAGTGCTCTCCTATCCAGAATATACTTGGCAGTGAGCATATGCAATAATATACGCATCAATTTTTGTTCAAAACTCTGTGTTCTTCTTCTTAAGGAGAGCCTCCTAAATTGTGTATGTTGTGACTCCACGAAACCTGGGATGTGCTCAGATGTTGGATTTGTTCCCATCTTGGCTTGGTGTTTGTCATTCTCTTGCTTTTTTTTACCTTCACTACTTGTATTCATATATATATATATATATATACACACACACATACATACATACATAGTTGTAGGTATTGTGCAAATGGCCAACAGACACATGAAAAAATGTTCATCATCACTAGCCATCAGGGAAACTCAAATCAAAACCACATTGAGATACCACCTTACACCAGTTAGAATGGCCAAAATCAACAGGACAGGAAACAACAAGTGTTGGAGAGGATGTGGACAAAGGGGAACCCTCTTACACTGTTGGTGGGAATGAAAGTTGGTGCAGCCACTTTGGAAAACAGTGTGGAGATTCTTCAAAAAATTAAAAATGGAGCTACCTTATGACCCTGCAATTGCACTACTGGGTATTTACCCCGAAGATACAGATGTAGTGAAAAGAAGGGCCACATGTACCCCAATGTTCATAGTAGCAATGTCCACAATCACCAAACTGTGGAAAGAGTCGAGATGCCCTTCAATAGACAAATGGATAAAGAAGATGTGGTCCATATATACAATGGAATATTACTCAGCCATCAGAAAGGATGAATACCCAACTTTTGTATCAACATGGACGGGTCTGGAGGAGATTATGCTGAGTGAAATAAATCAAGCAGAGAAAGTCAATTATCATATGGTTTCACTTACTTGTGGAACATAAGGAATAAAATGGAGGACTTTAGGAGAAGGAAAGGAAAAGTGAATTGGGGTAAATCAGAAGGGAGGACGAACCATGAGAGACTGTGGACTCTGAGAAACAAACAGGGTTATGGAGGGGGAGGGGGAGGGGGGAGCCTGGTGGTGGGTATTAAAGAGGGCATGTATTAGGGGGCGCCTGGGTGGCTCAGTGGGTTAAGCCGCTGCCTTCGGTTCAGGTCTTGATCTCAGGGTCCTGGGATCGAGGCCCACATTCAGCTCTCTGCTCAGTAGGGAGCCTGCTTCCCCCTCTCTCTCTGCCTGCCTCTCTGGCTACTCGTGATCTCTCTCTCTCGGTCAAATAAATAAATAAAATCTTAAAAAAAAAAGGGGGGGGCATGTATTGCATGGAACACTGGGCGTGGTGCATAAACAATGAATCTTGGATCACTGGAAAAAAAAAGATGTGGGTATTGTGTATGCGTACGCAATTGTTTTTTAGGTATTTATTCTTTATGTAAATGTTACTACTCCATACCTAGACTCTTACAACTTACCTTGTTCTCAGACATCCTTTTGAGATTTATCCATCTGGATGCATATAGCTCTTGTTTATTCATTGTCATTGCCATTTATAGTATGTGACTTTCTCAGAATTCATCTGTCCTGTCTTCTGTCAGCAGGCATTTGGGTGATCATAATGGCTAATTGGAAGTAAACAATGAATAATGAAAAATAATGCTTATTCATATGTCCAGTAGGTTCTCTATAGCTGTGGTCCTCAAGTACTTTTGCTCAGATATTCCCTGAAAGAATCTTAGAAAACTGAATTGTCCTCATTGTTAAATAGAAATATAAAGTATTTCCACTTAAGTTCATGTAGTTGGAAAGGATTTAATTCATGCACTATTGTAACATAGGTATTTAATGATAAAATTAAGAGCACTTTTTTCAAAGAGTTCGATGAAATGAAAATACTGTTATGATTTGGTTCTCAGTAGCACCATTTAAATAATATACTACTAAGATTTTTCTTAATAGTTAGAAAGTTTATATCACTCTCTTTGCCATTTGACCTTGAAATTCTGTTCTTTTTCATCCTCGGAATTTATCTTAATGTAATATATTTTTATGCTTGACAGTCTTTTATTGATCACCTCATCATATTCTTCTCTCATATTGATTCATACGAGTTCTATGTGATTTCTGGATATCATTCTTTTGTCATTTTGTGAACTTAAATATCTTAACCTAGTCTATGGCTTATCTTTGTACTTTGTTTTCAGAATGTTTTGGTTGTACTAAATTCTTTGTTTTAACATAGTTTGTTTATTCGTCTTTCCTTTATGTTTGGGGTATGTGTGTCTTGTTTACAAATTTCTTTCCTATCGCAAAGTCATAAAGATAATCTCCTATGCTTCCTTCTGAAAGTTTTAAAATTTTGTTTTTCCCATTTAATTCTTTCATCCACTTTAGAATTAATTTTTTTGTATGGTTGTCTTAGAAATTTAATTTTATCTTTTTCCAAGGGAATACCCAGTTGTCATAAGACTATTTTTAAGTAGTTCATCATTTGCCAGCTGATGGTTTCTGCCAAATTCTCATATATATCTCTAACTGTATTATATTCCTTAGGTATACTTGCTCTTTGAGTTTTTAAAAAGGGGCTATTTTTTGCTTGGCTGACTTTTTTTTTTTTTTTTTTTTGTATTCCTTACAGGTAAATAGCACATTTATACCATACCATTTGTTTAGTTAGTATCCACTCACTTGAACTGAATGCGAATAGGTAGATTGGTCTTGGAAAAATAGGGGCAAAATTTAAATGGCTTTGTCTATAGTGAATACTATAAGTATTAGCATAAACACTATGAATAAATGAGTGATCATAATCAGTAATTATGTGATAGAATTCTGATAGAATTATTAAAGAGTACCATACTCTGTTATGGCTTAGATTATTATTGGTTTGCTATACTTCCGGATGTGGAAAATTGATCTCATTAATAGATTTAGTCTTCTAGGAAGCCATTTCTTTTAGAAGTACAGTATTTCTCAAAAGGTGGTCTAGCAGAATCACATGCAGATTCCTGGGTCCCACCCCACGTCCACTGAATGACACTCTAATGGGAGTAGGATTCAAACCCTCCGGGAAAATCATCTGCTCAAAAACTGTAAGAGTCACTGGTTTAATGAAGTGTCCTTCAGAGCCCCCGTTCAGATGTTCTCCCAAACAGAACAATGACATTTTTGGTCCACATACCTCTTTGAACAAAGCCAGTGGACTTGCAGGTCAAAATTTATTAGAGGGAGACACATGGGCCCGGGACTGGGTTCCTGGAGTCTCATATTCCTGACTTCTGAGGGTGCTGATGCCTTGTCACGTGATCTCCTTGTGTGGGGCTCCTCAGTTCTGAATTTGTGAATTTCCCTGGTTGTGGCTTTTCTGTCCACGTTCCTTATAGGGGAGAGGGGGGCAGTTTAACTAGGCCAGGGAGCCCTGCCAGCTGCTATCTTTTTCTCTTTCTCTAAATCTACATAATGTTCAGGTAGTAGTGGCAACATATGGATATTTTGTCATCAGCTCAGAGCAAAGTGAGCCTTTCAGAGATCTGGCTTGGGGACTCCCACATGGGAACGCCATGGCTGCCATTTTGTAGGTTGTCTTGGCCACACAGAATAACTGCCTGGGGGTCAGTGGACCCTTCATGCTCGGCTACAGACAACTGAAGAATTTATTCAAACCAACTTCTTGAGTAGAATCACCGGGACTCTTAGGTTTTAGAAATATAAATAAATACAAGAGAATGGACTAGTCCCATTTGTTGGAGAAGGACTGGGCACAGCGGTCCTAAAACCCAGCCTCAGGAACCGACTCACCAAGAGAAGCCAAGATGCTCCAGTGCTTCCTCTTTGCGGTAATTCAATTTGAATGGACTTACACTCCAAGTATATGAACCGTACAACAGGTTTTAAGGGGGGATAAAGCCAGGATCATCCCCACCTCCATCCTGAGTGGTACAATCATTTTTTTCTTTCATTCTGCTCGGCAGTGGCAGCAATTAAATCTCTCAAAGTATGAAATGTTTTCAGCAAGTAAGGCATTAAAAATATCAGCCTGTTAGAGGGGAAAGCAGTCCCGTGCTTTACTGTAGCTATTCTTCTGCTGCACCGGGGCATGAAGTGGTGAAAAGCGTTCATTTCATGCAGTGGGAAAATAAGGCCAACTTCAGCTTTAATCTTTATTCTGAGGAGTCTCATCCCTGTTGGAATGTAATGAGTGGATGCACCCCATTTAGTTTAAAGTAACAGATCTATATAGAGTTGTTAATTTGTAGATAAATATGGGTTTTCTACTATTGATGTTTCTTGATCTGCACAAAGTGGTTATATTAATACTGAAACATTATTTATCAATACTTTGCTCTTTAAAAATACATCAGTAAGACTACCCAATTACCTTTAAGTATATATCAAAGGGCACAAAGCAATCTGATGTATACTCAAAGTCCATTAGAAGCCACCAGGCATATTAATTAAAATTTCTAGTTACAATGAGCTTTACAATATAGACAGAAATTTCTGCTTTTGGTAGCCAACAGTTACTCGCCAAATGAATAGCTGAGACATGCAAATCCATCTCGGGGCATGAAAAGGTCTTGGGGATTTTTGCCATAATGAAACCCAGGGAAGACTTCCTTTTACTTGAATCCAACACATTAAAGGCTTTTACTCAGGACTGTGAACTGAAAGATGCAGAGGGCTCCTCTCTGGTGTGTGTTGAAAATAGCGGTGGAATTCTCATGCTTGAAAATGACGCATTCCCGAAGTGGTAGTGGTTTTCATGTAGTGCAGGTAAAACCTCACTAGAGATTAAAAACAAAAGAGAACACGAAGATGTGTGACACGGCCCTTTCACGGTCTTGCTGTGTGGCTGGGCATCCTTGAACTTGAGCAGTCTGGGTGTGGCAAATGCCCACAATGAATAATCCCTCTGGCAGCCATTTGTACAGATGGAAGACTGAATTTGTGCTGAGGCTACATAATCTTTTGTTTTGTCATCTAGCAATAATGATAAGCTTTCCTTTCAAACTTCTGTTTCTCCCTGTCGGCAATCCAGCTGAATCTCTTGTCCAGGAAGACCCACTTAACCAAACTGTTCACCAGACTGGCATCCAGAACCCACAGACTATGTCGGAGCTTTAAAACAAAAGAAAAGAAAAGAAAAGAAGAAAAGAGAAGGTCCAGTCTTGTGAATGCTGCCCCCTCCCTTTGGCCCCCCGCCCTTGGGTTTTGTCTTCCTGCAAGGAGAGAGAGCATCAGCTCTTAGGATCCAGGAATGTGATTTACAGTAATATGCTCACTAAACAAAACTCGATAACTAAGACTTGGATGCCCTGAGGAACTTTCTGTAATGGTACTAGACTCTACAGCCTCATACATTTCTAATTACTTTGTCAGAGAGGGACAGCTTCAGCCCTTGAAAAGGAGTCAGCCAGGAGGGAACATACCTGAGATCCATATTTCAGCATCCCATACCTGTGTTGGTCGTTTGGGATGTACTCTGCTGCACCCCCTTGGCATCTGTCCCTGAGCCATTATCCAGCACAAACCATCCACTGAGACTGGTGTCAGGTGTAACTGATTGTCATTCAACGCAAGTGAAATCTTTAGGTGAACATTAGTCACTGTTTTAGACACGTTAGCTTCAAGTGGAAGCAGTCAATTACAGACCAGAGGTTTTATGGCTACATTATTACCATCATACTATTAGGTTTTCAACAGTAGCATTCTATTTGATCGATCTGTGCTAGGACATTGATGGATAGCTTTGTTCTTCAAATGTCAAATATGTGGGACTTCTGTACTTTATGTATTTACTGACACACTAATCTCCTGTGGATACCTTTGCCCCCTTTGCAGTGTTTGGTCTTAGCCACATGATTGTGATCCCCTTCCTTAGAAGATTGTGTGAGGTTTATGATCACATTTATAATTTTCCTTCTATTCCCTCTCAAATGCAGAGCACTCCAGAGTTATTGGTAATTTAAAGAAGTCTTCGCCACACTAAGAGAACCTCTTACGGGTATCAAGAAATAGTTTTTAACAGTTGCTTTCACTTTTTTTTTTTTTAACCCTACAGACACCATACTAGCAATGGGTTCCCAATTGTCAGGGCATAAGTTAGACTTCTAATTCTCTGTTATTATACTATTTGACCTTTCTGAAAGACACTTCTAATTTTTGCTTCTTTTTACAAATGTATTCCTAAGCCAAACCTCTGAACTGCATAAACCACCACTACAACCCCCAAACATCACTAAAAATGGTCCCACATAAAATAGTGAACAGAACTTCCTATGTGAAATCCTTGGAGAGCTCATAGAAGGCTCTAGGGGATGGATCTCTTTTCAGTTAAAACTAATAGCTCTTAAAGCTAATATTGAAGACCATCTGTCACACCTAATAAATAAAATGGAAACTGGGAAAACCTTGTGCCCCACCAAATGGCCAACTGGACTTCCATTTGGTTTTGTTTTGTTTTTCCCAAGAACTTCTTGGAGGGCACTTGCTAGTCCTGGGAATGCCAACTTTCTTACTGAGTCACACCAGTTTCCATTTCAAGCTTTATGCTTCTACCTTGGGAACCCTAGTTCTACCATATTTTTCACTTGAGGAATTTTCTCTGTTCTCTTGGCTCAGTTCATTAGCTAATGCCACAGGGAGGAGTCTGTCTGATCATTTCTGATGATGGAGGAAGCTCTACAAACATCAGGGGAAATCCTCGGGAGCCATTATTCTATTTTTAAGGCCAAAAAGTACAAGGGCTAATACTTGTGTTTGGCACCATTGTAGTAAGAAGGCTAAGTCACAACGATTCAAGGTCTGGTGTGGTTCTTCCTGTATCTAAAACAGGATTTTTCTGGGGTGTCTGAGTGGCTCAGTTGGTTAAACACCTGACTCTTGATTCTGGCTCAGGTCTTGCCTTCAAGGTTGTGAGTCTGGGCCCCAGGTCGGGCTCCATACTGGGTGTGGAGCCTACTTTGAACAACAACAACAAAAATAAAAACAAAACAGGATTTTCTGCATTACAGAGCCTCTTCTGTCAGTGCAGGGGTACCGGGGACTCAAGCCGACCTCCTATAGGGCAGAAGGTCACTCTTCATCTGTCCATCCCTTCCCCACTGAAGGGCAGCATGGCTGGCTGTCGTCAGGCTGGCCTTCCTCGCGTCTCTTGTCCCTGAATGCCCTAGCAAAAGGGTGACCCTGTACCTCTGGCGTATCCAGGGCTGCTGTGGGAACAGCCTGCATGCCCACACTTGTGCTGAATGTCATTCTGATCTCTCTAGGCATAAAGCCGATAAGATCATCTTGACCCCAACACTCATATCCAGCTTCAGCCTCGCCGCTCTTCAAGTGGCCATTTCTCACAAAAACTAGCAGGTGTACAAGTCCAGATCTCTATCAGGGAAGGCATACTTTGAGGCTTGCACGAGTTTGGGGATTGGAACTAACATATACCTGTCATTTTGTTTTGTTTTGTTTTGTTTTTAAGATTTTATTTATTTATTTGATGCAGAGAGAGAGAGACAGCAAGAGAGGGAACACAAGCAGGGGGAGTGGGAGAGGGAGAAGCAGGCCTCCCGCTGAGCAGAGAGCCCGATGTGGCTCAATCCCAGGACCCCGGGATCATGACCTGAGCTAAAAGCAGACGCTTAATGACTGAGCCACCCAGGTGCCCCTTCGTATACCTGTCTTGACTAAGCAAATAGCTAAGTGGAAACACTGGGCTCTAGGAGCTGGGGTTGCTCTCAGTGAGCCCAGACTTCTTAATTTGTGTGTATACATTAGGGAGATAATCCCATAGCGGATATGCTTGTGTGAGAAACTGAGGAAAGATGTTCCAGACGCAGCCTGACTGTGCTGGGTTTCCCACCTGCCTCCACCTGCCTCCACAGACCAACAGGATCCCATGGACAGGAGCCAGGTGGGCGAGCACCTCCCAGGGCGAGGTGGCTTAGCGCCCATGGAACACTCCAAAGATAGAGCTGTATTTACTTTGCAATTCCTGCAGGAGACGGAGCGGCAGATTAAGTTGCAGAGACACAATGGAGGTCAGAGTAAGGAATTTTGATGTAAAAATGCCAGGGTTTAAACGTAATCCTTGAGCTAACTAGTGTAGTTCTTCAAATGGGGATCTAACAGGAGTTACACTGAGGCTCAGAAGGGTAAATGTGTGAATGCATTTGGAACCAATTTAAAGCTAGAAATGAAATGAGCAGGAACACTTGCCAACATAACGTTAAGATAAAACACAAGGCTCACTGAGGCATGTAGGTGGGCGCACACACGCGTGTGTTCTGCTGCCTGCTTCCCCTGCAGCTCATCGGAGGCAGTGGGGGCTGGGGGGAAGAGGCTTTGTTTTATCCCATCTTGGAAGTATCTGTGCTGGGGCCGCTCGCTAAATCTAGCCTGGGCTTGATTCTGAAGTTACACTGGGAGCATGGGCAAGAAAAGCCGTCTTGTCAACGGGATCTTCATGAATGAGGAGGCCCCAAGAGCAACCCACTAGAAGGCACCTCTTAGGGACTATGTTCCTGAAACTGACCAGAACCAACCAGAAAGCCAGGATTTACTAGGAAAATAAGTGGGGGTGCAGATGGGTAGTAAGTATGAAAGGTTTCACTCACTGAAAGTCTGTGAATTCCAAGTCTGATCATCAGAAGTACTTGGGTGCTTTGTGAAAACACAGATTCTGAGAGGCTGGGACAGGACCCAGGAATCTATGCTGGAAAATTTGTTCTCTGGGGGCTTCTGATTCCCCCTAGGTTTGATCACTACCTGAAGGAACCAACTCTTCAAATGCTTAAAATCTCCTTGCATGAAAGAGAAACAATGTGCTAATCTTAATTAAAATAAGTTGCCTAAGCACCCTTCACCAAACAAAATATTAACCCAACTTGACATGAAACACCTTTTTTTTTTAATTTTAAGATTTTATTTATTTGACAGAGAGAGAGAGATCACAAGGAGGCAGAGAGGCAGGCAGAGAGAGGAGGAAGCAGGCTCCCCGCTGAGCAGGGAGCCTGATTCTGGGCTTGATCCCAGGACCCTGAGATCATGACCCGAGCCAAAGGCAGAGGCTTTAACCCACTGAGCCACCCAGGCGCCGGACATGAAACACCTTCTTGAATGAAGAAAAACATCATTAAAAATGTATATGTAGAATCGGATTCACAGATCTGACTAATGAGGACGGACATTCCTTCTCTCCATCATCTTCTGGAATGTGGCTACGCTCAATTCTAGACATTCTGCCCTGGTTACTGGCTTTTTCTCTGGAAATGGACCCTGTTTCTGGCTACTGGCTTTTGAGGAAGCTCACTCTGTAAACTCAAAGTCCTGCCATTATTATTCATGCAGCTTTTGTTTCTCTTCCCCAAAGAAACAATTGAGCTGTAGCAGATGAGTGATGTTTGCCGGGCTGTGGTGAAGGTAAAAGCCACTGCAGGTGGAGCAGCTTAATGGGGTATTAATTGGGAAGCAGGTGAAGGCAAATAGGTAGCACAGCAGGTATGTAAATAGGCTCGTGGGAGGAAAGGCATTGAATTTTATGCTCTTTAACTAAAAATAAAGACCTGATATTTAGCTTATCTTTGCTGAAATCCCGCACTGTGAGGGCCCTGACAACTGCCAACATCATCAGTGATTCATTATTATCTCAGCACCATTCAGGCTACTTAATAGGATCTTCAGCCTCTTCATTTTTCATTGTTTTAGCTGATGCTTTGGCTTTAGAAAGCATACTTTCCCTTCTCTTTGTGTACGGCAGAGGCCAGAACCATTTTTATAGATTGTGTAGTGGAAGTAACATTCGAGCCACTAGCCTGCCTTCTGGTGGCGTTCTTTTGCTCGAGCTCCTTGGAGAAACACAGCAAATGTACAGCAGGTCGGCGGCTAATGAGCCTACCAAGAACGCACACATCCAAATGAACAACATCCTTCACAGTAGTCCCCTTGAGAAGCAAAACACTTACTCCCATGCTGTCATTGGCTCAACACCTTTTCAAGAAGAACCCCTTCATGGATTGTTGTCAGACATGATTTGTAAGTTACCCAAATGAAAAGAAAAATCCTTACATGTATTTATCACTTATTCGCTCCCCATGAGGATTGCACAACATTATTCCCTGCTATATTACCTTATTTAGTGCTAAGTGACATTTGGCTTTTAAGATCCATCCCCGATGCTGAGATTTGCTCTTGCTCAGAGTGTTCCAAAGAACATGCTTCAGGCTCCTAGGGAAGAGTTTCAAGAAATGTCTGGAGTGCTGGCAGCCTCCTTGAGTCCAGCTTCCCAGAGTGATTACTTTGCCTAGCACACACTTAGAGGTTTCTAAATTTGGAGTATGCCAGTTTAAAAGTTTGGGCATATTATTTTGAGGCTACCTTTTTATTTAACAGTAACTCAATTAGTGAAAACAAACCACTGTGTATTTCCCTTCTAATTATCCTCTCTAAGGTGATACGTTGGTGGAAGTGTGCAGCGGGACCTAGATTCTTTGTTACTTGCTTGGCCCACATTCAGTGTTTTTCCCTGGAGAGAAGTAGCACTGGTTTTGAAGACGTGTTTAGCCTTTTACTGTTGAAATGGCTAAATATCAGTGGAGTTCGCACAGCCTAAATATTAGTGGAGCTACAGTTTGTTCCCATAAAATGCATTCGGCTTACATTATCATGCAGATCTTTTCCTGTCGTTGAAGTACTCATTAATTTTATTGCTAATGAAATGTTAGCAATTAAATACCTTTAATTAATGAATATCAGACAAAAGCAAAGGGCTGTTGTCTGTGTCTTCATAAAAATAGGGAAGATTTTTGTAGATCTCATCATGAATTTTTTTCTGTAGAAGGACCACAAATCTGAGCTCCTTGGGATCAAGGGTTCTGATCCAGAGAAAGTCATTAAAATAGTTCACTTTTAGAAAATGAAAGGAGTAGGCATTTGGGGGGATGTTTTAAAGATTATCCGAGATTGGAAAAAAAATACTCATAACCGGGAGCCAGTCCTACATGTAATAGCAAATTTCATGGTTGAAGATACAACAGGACTGAGTACAATTAATAGTTCTGAAGCCGTCGTTGAGTTCTGGGGTAGGCCCTGAACACATAATTAGATTATTAAAAATGGCCTGTCTTAGGCCGACTATTACTAAATTGAAATCCAATTATGGCTTTATGATTTTGCTGAAAAAATATTTAGCTGTTTTGCTCGCGTTCTTGGAGAAGATCATTTCCTCTTTGCATCAGAGTCTGCGCATGTCACAATACATTTTCCAAACAAATCTGACCTCAATTATCTCGGAATCAATCTTACATTAGATAAAATATATTTTAATGAGTGTTTTTATGTGTAATATCGTAATTGTGTCTCTCCATACTTGAGGAATTAAAAGATGGTGCTAGAAAACTTTGCAGAATATCTTTTTAATGAGAGGCATGCATATTTTAGAAATAACGAAATCGTGCCATCTTAATACACGGAAAGCCGTGGTGCTCAGATATGTGCCTGAGTGTGCTGCAAGACAAACTTGGTTCAGCTTTCGTAATTGGCATTGGAACTGTAATAAAGCAGTTGTTTGCAGAGAGATGGGCTCAGAAATTTCATGCACTCCTGCAGTGTGGATTTAAATGCTAAGTTAAATATTTATGAACCTGAGATTTTTATAATCGATCATTGTATGATTTATACACCGTAATTATAATTAGGTTGAAAGAGATTTTAAAAAGCCAGTTTCCTGGTAGCCAAGGCCATTAAATAACGCAAAGCTGCCAAAACAAAAATTAGGTGGGAACCCAGCCACCGAGTTCTGACGCCTGTCCCCATATTCCATGTACGATGAGGCACGGCACCTCGCGAGCGGTCTCACCTGGGCAACCACTCCTACGTCACCTGCTATCATTTTTCATCCCTGTACTTCAAACCTAGTTGAACATAAACAAGAGAAAACTTCAGAGATTCGATGTATAACAAAAGAAAAAGGTGGAGGAGGTTGGAAAGGTTAATTAAAAATGTAATGATCCCATTTGCTGAGACAGCACTATTCATCATCTTGCAGCAGCAAGCATGTGACTTGCACACCACTTACAAGAGGCATCTGATTTTTTTTAAGGTACAGACGGGGGTGGTGGGCCCCAGGGTGTGCATTATGAAAATGGAGGCTCGATAAGGGCGAGCTTGGGGTGAGTGAGCTCTGGGTGAACCCATGACCTGTGGTTCGCATTGGGCACGGTCTTCATCAGACACAAGAGTTCTTTCCAAATTCATGGGTCTTCATCATAATTCAGTCACTGTGAACCCCAGAGAAAACTTGGGCATGGCTTGAGGTTCAGTGTAGTCGTGTAACATAGGGGAAAAAAATCGAGTGAGGAGGAAATCCATCATTGTGTAATACAATATGCCTGGAACGTTGTACGAATGACAAAATGGGCTCCAAAGAGCCAACATGTGCGTTTTAAATGTAATTTTTAGCACCCCAGCTGGAAGAGGCCAAGCTCTTGAAGGATCGATTGCAAGGGTCACAACCTGTATGATCGGATTTGCCATCTGACGCAGGTGGATATCAGAAGACCAGACTGTAAACCTAAGCTTCCAGAAAAGCCTGTTCTACCCCCGTGAAGATCTTGAAGCTTTTGCCCATTTGTTTATTTGCTGGAATAACGCATTAGAGGGATCCTATTAGAAGAAGAACACTAGTTATGTTAACATGGTAATCAATCAAGTCAGAAGAAAAGAGGAAACCGGTTGTGAATTCACTTCTGCAGCCCGAAAAAGAAAGGCAGAAAGATTCCCAGAAATTGGCAGGCATTCATAAACAACGTTCTCTCCCTATACCTTGTGACCTTTCTTCTTAATAAACCACATCTTCATGCAGGCCGTGCATATTTTAATATATTTGCTGTTTTATTCCACCTCATAATCTATAGCAATGGATTTCTAGTTGTTTCCATCTGTGTTTCATCCTGAATCATTTTGACTGGTTAGCTAACTCCAGCATCTGCCAATAATGGTGGCATTTTCTAAGTGTAAATCTAAGTGTAAGTAATGAGGGGCTGTGGCCACAGTGATAGCCTCTTTGATTTGGGACAGTGTGAGGATTGTACTTGGGATAAAGGCAGTTCCTTGCTCCAGTGGAATTTAGAATGTGAAAGCATCTTCCGGTGCATAATTCATGCCTGACACCTCCAGGTCTCCCAGTGTTGGAGGGGTGTTTTACATTTGCTCTGCCTGTAGGTCAGAGTTGGAAATTTGGTCCTTGTCCTCTTTGAAACAGCAAACAGCCAAGAGGCTCACACTTTCGAGTGCTGGGATGTTTTTTACACTCTGCCCCTGATCCTCAAGTTTTATCCTAAATACTTGATGTCATAATCAGAAAAGGCATTTTTTTATTATAGCCATCAAATAAAGAACCTTAAGGCTTGAAGGGACCTTTGATATATCATCTGCCAAACGGGGAAACTGAGGTCCACCAGGGGAAAGCCGACTTGTATGAAGACACTTGGATGACTGGGCCACATTTAGAACCCATGACTCTGAGTTAATTCATTGTTTTTTTCAGCAACACCCGACCCTTTTGTATTCCACGGTGTCTGGGAGCTGTGCAGGTCTTACCATCCCATGCCCAAGAAAACAGGAAATAAGTCACATCAGATGTGATCACGGCCAAAGAGGCTCAGAATGATGATAGAGAAAAGCAATTCGTCACCTGCAAAGTAACAACATGGTTCTATCCAATTTTGAAAGGAAAAGCCGGCTCGATGGCATTCTTCAGAATACAGGGCTAGGCTGACGCTGGAGAGCAGCTTCTCAGCCTGCACAGCCCACAGACATGCGTCCTCCCACAAGGAAGAAGGATTTCTAGTAAACAGCCTTCATTCTGAGAATACTTCCCATTCAGGCAGCATCCCAGACATTCTACCAAGTTAAAGAATGAATAACAGCAGATGGAGGGAGAGATTAGAGACGGAGGGGAGGAGGGGAAAGCAGCATTTTAGTGCCGAGCTCTAAAAGGAGCTGTGGACAGGATGGCACTCAGAGTTATGGCAAAGCTGTCCGGAAGCCTTCCCGCGCAGGCGAGGAGGCGCGTGTGCCCAGGCCGTAAGACACAGGCGTGCTCCTGCTCCTCCACGCACTGTGCGAGCTGATGGCGGACCGGGTGTGACTCAAGGGGCCTAAATGGAATCATCCTGCCTGTTCCTCCCTCTGCCCTGGAGTCATCGCCATAGCATTTTGTGCCTGCACTGGGGGGCGGGGGTGCCCGTCAAGTAGAACTGTGAATCAATCTTCGTACCAAGTGAAAACTCAACTCTTTTTACGTCCTATGATTTCAGGAGTGTTTAACCAGGAAAGGAGGCTAAGAGGTGCTAAGAGTTGCTTTCCAGATTCTGTGCATGTTAAAAATAACCTTTTTATTTTTATAGGGTATGTATGGATCGGGGCTGTTTTGTTTTGTTTTGTTTGGGGTTTTTTGTTTGTTTGTTTGTTTGTTTGTTTTTGGCCAGTTGTTTATTTGAACGTTTTCAAACATGTAGAAACATTTTTACAGTTAACCCATCTAGATTCTATCATTAAATTAGAATACAGTTGCTTTGTAAGTATCCATCTATCCATCCTTCTTTCCACCTATCAATCTATGTTTTTAAAATGCAGATATCAATATACTTCTCCTATATGCTTTAGCATACCTATAGTAACCAGTTCTTTTATTCTAAAGATTATATTTATTTATTTGACACACAGAGAGAGATCACAAGGAGGCAGAGAGGCAGGCAGAGAGAGTAAGGAAGCAGGCTCCCTGCTGAGCAGGCAGCCCAACTCGGGCCTCGATCCCAGGACCCTGAGATCATGACCTGAGCCAAAGGCAGAGGCTTTAACCCACTGAGCCACCCAGGTGCCCTGTTTTTGTTTTAAGTAGCAGGGTTGGTGCACCGCTCAGAGCCAAAGGGAATGGCCCAAGATCCCTCTCAGAGAAAACAAGACGGAAATGTAGGTGGTTAGAGAATGAGATCTGTAATGGGTAGGGGGCAGTGTCGAACTTCCCTCAGCTGGGATTTCCAGTAGAGACAAGTTCAAAGCCTGAACTTGTGAAATCCTTCCCTGGATGCATCCATTTCTCTCTCATTTGTCCCTTGTGGTACAATTATCATTCCATTCGTCTCAGTGGTTTTGTAAAATTATCCCCTAAGCCTTCAGGATTTTAAAGGTTTACCTGAAAAACAAGTTGTTTTTATGAGGGGGAGCTCTGCAGCCAGACTGCCCAGGTTCAAATCCCAGCTCTACGGTTTACCAATTGTGTGACTTTGGGCAAGTCACTTAACTTCCCCGGGCCTCAATTCCCTTGTCAGAAAATAAGGGTGTTAATAGTACCAACCTCATAGAACTGTTATGAGAATGGAATCCATTAATGAATGTCAAGCATTAAAAACAATGCCTGGTATCCAGCAAGAGCTCAGTGATTGTTTACCCTTGTTGCTATGACTACTACTATTCATCCTGGCTGAGAAAAGTCAGGGGCGACAGGTTCATTGTTGTGGAGTTAGGCAATCAAGTTAATTTCAGGACTCAGGCAAGTAAATCAAGCTGAGATAGGTGAGTTAAGGGACCAGGGAAGGCCCATGTCTGCTGGGCAGTCTCTTTGTAGTTTACTTGAAGTAGAGCAAAACTGTGAACCTCAGTCATGCTGAGCTGCTCCAGGACCACACAAGGGACTTCCTGTGGCCAGTAATTCCTACCGTTCGGTGATGGAACTTCACCAAGGAATTCTTTCGACTGGGTTTGTGATGCCTGTGTCTCCTCGGTGAGCAAGCTGCCGACTCCATTTCATCTCTCTGCTGTGCAATGAAATGAGATGTGCGATAATGATTTGGTGTCAGAACGTGTAGACCCACCTGGTAAAAGCGTGGTTTTAAAGTGCTTTGGGCGAAGCCGCATGTGTTCAGGATTCTCACGGGAGGAAGAGGGCCACCCACCGGCAGTGGTCCCTGCCCCTCTTCTGTGTCATCATGTCACGCCCCGGGGACACTGTAGTTAGCATTTCCAAGGTTCTGGTTCCACCTTCGCTCCTCCGCACAGATCAGTTCAACTGGAAATTGTGCTTTGCAGTGTGGTTCCCAATCAGAGACAAACTTAGCCAGACTTGATCTGAGACTGGGCCGTCAGGAAGCTCATGCCTTCGGCTTTTGTTTGTTTTCTGATCAGAGACTTAAGCAAGCATTGTCTCTTACGTCATTCGTTGAGTTTATTGACATCGTCAGAATTACCTAATGGATAGACACTGTTGTGAACCCACGGTATTCAACCTGCTCGCAGTTTTCCTGAGGCTGTTGCTAAGAAAGAAAACCAGACTCGTGTTCAATGAATGCATGTATTGAACACACATTTATGGAGCACAGACCTAGTGCCAGGAGTGGGCAAGACCCTGAGACCAGAAGGGGAGGCGGCCAATGGCTGGGGGACGAGCCTTGTGGGGAAGGGAAGAGGGCACGTNNNGAGCAGAGAGCCCGATGCGGGCCTCGATCCCAGGACCCTGAGATCATGACCTGAGCCGAAAGCAGAGGCTTTAACCCACTGAGCCACCCAGGCGCCCTGTTTTGTAAATTCTTTAGGGTTTTCTAGATCATCTGCAAATAGAAATGTCATCCTTTCCAATCACTATACCTTTTATTTCTTCTCATAGCTTTATTGTAATGGCTAGGACCTGTAGTACAATGTTGACTACAGGTGGTAAGAATGAATATCCTTCATTTGTTTCTAATATTATGGGGGAAAGTCAATGTTTCACTATTAATATAATATTAATATAAAACCTACTTGTAGGTTTTTCATGGATGCCCTTTATCAGATTAAGAAGGTTTTCTACTGTTCTTAGATTGCTGAGCATTTTTTATTGTGGAAAGAGTGCTGAAAGAAAAAGTGTAAAACTTTTTCTTTGTCCATTTAAACAATCATATGGTTTTCTTCCTGTTAGTTAATATGGTAAATTACATTAGATTTTAAATATTAAACCAGCCTTACATTTTGGGATAAACCCAAGTTGATCTTGTTACATTATCCTTTTAACATACTGCTAAATGTCATCAACTGAACTTTTTGAATCTATGTAAGGAATATTAATCTCTAATTTTCTTCTTTTGTCTTCATCAGGTTCTGCTCTTTGGGTAAGACTGGCCTCACGTGAAAAGTTGGAAAAAGGGTCATGAGAATATTTTGTGTGAATGAGAATCAGAAACAAAAGCCAGGCACACGTTAAACTGTGAGCTGGGCATCAATTCATAGTTTTTTTTTGCTTCTCTGAATGTTCCAGGTTGTGCATTCTGGAATTTGTCACAGGCTCTGAAATAATGGTAAAGAGATGGTGCTCTGGCGGGTTATGTATTGATGAAAACAGAATCAGCTGAAAGTGAGTTTGCTGAATGAAGTAGAACTTAAGCAGTTGGTTTGGACATAAAATGATTCATTCTATTCCCACTTTGTACAGAACTTCTCCTTTGAGATATTGATTTTCTTTTTGATAACATTAAGAAGAAAAAACTAGTAGCATATGTAGTTTTACCGACTTTAAAAAGGAAGCCGACATTATTATAATAAAGCAGGAATATACCGGACCAATGTTTTTCTTTCAGTTTTCTTAAGATATAATTAGCACACAGCTCTGTATAAGTTTGAAATGTATAGCATAATGACTTGACTTATGTATACCGCAAAATGATGATCACAAGCTTACTTAACGTCTGTAAGCTCATGTAGATACACACACACAAAAAAGAAGAAAAATGTCTTTGTGTGTGTGATGAGAACTTTTAGGATTTTCTTTCTTAGCAACTTTTCAAATATAACATAGAACATCATTAACTGTAGTCATAATGTTGTACATGACATTTCCCATTATATATTTATCTTACAACTGGGAGTCAGTACTTTTTGACTGCCTTCATTTATTTCACCTTCCCCTGCCTCTGGTAACTACAGAGCTGATCTTTTTTTCTGTGAGTTTGGTTTTTTTGGTGGTGGTGGTCATGGTGGGGGTGGTGTGTGTGTGTGTGTGTGTGTGTGTGTGTGTTTAGATGCCACATAAAAGTGAGATCATACTGTATTTGTCTTTATCTGACTTATTTTACTTAACATGGCAGGATTTCCTTTTTTATAGCTGAATATTATTCCATTGTGTATATATACACCACGTTTTCTTTACCCATTCATCTACTGACAAATACTTAAGTTGTTTCCGTATCTTGGCTATTATGAATAATGTTGCCGTGAAAATGGGGGTTTGGATATCTCTTTGACATAATGATTTGGTTTCCTTCAGATGTATGCCTAAACGTAGAGTTGCTGGATCACATGATAGTTCTATTTTTAATTTTTCAAGGAAAGTCCCCACTGTCTTTCATAATGGTTGTGCCAATTTACAATCCTACTTGCAGTGCCCAAGGTTCCCTTTTCTCCACATCTTCACCAGCAATTGTTATGTTTTGTCTTTATGTTAGCCATTCTAACAGGTGTGCAGTGACACTTCATTGTGGTTTTGATATCCATTTCCTTAATGATTAGTGATGCTGAGCATCTTTTCAAATACCTGCTGGCCATTGGAATATCTTCTTGGGCAAAATATTTAGGTTCTTTGCTTATTTTTAAATGGAATTATTATTATTATTATTATTATTATTATTATTTTGCTACTGAGTTATTTATATATTTTGGGTATTAACCCCTTATCAGATATATGATTTGCAAATATTTCCTCCCATTTCATAGCCTTCCTTTTCATGGTATTAATGTTTTCCTTTGCTGTGCAGAAGCTTTTTAGCTTGATGTCATCCCATTTGCTTATTTTTGATGTTGTTGCTTGTGTCGTATCCAAAAATTCATTGCTAAGACACATGTCAAGGAGCTTTTCTCCATACCAGTTTTTTAAAAACTTATATGTTATACAGACTACTTTAAGAGAGAGAAATAAATTTCCTGGACCTCATGTGTTGAGTTTTATTATTTTTACTATATTTTATTTGACACTTATGAACATAGAACTATAAACTTTTATTTTGTAATTTTACACAACTATAAAAAATAATACACACAAATTAAATATGAACAGAACTTTGTAAACAATGAAATGCAAATTAATAACATTAATGTAAGGGGTAAAATACCATTTTGTTGAAGCTAAATTGGTGCTTACAATTGGAATATACTCTTGTTTCAACATGAGTTGTTTTGAGTTGAGCAGGCCTGCATTACTGGGTGTCATGTGATGACTTAATTCTTCCGCCATTTTCCTCCATTCAAACTTCTGTGAACTGTTTGTTCATATATCATTGGCTACATCATTTAAGTCTTAGGTGCACCTCTGCACCTCTATTCTTTTCTGTTTAGCTCGAGATCATAAAGCACCATTCAATACCAGGACAAGTATAAATGCAGGCAGTAAAATTATGTACCAGTATCTAGCTAGCCTTCAGGGCCTAATCCAGATGGTCCAGAATTTGGTCTCTGGTTATGTTAACGTATTTTAGACTCTCATGAGAAATGGATAATAGAGAAATCTCCTATGGAACTCTAGACCTTTGATAATATAAATCACTGTTGTTGATGGGCCCAACAGCACGTTAAAAGTCTCAAAAGAGGAAAAGACTGGAAGTGTTACCAAGGCCTGTAGGTCCTGGTGATCCTGTCCAAGCACCTGGTGAATATTTCATTTCTTGAGTCCAGAGGAGCTTGAGTGTGAAAACAGAGGAGCCAGAGAGAAGCTGGTCTGAGAAGGTCATGATGGAGAAAACATACCAGGTGTACTTACTAAACCAGCAGGGATCTCTGTGCAGCCGCTGGCTTCTTGTACTGCTCACCCAAGAAGGGCTGAATGTCTTGTTTATTGCCTTTCACATTAAATTGTTGGATTCAGATGTCATCGCAGAAACGTGAACCTGAGGCATAATAGGGTACTGCTCGCGATGCCAGCGTATAATTTGGTGATTTCAGACTTTTGCATACTGGGCTTTCTTAAAGCAAGACACACCATCAGTAAAATAGGGAGTCTTTTTCATTTCCTGAAATGTAGACTTGCTTTGTGTGCCCTTCACTCATTTACATTTAAGAAAAAAATTATAATGAGAATATTTAACATGAGATTTACCCTCTCAACAGATTTTTAAGTGTACAATACAGTACTGCTGACGGTAGGCATGATGTTGGACGGCAGATTTCTAGAACTTACTCATCTTGCATAACTTAAACTTGATGCCCTTGAATAGAAACTGCCCATTTCCCCCTCCTCCAGCCCCTGGCCGTTAGCATTGTACTCTCTGTTTCTCTGAGGTTGAGTGTTTTAGGGACCTCCTGTAAGTGGAATCATACAGTAGTTGTCCTCTTGTGACTGATTGATTTCATTTAGCACAGTGTCCTCACAGTTCATCCCTGTTGTCACACCTATGGCAGGATTTCCTTCTGATTTTAAGGTTGGATAATATTTCATGTGCCCTTTGAATGTATAGTAAGTGCACTGCCCTGTCTTTCAGACCCTCCCAACCCACTTGGACCCTTTCTCCTCTTTTGTAAGTTCTCTAGCCTCTTGTAGTTTCCCAAATGCCTTCAATGGCCCCCATTGACCGGTGTACAAGGAGAATGAAAGGGGGTTCCAGAACCGAAGCAGGGGCCAAGGCCCGAGCAGGAACTTCATGGAGGGGTGTGGGGAAGACAATTCCCACAATTGAGTGGGGTTGTCTTTTTCTACCTCTTTGCTGTCTCCAGAGGGTCACCGCTACACCTAATGATCAGTTTTCCATGGATCACCTTGTAACCGGGCCCTGGAAGTTTTTTCCATCACTTCCCTCCCTGTGAAAACACCTGTGTCCTGGTGTCAAGCTACATTTCCCTTGTCTACTCATCTTTTAACTTGGGGCATTGGGCCTGGTCCTGCCTGCCAGTCCACCTGGCTACTGCAGCAGGCTCTGTCTCTGCTGTGCTCTCTCTCCAGACCACACAGTGGGCAGCATGGCAGTAGACAGCCGTGTTTTCTCTGAGCACGAGCACAGAGGGCTTGGGTAGAAGGCAACATATGTTTTGTGAGATTCCTGAGGCCTATGGTTTGTAAGCCCATCGAAATCCTATCCAGAATCCTAGCTGAATTTTTCTAGTTTGCAGCCTCAGTACTCATAGGTCCCACATTTTGTATGTGGCAAGTTAAGTGGTAATTGAGGTTTGCAAATTTTCATGTAATTTATTCTGGTTTTCTTCCAATGGCCTGTGAGCTAGAACTTAAACGCAGCTTCGTTGTAGTTGCTTCTTCCTGTTTAGAGAGCTGGCGTAATATTTTGTCTTCTGGGCTCAAATAACCATGTAATTACTCTGTAATCATATAGTAATTAGCATGTTCTATATGCATTTATTACATAATTATATTCCTGGAGGATCGCATGGCAATTATACTTACATTCAGCATATCATTTTATATACTGTATAATGAACAAGTATATAATTTGTTGCTTTTTTCTTTTATCCTAATTTCAGTTTACCAACCAGGAGCTGGAAACTTACTCTCCTGTTGCCCTGTTTATACATCGTCAGGCAGGTGCCTGAGCTCCTTTGGCTCCTTTTGGCCTCACTCAGTACCACTTAATTATACATCTAAGGGAGCGCTAGGGGCTCGTGGGCTGCCCTGGGCTCCCAGCCTTTGCACTCCTTATACTTTCTCCTTGTCGTGAACTATTACCTATTAGCTTCAAAACTCAGAGCTTATCAGAGCTCCCGGCATCGCCCGGGAAATGGCCGGACCTCAGGTAGGACAGAGCGAATGTGAGCCGCAGGGCGCCCCGCGCTGAGATCACCCCTGCCTCTCTCTCCTCTGCAGTGGAGCATGTGCCCAAGGGGAACAACTGCCTGGATGCCGCCAAGGCCTGTAACCTCGACGACACCTGCAAGAAGTACCGGTCCGCCTACATCACCCCGTGCACCACCAGCATGTCCAGCGAGGTGTGCAACCGGCGCAAGTGCCACAAGGCCCTGCGGCAGTTCTTCGACAAGGTCCCGGCCAAGCACAGCTACGGCATGCTCTTCTGCTCCTGCCGGGACGTCGCGTGCACCGAGCGGCGGCGCCAGACCATCGTGCCCGTGTGCTCCTACGAGGAGAGGGAGAAGCCCAACTGCCTGAACTTGCAGGACTCCTGCAAGACGAATTACATCTGCAGGTAAGCACGCGCCGGCGGCTGGGTGACGGATGAGCTTGGCCAGGAGCACGTTTGCGGCCGCTTCGGTGGCCGAGCTCCCGTTCTCTGAGCTTCTGCAGGGAAGCCGAGGGGAGGGCGGGCAGCGGAGCCCGCTGGCCAGAAACGGACCTCTGCCCTCGGTCCCGGGTCCTTCGGAAGCTGGTCGGGCTCTTGTGCGGAGGAAGGCTCCCGTCTTTCACCCGGGGAACGCTTGGAGGGGTGCTTCGTAAGCACAGAGGCTCACCTGAGGCCAGGTGAGCGTGAAGGCTCGTGCCCACTCAGCAAACTCTGAGCTGCTGCCGGGGACCTCAGGGGGTTCACTCAGTTGGGGGGTGGGGGTGTGGCACAGAGGGACGTTCTTCGCTGTCAAGGTCTGAAGTCTGGGAGAGACCAGCGAGAGAGACGGAGCTGTGTGCAGCCCTAAAGAGAACTTCCAGAATGCCTGGGTCTGTTCGGGCCATTCAGTCATCCAGGTGGCTAAGGAAAGGGGGCACCCACTCGCTCAGCCATGCTTCTGGATCTCAGCCCCCAGCGGAAGCCCTGCTAAGCCTGGCCCTGTTGTTGAAAACAGCAGCTTCCTTTGCCTTTTTGGCCATTTTTTTAAAATGTATTTTAATGTTTGAAGGAATCCATGAACACATTCTCTGTGTGTGTGTGTTTTAAGGGAATATAGAATTAGGTAGCTGCCCGCTTCACTCTGCACCCACTTGCCCCCAACTGTCATTGTTAATAATTTGATGAGTGTCCTTCAAAAACTTGGGGTTAGATTCAGTTGCTGTTGGAAGCAAGCTGATTCTGATCAGCAGAGAAGTCTTTGCAGCCTAAGGCAACGAGCGTGCTGCTCTCAGACACTCGGGCTGGATCCTGGGCTGGAGGTTCAGATGGGGCATCATTTTGACAACACCTGTGTTTTGTCCCCGGGGTAGAGCGAGGAGCCTTCGAATGCCATCTCTGACAAAATCCTGTGTGCTCAATGAATGTATACATGTGGACAAGTAGAGGAGGGTATGACTATGTGCTCGTTTGCTTACAGGGTCCCCATTTCTAAAGAGCAGAGAGCAAGGGGGGAAATGTCATATTTTGAAGGTTCTGGTGAGCTGAGTAGAAACAGTTTGAGTTTTACTCTGATAGAATGGCATCTCATTCTTTCCTTAAACTAGTTCTAATAGGGACCAAAGAAAATTATAAGTCCTCATTATCTGTAGAACCCTCTCCTGCCGAAGATTTTTCTAGAAGTACTGTCCCTCCACTTTTATTTCAATGTTCTCAGCAGGTGGCTTGCTATATGAGAAAGAAGGTAGATAAGCAGGTGTGTCCCAGGAGGAGTCAGGTGTTCCTACAGTGCGGTCTCTCCAAGGACTCTCTCACTCCTGGACCTCTGTTCCCTTGGGACCTTCCTAGGTCTGGGCTAGAAGCAGGGACAGCTTGCTGGAAGGAGGAGCTGGTCCTCTGCCCAGCCATAACCTGGGGAAGCCAATCAGCCAGAGCAGAAAAGAAGCCCCTGCTGGAGATGAATGTGGCTGAGGAGCAGGACCCGGGGGAGAAGCCTTGGAGCAGGTTGGGAGGGAGCAGACGTTCTGAACAGCCCTCCTGTGAAGAGCCCTGGGTTTGACACTCAAGTTCCTGCTGCCCCTTTAGTCTTTGAGCAGAAGAGATCCCTCTTCTAGGAGCAGGGCTGAGTTTCTAGGATCTTTCCTGGGTTAAAGCCAGACAGATACCGCTCCTCCCTGTCTTTTTGGTAGATCTTGTCCTCTTCACTGCTGGGTCCAAACCAGGTGGCCTCAAGACAGGAAGCTGTATGGGGAGGGAATGGAGTGGTGGGGGAGGCCACTGAGCCGCGGCCGGGAGGTGGGGGAGGTGATGGAGCCTCTCCCTTCCCTTCCCGTGAGGTTGATCTTGCACATGAGCTCCAGAGGAGGTCTGAGACGGCTCCAGTACAGGCTGAAAGCCGACCCTGAGCAGTTCCTCGGCATGATGGCAAAATAGAGAATCCTTCAGGCCTCTGGGTGGCTCAGTCGGCTAAGTGTCCAGCTCTTGATTTCGGCTCAGGTCACGATCTCAGGGTTGTGGGATCGAGCCCTATGGCGGGTTCTGTGCTCACCCGGAGGCTGCTGGAGATTCTCTCTCCCTCTGCCCCCCCTAAATAAAATCTTTGAAGAATCCTTGGAGGTTGGTGTGACTTACCTAAGTCAGATTGCATTTTTGCTGAGCTGTAGTGAGAAATAGCTGGGAATTTGGGAACTTGGGGTGTCCTAGGGGAGATGGCAGAAGGAACGTGCAGATAACAGGGTGATTTGGGTACTGTTTGCAGCTCAGACTGACCCGCTAGGAAGGGTCCAGGAATTATCTGTTTTTAGAGAGCCTCGGTGGCAGAGAGTGGCTTCAGTGGGTGGCGCAGGAATGTTCTGGGGGAGCAGCAGGACAGTCCTGCCTGATAAGGACCGCGCCTGGTTACACCAACGTGGGGATGTGGGGACCACAGCTGCCACGCGGCAGAGTGTCAGTGCACGTGACTGGAAAGCTCTTTGGAAATCCTGGTGCCACGCCAGCCAGGGGCGCTGCCCAGTGAGATTTGTCTCAGCGGGATGGATGGGTTTTGCACCCTGTCTTGAGACTTCCCGGGAAGGTGAATCAGCGCCTTCCCCGGTGGTACCCGTCCGTAAGTGATTTAGCCCATAATTTCTTTCCAGGCCCTGGACTTATTACTCATGATTACCTCCTCCCTGTCAGATGTGGTAGATGTAATTTAAGCTGCTGGGTAGGCTAAGGGTGTTTTCTTTCATCGGATTTTTTAAATCTTGTCTCTAATCCTATCCCTTTTACTCCATCCCTCCTCCGTCCATCTCGGGGAGGCCCTTGTCGTGCCTGCCGCCCCGAGCAGCAGCTGGGAGTCCCTGGAGCTGGGCTCCGGCGGGGTTCAGTGGCAGGTGCTCTGACACGTCCCCACCCAGAGACAGGGAGGTGACGCGGAGAGGATGACTGAAGGCCTAGTTTGAGTCTTCCAAAAGGGAAGGGACAGCAAGAGGCAACATTGCTCCCTAAAAACAGTTTTCTTCGAAAGCTCACACTTTCAAATGCCCCACTCCCACCGCGGCATCAGCGACCATCAGAGAGGTGCCTGGGCTCATTAAAACTCCCCTACACTCGCTAGTTCCCTGGTCGCTGCGCACGGGTTCCTCCAGCAGGGTCCAGCCGCGCGTCTGGGCAAAACCTGTCGCTCTCCTGCCTTGTGCCTTCCCACAGAAGAGATGCGACGGTAGCTTCCCTTTTGACTTTGTTTTCTTTTCTCCTTTCCCTTCTTGAGAAGCTGCCTGGTTCCTTTTCTCTTGGGGTGTTTGGGGCCTCCGAGCTTGTCTACAGAACAGCAAACGCAGAGGTATTTTGAGGAGGATGTGATGAAATTTAAAAGGCACACATTCTTCCCCTGAAGCACAGCGTCTCCCTTGCCAATCATCCCTCTGGTTGCTTTCCTTAGTGCCTGGAAGGATGTCAGGGCTGGGTTTGGCCATAAAGGAGGCTTCATCCTTTATTCCTGCTGCAAGTTGTTGCAGATGCATAATTTAAGCCTCCGCCTTACCTCCTTTCCCCCCCCCGAACTCTGATAATCCAAAATAAACTCAGCACTTGCTCACCGGCTCAGGGTGCTCAAATATGTTCATACCTCCTTTATTTTCCTAACTAAAAAAGACGCCTCGTCTCTGTTTTATTACCAAGAGGTCCAGCGTCTTCCTCTGGAGTACGCCCCCTTCTGTTCTCAGCTAAGAGTGACAGAGTTCTACTCCCAAACCCTTTCTGCTTCCCCTTCCAGGCTCACCGCCCCGCCCCTGGCTCGCCTTCCCCTTGCGGACCTGCTCACCTGCCTGTGGTTTTAGGTGCTGCCTCATGGTGTCGCTGTTGAGAACAACTCAGAGGATGCTTGGTTTGGTGGTGGGGCCCTTCTTGGCCATTCTGCACAAGGGCATCCTTGGGCGCCAGAGTAACCTCGTTCATACTCAGTATGGAGCTGCTGTTTCCCAAAGCATGCCGTGCTGCCCTCGGGGTAGGGCCCTAAGCCCTTCCAGCCAGATCCCGTCCACCAACTACGACTTCCCTTTACTGCCACTACATTCCAAAGTGGATGTTGCAATGTTGCATCTCCTTCTTTTCTTTCTTTCTTTGTTCCTTCCTCCCTCCTTCCCTCTCTCCCTCTTCCCTACTTCCTTCCTCCTTCTAAAAAAATTTATTATGGTAAGAGCACTTGTCATGCCATCTACCCTCTGAACAGACCTTTGACTGCAGGGTCCAGTGTTGTCATCTGTAGGCACAGTGTTGTACAGCAGATCCCTAGAACTCACTGATCTTGTATAACTGAAATTCATATATACGAATCCGCAGCTCCCTGCTTCCCCTCCGCTATCTCTCAGCAGCCATAATACATTCTTTGCTTCCATGGGTTGGGTGATTTTAGATACCTCACGTAAGTGAGATCATGCGGTGTTTGTCCTTCTGTGACCGGCTTATTTCACTTAGCATAAATTCCTCCAGGTTCATCTCTGTTGTTTCCTATTGTGGAAGTTCCTTCTTTTTAAGGTAAAACAGTGCTTGGTCAGGGATATCTCATTCCTTCTGGAAAGATTCTGATAATCCTGAACCTCAAAAGAGGAGGTATCAGGGTGCCTGTGTCCTCTGTCCCCCATCCACTCAACCTGGTGCCTTGGCTCTGTGTCCCCCATGGTTTCCAGGAATGGTGGTTTGATGAGGTTACCAGGTAGATGCTTGTACCTTTTCCCGGGGGCGGAGGGTGCTACAGTTGCGTCCTGGAAACCTGGCTTTTGTTGTGTGTAGTTTTGTTTGTTTCAGCAGCACCAGGAAGGTCTCTCTGATACAGCTTCAGAAGAACCGCTATGTAATTTTCAAAAACCCTACCCTAGCCAGCACCACTCTCCACCCTGGGGCTGACTCTGTTGTACTTAGAGGAAATGTGTTGCTGTTAATTTGTTAACTGGGCGGTAGAGAAACACATCACAAAACCATCCAGCAGATTTCTCCTCCAGTAACTTACTTAGTCTGACAGATGTTGGTGCACCTTTAAAAGGTGAGGAGCGTTTCATTTGCCTGGAATCAGATCCCCTCCGCATAGTAAACTGTGGCTCTTAGAGATCAAGGACATTGTCCAGGGCTTGGGCTGCATTCCTGAGTTGCAAACTGGGCTCTCTATTACTCTATCTGGGCTTGTCTCGACATGCTGCAAACACAGGGAGAAAACGGCTCAGAGGATAATTAATGCCTAAAACTAGATGGGTAGATTAATTTGGCACTTAATTTTATTTTACGCTGATTCATTCACAAATGGAAATCAGCAATTAGACAATGCAAACTTTTGAACCATGGAAAGAAAGGTTCGGGAATATGAGAAAATACAAGTAAAACATTTTCCAGTTCATTTGAGCAGTTTTTATTCCAAATGATTACATGGGAGTCTTTAGCAATGCATCCGGAATGCTGAACAGCTAGATTTTGGATGTGTCCCACCTGCATGAGCGGACCCCCGGCCCGGTCTGTGTGCTGCAAACCACCCCCCTCTCCCAGACTCTTGAAGGGGGAGCTCCTATGTGCAGGCGACGTCAGGATCCTGAGAGAAGAGCGAGGCTGTCCTCCGACCTCCACTGCTGCCTTCTTTGAGTGCAGCAGGTGGGAGGAATGGGCTTCCTGTCAGGTCCTCCAGGTCCCCGCCCCCACCCCCAGCCTGTACACCCACGAGGCAGGCGTGAGTCCACACCCGCGAAGCAGTGTCAGAGCTCACAGGGGTAACCTGAGCTGTGAATCAGGCGGGAGCCCGCTGCAACTTGCTCTATCTTGTCACCTCCTATCTCTTTCCTTATCTCTCCTTTGGCAGAGGCGGGTGTGGAGCCATTTGTCTGCTCCTACTGGAGCCTGTCGCTAAAAAAAAAATGCCCGTCTAGATTTACACCACATCCTCTCTCTCTCCTGCCCGCCTCTTCCCTGCGCCTGCCCAGGGCTCAGTGTCTCTGCCTCACCTTCGCGCCTTCTGCCACCTGCCCACGTCCTCGCCAGCATCTCCCGGCCCCGAGACAGAGAGAGTCAGAGACTCTTTTCTTTATATTTGCACATTCTGTCAGTCACTAGAGCCACATGGACAGATGGAGTCTTGGTACTGGAACCATATTTTACCATCTTTGAGGGTGAAGGTGGGTGGAAGAGGGATGGAATTGAGTCTGCCCAGGAAGCCCAAAGAGAGAGCCCCATATTTCATGAGGGGGCGAGGTGTCATAGCAGAGGCTCTCAGGAGACAAGGGCCTCCAGGGGTGAGAAGGAGGGAGAGTTCAGTAGAAGGCAAGTGCTCAGTTTAGGGAGGTTGCTGTGGTAGAGATGGGTGGTAGGGGCCTGAAGACTGTCCTAGAGAGAGAAGGGTCTGTGTGATAAAAAGACAAAAGGTTGGCAGCCCTCAGTGACATGTTGAAGTACTGACTTTATCCATTGAAGCTTTGTGAAGGAAGAAAGACATGACCAGCTGGGCCTCAGAGGGCTCCCAGGAGGCAGTGTGGAGGGGGATCAGCTTGGGAAAAGTCCAGGAGGCATGTGGGAGGTTCATACAGTGGACCAGGATGAGAGATGACCAGGAGAAGAGGGTGATAGTTAGGAAGCATGAGGCACCATGGAAGGGAGAACTTGAAGGTTTACTGAGAGCACCTGGCATGGACAGAAGATAACATGGGTTTCTCCAGCCTCGTGACCACGCAGAGATGATGGTGTTAGTAGCCAGGATGGGGATCAGGAGAAGGAGGGATGGACTTGTCTCTTGGGTTGGATATGGAGGAAGAGGACCATGAATTGTTTTGGCCATGCTGTGTTTGAGAGGTGTATTCTTTGGTACTCTTCTGGCCCATGAGAGAAACCTAGCTTAAGTGGCTAGGGCAGAAAAGTGGGGTTGTATTAACTCAGGACTGGGGAGGCAGGGTAATTGGACATGGCCAAGATGGCGGGCACAGTGTCTCCGGAGCTACACTGTCAACTGGCTGCTCCCTCTGCTCGCTTCCTTCTCAGCCTGTTTCTCAGTGAGTGCTGTCCCCACAGCTGCAATGCACATATCCTGTCATCTCATAATCAAAGACAGACTCTTCCCCCACTGTAACCTATTAGAAAAATCCTGCACAAGGACTTTGAGTGGCCTTGGCTGTGGCATGTGCCCATCCCTGGACGACTCACTGAGGTGAGAGGGAATGTATCCTTTGTCTTACTCGAAGCCAGTGTTGGCAGAGACTACTACCAGAGTCAGGGGAGGAGTGCTGGGCTCAGAAAAATGAGGTGGGGTGTGCGGGACAAGAGGATGTCCATGTTCCACATGCAGAGGGAAGCTTGTACTGAGGGGCCCTCAGAGGGAAAGGCACAGTCCTTTCAGTGGCTCCAAATCCCCACATGAACTGTCCTTCTACCCTTACCTGTCTGACCTCTTCTCCAGCCATCCTGTCTTGACTATCTCTGCTTCAGCCACACTAGTCTTCTTGCTATTCCTTGAATGTACCAGGTATGTCCCCCTACCAAGGCCTTTCTTTGCTGTAGCTGTTCCGTCCACTAGACCTGCTCTTTCCCCAGATGCTCCCAAACTCCCACACCTCCAGTCTCCTTCAATGTCATTTTATTGAGGCTCACACTGGCCCCCTATTTAATGGGGCATGTCCCTGCCCATTCCCAATCCCCTTATCTTGCTCTCATTCTTTTTCAAAGTACTGATCACTTTCTAACACCCTATGTGATTTACTTACTTGTTTTGATTATTGTGTGCCTCTTTTCTTCACTGAAATGTAAGTTCCACAGTTAGGATACATCTGTGATACATCCTAAATGCCTCAAATTGTGCCCAGGACAATATTCTTTGCTTACTAGATATTTGCTGAATGAGTAAATGAATGAATACATTTAAGACATGAATGGATCTCAGAGAACAGGCTAGGGGTATATTTTAGAATCATCAACATAGAGGTTGTTGAAGATATATCATAGGATTTATTCCCCAGGGAAAGGGGATCAGAAGAGAAATAGGCCAAAGACTGAACCTTGAGAACACCAGGTTTATGGTAAATAAGTCTAAAGAGGATTTATAGAGGTAGGAAGTTAGAGAATTGGAAAACCAAAGACCTCCACAAAGCTGAGGGAGAATAGAATTTTAGGAAGAAAAGCATGGTGAGCATGGGTGTCAGTCACTCAGAAAGAAAAGGAGTAGAACTCAGAGTGACACTGGTTTTAGCACATAGAAAATCTGTCCATCCATGCAACCACCCACCCACCCATCCATCCAGGTATGCATCTACTCACCTATCTGTCCATCTACCCACCTATCCATCCATTCATCCACCCACCTACCCATCCATCCATTCGTGCATCTACCCATCTACCCATAGATGTCTCTCCATCCATCCACTCACCTCTCTGACCATCCATTCATCCATCCATCCATCTATCCATCCATCCACCCATCTGTCCATGCACCCATCCATGCATCCACCCACTCATCTGTCCATCCGTCCATCTGTGCTCCCATGCACACATCTGTCCATCCATCCATCTACCCCATCTGTTCATCCATCCATCAATCCACCCACCCACTTAACTATCCATTCATCCATCCATCCATCCATCCATCCATTCAGCTGGCCTTCCATAAGTGTGCCAGGAGTAAAGATTCAGCTTCTCATCTACTGTGCAGAGAGGAAGGCAGGCACACATAGAGTCGTTACAGCCTGGTGTGGTAGTCTGTAGTCAGGAAGGTACAAAGTGCTATGGGCGAACAAAGGTGAGAATAGTCAGCTCAGCCTGGTGGGTCATCATGGCTTCCTGGAGAAGCTGCCATCTGGGCTGGACTGGAGGGATGAGCAGCCCAGGAGAGAGAGGCTTGGTAGTCATGGGACAGAGGCCCAGACCTGTGGGTGTGAGGAAGGCACGGGCTGTAAACACCAACCTATTCACCAGGCTTCGATGATGAGCAGCCCTGGGCACAGTGCACAAGCGTGGTCTCCAGTCAGCCCAGCTGCGCTGCGTGGGGCGGGCGGTGGGCGAGGGGCTGAGAGATTGCCCAGCTTCCACGTGGAGGAGGTGGGGGTCGACCAGGTCTTGCTAACTCTGAAACCTGGTTTTCTGTCCTTTTTTCCAAATGATTGTCTTTCGTGACAAGAATACAGTGTTCTCACACTGTTCAGCCTTATTGTCTTCAGTTCTAGACAGGCGGAATGATGATCCCAGCCAGCCTCTGAGTCCACACGTACTTTATGGCTCAGTAGCTAAGACAGCACCAGTTTCAAAGACAGAGACAGTTTTTGCAGACAGTTAGGACATAATGTCCATCAGAGCCTCTTAGCATCATTTAAAAAAAAATCTACTCAGGTAATACATGCTCATTAAGTTCTTTATCTAATTTCCCTTTGAGCACTCATTGCTTATTACAAAGTGGTTTCTCTGTGACAGCTTACTGATTACAAGAATCGTTTCTACAAATAAGAAAAAATCCTCTTGCACCACACTGGTTTATTCTGATTATTCTTATTATTAACTCAGTCATTCACTAGGAGCACGTTTACTGAGCATTGTCCATTTCACCTCCAGGGTTCTAGACGTGTAAGTCATGTGCCCATCATCCAGCCACTCCCGCTTACCCGGTTGGGCTCCATAACTCCCTGCCAACTGTCATGGGAGTTCAGGGTCTTCGACGCTCACCTGCCCCAAGGCGGCAGAAATCAGTGACCTGGCTGTGTATCTCCTGGGAGATGAATTCGTTGCTGTCACAGAGTGACAACAAGCTCTAAATAATCCATGGTTATGTCACCAGGTTGGGGTCATCCAGGTGTTTGCCTTCCTACCTTCCCCTGCCCTGTGGCCATGTCATTAATCACGGGAAGACCTCCATTTTGTGACCCACATCTTGACCGCAGCACGGGTCAAGGGAGGGGGTAGATGAGAGGTGTGGACTCGTTCCTGGAAGTGCTGAAGTGGGGGACCCAAGATGGCGGACCACCTTGTCAAAGACTGCCAGCAGCTGAGAGAAACCCAGCTGATCCCCCCGCTCCCCTATGCAGCTTGCCCCTCTTCAAAGGGGACCCTTCTGCTCTGCCCAGCAGCCGTGTCACATGCTAAGACCCAAGTTCACCAGCAAATAAACTGGCTTCCTCCTCAAGCTGATCTAATCCCAACCACATAGAGTCTATGATGTCTTCTTGTTTTCAATTCCAGAGGAAGGCGTTGCTTCCATTTCGTACAGCTCCTTTTGCAGATGAGTTTTATCCACTGGGCAAAGAATGGGAAAAGGGGGGAGCTCAGTATTTCTGGGGGGCAGCCCTCTCCTCCAAACCAGTTGCTTTTGGGGGCCAGTAGCGCCCCCTGCTGACCAGCATGCCGGCCCCATAAGCTGAGACTCTTCCCTCTCCGTCCTTGCTCTCCACAGGAGACAAGGTTTCTTTTAGTCTTGCACAGTTTGGGGTTGGCCGAAGTACTCATAGACCATGGCCCAGAGCGGTCTCATTTTTGTGGGAGGAGATCTGTCCCTTCACTTGTGGGGTGACTGTTGCGGAGGGTTCGGGCCAGGCTCTCACAGCCAGGCTTGGCGTCCTGGAGAGACCTGGCCTCCACCCAGGAGACCCCAGACCTCCACTCAGGCAGTACCCTAAGTTAGGTATCCCACAGTCATGTTGGCATTTACATTTCTATGGAGTATTTCCAATTCAGTGAATGGGAAATTGCTCTGTAATTTCCAAAAGCAATTAATTATGCAGAAAATGTTGCATCCAAGGAAAACAAGAATTTAAAGGAACCGTCAGTGTGAAAAGTTCCAGTCCAGGCTGGAGCTGGGACTTTTTTTCTCCTTCCCCTGTGGCTGTCAGGGTTGGTGGTGAGTGAGGTAGACCTGGGTGGGCATCCCGGTTCTGCTGGTTCTAGGAAGCGGGCAGCTGGAGGCCTCAGTCTGGCATTTGTAAAGGAAGGTGGGGATTCCATTCTTCCCAGGGCAGCTCTAGGGACCAAAGGGGATATCTATGCAAATGACCCAGCACAGTGCCTGCTACCTAACACTGCAAACACTCCGTAAATATGTCCCTTACTCTTTCCCTCTTTCCGTAAGGTGTTACCCTAGAGGACAAAGAAGCTTAAATCCCCCATGTAACATACCCCTCCCCCCAACAGCAGGCAGAGACCTTTAAAGTAGGCTTGGTGGGGAGAGGGGGTAGATTCTTACTGCTTTACACTTGTGTGCACCCACAGCGTTCAGCAGCGCGTGGAAATGTCAACGCCGTTATGTGAGACGACGTTGCTCAGCTTTACACACCCCCATCTTTCCAGTGTTGCACCGTTAGGGAGGAGTAGGGGGCAGAGGCGGGTGCGGACAAAGTCCAGAGGTCTTTGGGACATGTGTCATCTCCAGAGCATTCCTGTCGCAAAGGGACAATTATTGACATACAAAGATAACCCAGTGAGACACGAACGGAGGTGGCCACGAGATTGTTCGGCCCGAAGTGCTAGATTCACTATTGTTGAAACTGAATAGGCAGTGGGGGGACCCTGGCAGCCTCTCGGGGCACGTGCTGCTTCAGTGACCTGGAGTAACCATGAAGAAAGGGTTCTTAGCGGGGCTTGGGTCTGAGTCAGTGATGTGAGCCATGCAGCAAAGGGCGGTGACTGACTCAGTGCCACTGAGACCGGTCCCTCCTGTCCTCTGAGTGGGTCTGTGCTGTGAATCATACTGTCAGCCCTTTAGGAAGCAAGCCACAGCCGGGGGCAGAGTAGCTCGTGGTGCAGGACTCAGGAGCCCAGAATCTGCAGAGCCAGGGACAGTGTGACAGGAATGCGGGGGTGACGGGGAGGGTGACGAGGAGGATGACGAGGAGAGCGGCATTTGTGTGACATTTACGGTGTGCCAGGCCCTGTGCCGAGCCCTGCACCGCACCCCCCGAGCGGGGCTGTCACTAGCCCCCACCCCGTCTCACGCATGAGGAGGTCGCCCCGGTGGACGCAGTGACAAGAGCCCAGCGGGCCTGTGGGCGACAGAGCCCAGGTTCTGTGTACGCTGTGCTGCCCGTCTCTGGTGCAAAGTGGGTGCCTCTTGCAAACTGCCCACAGGGTTTTTCCTAAGATGCTCAGCGTGTGTGGAGTTGGATACCTGAGGGGACTCCGTTTTCACGATTGATTCCTCTTAAAACAAAAATTTTAGACAAGAGACCTTTGGATCTTGTCAAGATAGGGCTTAAGTGCCCCTCACAAAACATATTTCACTTCTCATTCAGTCACTGGTTTTCTAACATTTTGGTTTCAGGGTTCCTTTACCCTTGTAAGAAATTACTGAGAATCCCAAGGGGTTTTTGTCCCGTTGGTGGGGGGAGGAGGGGATGATAAATCTACTGTCGTGATACTGAGACTCAAAGCTGAAGGAAGGTCTACGTATTTAGTACTTCATTTAAAAATAACATCAAGGGAAAAAATAATACCAAGAAGCCCATTACATGTTACTCAAAATAACAGAACATATTTTTATTAAAAATCACCCTATTTACAAAACAAAAAAATGGAAGGCGAAGTATGGCACTGTGTTGCACTTTTCTAATCTAGTGTCTGCCCGAAGACACCTGGGGTCTTCTACCTGCTTGGGCGTTCAGTTTGTTGCAGCATCCCACATCGTGTGGCTTCTGGAAGAACAGGGTGCTCTCGTGAGAATATGGGAGACAGAAAGGTGAATAAGAACTTAGTATGGGTAGGAAAACAGCTTTGACCTCTTGGACCCTAAAAGGCAGAGATTGCCAGGGTCCCTGGGGCTCACTTCGCCAACTGCTGCACTAGAAGGACCGGAATAATCTTGGGCTGGAAGGCACGTGTGTGCACAAATGTTCCCATAGCATCCTCGAACTAGGACATCCTGAGTGTGTACCCAACCCGTTCAGCTCCGGCAGGTCAGAATAGGGAGGTTGGGGGAGTGGGGTGAGTGGGAGCCAGGTGCCAGGTGGAAATTATCCTGATCCCCACAGAACTGCGGATTCCCACCAGCCATCCTCCAGGGCTGTGTGGCAGGCTGACGTGCCTGGCCCCTCTGGGTCTCTTGCTCTGAGAGAGGCCCTCCTGTTGGGCAGCACCTTCCAGACAGCCCTTCCTTCTCCGCTTTAGCATGCCCAAGGAGTTCAGTGTCACATTCTGCTCAGTCAGGCAGAACTCGAGGCTGACATGTAAAATCCGTCTGTGTCCAGAAGACTCAGTGGTCCTTTTCTCGTAGGTAGGAGCTCATGCCACAGGCAAGCCTCTGTTCTTTGGTGTGCTGGTGGGGCAGTGCACCCTGATGGGAACCATCTCACCTGATCATTTGCTACGGCGAGAGCTACAGGATTATACTGATGTTGGACCTGGGAAAACCCTTTGAGTTACAAATGGCAGCAATCTGGAAGTTTGAGGGTTTTGTGTGAGCGCACAGCAGTCGAAATTCCTACTGGAGAGTTGGCAGGCTCCGTCTGACAGCTTTGAACTCCCTAGGATGAAGGTCTGGAGAGAGAGAATGTCCTCTCTCCAAGAATATTCACCCCAGCAAAGGATCTTGACACTGTCTTGCTAGAAAACCTTTCCCTGGAAATAGACAAAAGCAAAAGGGGAAATACCTCTTCCATGTCCCAGTTTAAAAAATTCAAGTTAAAACCCTTTTAGCTAAAAATACAGCATATGGCTTGAGAAAATGTGCTTTTTGCTTCGCATATTGGCTGGTGGTTGGTTCATTCAGTGGCTCAGCAGGACTGGGGTGCCGGGCACTTTGAGGACCCAGAGAGTCAGAGACGAGTGCGCCATCTGAAGAGCGTGAACATGCCCAGCGGAGGGAAGAGAGCTGGACTCAGGGGACTTCTCCCAGGTTCCATTGTTCTGTAGCCGTGGTTCTCCAATGGTAGCCTGCTTTGGGATGAGTTCCTGAATCATGAAGTCTGGACGGGGCTCGATAACTTGCATTTCTAGAGCATTCCCAGTGATGGCGCTGGAGTCCACCCTTGGCCCAAGAGCCACGAGAATGTTGACCAAGTGACACTGGCCGATGGGCCTTGCTCTGCTCTCAGAGGGGTCCGCAGAGCTGGGGCTGAGAAGGAGGAGCAGCCAGATTGGACTTGTGGGGCAGGGAGGACGGGCATGGGGAGGACAGCATGCTACGGCTGGGGTGTGGGCTGTCAGCCCCGCAGCGGTCGTGGGAGGACTATGGTTCAGACTCTGTGCTGCACTAATGTCGGGCTCTAACTGGAAAGCTGTGGGATCCACTGTGAAAGGCTCTGGTACCCACCCCCGCGCACCCCCAGGTACTAGTGCCTTAGAAACCAACGCTACCAAGAAATGGCTAACATGTATCTAGTAAGTTACCGCCTGAGCAGCCCCACTGCAAGGGGGGGAGCTTGCCGTCTTTGAGGGGAGGACACAGATAGTTTGTTCTCCATAGTCTGAGCTTGGCCAGAGATTGGAATTCATTTGGCTGAGTTATGCCTGAAAAATACGAAGTAAAACGGAGGGTTTGGAGGCAATTATTTGAAAAGAAATCCTCCTTCCAGAATGACCTTTGGAGCAATCTTTGACCTGAACTATTCAAATGAGGAATGCTGACATGCATGCTTTGCTTTGCTCTTGTCACTTTCTCCGAGTGGAAGCATCTGTGGTTGTCAGGAGGAAATGTGAGTGGGCGGCACCTCTCGTGAGGAGTTGTAATGCAGATGACCTAAACACACGCGGATGTTTGACGTGCAAAAGTGCTGTGATTCCACGGGCCAAGGTCTCCCTGAACCTGGGCCTGGACAGTGCACGGTGTGGTCTCATCCAGCTCTCTGCTGATCGTAAGAGAGGAAAAGTGGAGGATGTAGGTGGTGGGAGGCCAGATGCCATATCCCAAAGGAACCTTATCTCTGTCCTTGACCCCGTCTCACCGTGGCCACCGCCTCATACCCAGTGTCTTGCACTGAAGGTGTATAATGACTGTGGTCCTTGGAAGATTAGTGCCTTGTGGGGGAGCCATCTGCAGTGTGAGCCAGGCACTGGGCTGGCTGGGGCTGGACTACCAAGCTGAAGGTGAATAGTCTTGGCACTGGGTGCCTGGATGCTGATGTAACCTTCGGAGTCCACCCTGAAGGCTTCAGGCTGCACCCCAGCATCCCCAGGCTCCGAGAAAGCAGAAGAGGTACTTTTTGGGCATACAGGAGGTAGCGGCAAATACTGCTTGTCCACTGGATTCTGTTTCAACCCACTTGGGAGAGCGCCCCTCAAGGGAGCTAGACTAAGTGTTCCTTGTCCACGTGGGGCAGGTGTGCCTCGGGTGGCTTCACAACCCAACCGAAGTCCTGTTTCCATACAGGGTCTGGCCCACCCTGGCTGAGGCTCCTGATAATGCATTTGGTTAACCTGCTCTTCCATGTGAAAGAGGAGAGACACCTGCTCCGTTCCCCACCTCACAGGACTCTGGGAGGGGGAGAGAAAGAGCCAGCACTGAAACACCTTGAGCGTAGTCACAGCGACATTCCTATCCAGCCCTTTTCTGTGCCAGACAGTGTGTTCAGGTCTCAGTCCTCCCCATGTGGGGAGATGCAGAGATGAACCACAGCAGCGGAGACAGTGGAGCTTTGAACCGTGGTCTGACTCCAGGGCTCCTGGCCTTTCCCATGATGCCCCACACGCACAAGCTCTGGGAAGGGTCCGCGCATGTGTCTCCTCTTCTGGGAAGGCACCCAAGGAGATGGTCCCCCCTGGCCAGCTCCTGGCAGGTGCCTCCTGTCTCTGGACTCAAGAGTGTTCTCTGCAGTCCAGAGAGGGCTGGTTGGGGAGGCTGCTGACTTCTCCCTGTGGGCCTGGGAACCCCACATCTTATACCCCTCACTTCTTCACTTCAGTACACCCTCTGGGGTGAGCGTATACACAGCCAGGGGTGGGGAGGGGGCGCTCGGTGGGGGAAGTCATGGGCCAAGGCACTGCTTCACATAGCTGTGTTGTGGGATTGCATTCAGCCTTACTGAACAGTAACAACAGATATTATTTTTTTATGTTTTTAAACTGCAAGCACTATTAAACCAAAAGAATGCCCACTCATTCTGTCATTACACTTTATTGGACCTAGTAAATATCACTTACATCCACTTAAATCAGATTTCAGCTTCTCAAGCACACAATTCTCATCAAAACGGCGGCAAAAGCCCAAGAACTAAAATTAAAAAAATTGAGCATTCGTTCTCCTATCCGTGTTGTGGGGATGAGTAGGAACTGGAGAACCTGTGCTTTTTTTTGAAAATTTGGCTCTAAGTGGTACCAGCTCTGTGATTCTGGCTGGTTGTTGACCTTTCTGGACCCCGGTGTCCTCCACAGTAGAAGAAGGCTGACCCAGGTGATCAGGCTGTTGTGTGTTCAATGACACTGGCCTACAAAGTGTCACCCACAGTGACCGGCTCTAAGTAAAAGCAGTTGTTGTTAGTACTGGGTCTGGAGAAGTTAGATGTGGGCTGTCTCCTCTCCTGCTCTGTGCCGAAACCAGAACACCAGAACAGCCATAGTGGGCGGCCCTTGGATTCGATCATTCATTCATTTACTCATTCATTCCCACACTCATTCAGGACATAGTTACCAAACATCTCCTTGATGCGGGACACAATCCTAAGCACTCAGCTTCTCATGGCAGAGGCAAGACTATTATCAAAGTAAAGACGTAAAATAGGAAGGGTGGGAAAGAAGATGTGGGCAGGAAGGCCAAAGTGGACGCCCTCTTTAGGGCTCAGAGCGAGAGGGCAGAACTGGTGGGGGAGGGGCTTCTGTTGACAAGAGGACGTTCACCGTTGAGAATGGACTACCAAGGAGAGTTTTGGATATTCTGGAAAGGGGGGAATCACCTGATGGCAGTGGAATAAGTGATTTATTCTTCTGACATATAATACCACAATTCCCTGTCTCCTGAGCATTGGCCCATCCGGGAAGGAAGATATTAGGGACTAGTCGTTTGCTGAGCTCAAAGTCTCTGTTGACCTTAAAACAACTTGCCTGGAAGAAAAACGACCTAGTGTATATTTACTATTGAACATAATTTTCCTTAGGAAGTCTGCAACCCTATTAAAGATTAATAGGGAATCTTATTTTCATATGTTTCTGCTTAAAGTCTGTTTGTGCAAGTGTAGGCTGTTAGCCATTTAGACATCCATTTACCTTCTTCCCCCACCCCTTCCCAGGGCAGGCAGAAGCTAGGCTTCTTTAATGTGCAGGAGGTAAATTAACATTCTGCTGAGCAGAGCTCGGAGCTCGGGGCTCAGGTACCACAGAGGTATTTAGCACTTGTCCTTTGGGGGTAAGGGCAAAGGGAGGAATTTTGCAAATTATTAGAGTCAAGAGAGCCTGTGTAATTTCAATTTTTCATCTTCTGGGGACCCCCAAAGAAGCAAGGTTTGACTGAGGAGGCCAGGCAGCATTTGGGATAATTTCTAGAATTTACCTGCGTTTCTCTAAAGTAATTAGAGTTCAGCTGCATCATGATGCAACACTTCTTTCCGAGGGGACAGACAGCACCTCCTTAAATTTATACAGGCCTGATGCTAGCCAGCTCAGTAGAGGACCACATCTGGGGACCACATGTAGTGACCCGTGGAATTGCCCTGGCCTGTTTCTGTGAGTGTGATTGCATTGGCCTGTAAAACACATTTCTCTGCTAGAAGATGCGGAGGACTCACAGAAGACATCACTCTTTGGTCATAACAGTAGGATTAACCCTGATGTTAATTGCGCACATACAGACCTTGGACAGGTAGATTAGTGATCTCAGGACAAAGCGTTTCATACACCAAATTATTAGCAGAAAAATTCGAAGAAAAAAAATCAGTGTAACTGTCTCTACCCTAAGGCTTCATAGAGGTCTCAAGAGTGGTGTGGACCTCCTGGGCTGGGCCAGAGCGAAACAGAAGACACTGCGCTGGCGTGTCCTATCCTCCTCCAGGAAACTGGAGGTCCCACACAGGTGGTAGGTGCCTGGCACACGCATCTTCCAGGAGCACTGTGAAGGACTTACTGTCATTCAGCTGGAGTAATCAAGCTTCAGAGAAGTTAAGGTACTCACCCCAAATGCCATGTTTAGCAAGTGGTTGAATTGAAATTGAAGTCGTGGTCCATTTTCAAATTCTGTGTTCAAAGCCTCTATTCTACACTGATTTTTAGCAGAGTTTTTGTTTTCTGTTACTCTTATGACAGATTACCGCAAACATGGTGGCTTTAACAGAAATTGATTCTCTTACGTTTCCAGACTTCAGAAGCCATACACAGGTCTCATGGGGCTGAAATCCAAGCGCCCACAGGACTGAGTTCCTTTTGGAGGCTCTAGGGGTGAATCCATTTCCTTGACTTTTGCCCACATGTGCCCCCCATCTTCAAACTCAGCAAAAGCTGGTCCAGTCTTTTGCACGTGGATCTGACCTCCTCGTCTGCCTTCTTCTTACACTTTTAAAGATCTTATCATTACATTGAGCCCACCTGGGTGATCCAGGACAATCTGCTCACCTCAAGATCTAAAACTATAATCCCACGTTCCAAGGCCTTTTCACCACGTCAGCTGACATATTAACACCTTCTGTGGTTCCAGAGACTAGAGGGTAGACATCTTCTTCTGCCTACAGTAGTTTTCTGCTGAGGTATGTTTTTAATTTTTGCTGTATCATGAATTGTAGAACAGGTTAGTCCCCGGTTGTTGCTCGAAAGCACAGAGCTAAGCATGGAACTTCCATCAGCCAGGGGTGTGTGTGCATTTTGTAGTAAACGGCGCTACTACCTCTGTCTGATTTTTCAGTGGCCCCAAAGACCTTCACTCTGTTTACACTTATTCTTTTGCATCAAAGCTACATCTGAACGCATCTCGAAATTCTTTCTGAAGTGAGAGTGGGCATAAATAATTCAGTGAAACCATAGTGGATGACCTTTGCTACTCCAGGGTTTCTGAGTAGTTGACTTGGGGTTTCTCAGGTTACCGTGCTAATGTAAGCCAACTGCTGTAATTCACGCCTGAAGATGGAGGTGCCTGCAGAATTTGACAAAGTAAATTCACACCATGTTGGTCTAGAGTTTTTAAGGAATGGCTCTACTGCTGAAAGATCGGTTGAGCGTCTAGATTTCTGTTTCTCCTTGTGGCCAAAAACCACAACACCGATGACTAAAGTTCCCATGCAGAAATACGAAAGACTTACTGGGTAAGATTGACTCTCAAAAGAGTTTTGGCTTATTTGTCACAGACCACTATTTTAGATATCTGAATGCTTTATGATAATTTAATCATCCAGAAAATCTCAAATTTCTTTTTTCCTTCCATTTCTCCCCATAAAAACAAGTCCGAAGGACATCTTGGAGTGTGGATAATACAGAACAACTTTATTTGACTTGGCAGTGCGGCACAGGACTGTTGGCAGGGTCTTTGTGCCCTGGTGTGACTTACAGTCCACTTATACTATGACCATCAGAAAGTGCCGTGGAGAGATCGGTGAGGGGGTGAAGGGAGGAGTTCTGGCCCGAGGGCAGCTCTGGGGCATCTGATCCAAGGCTGCCAAGAACCCCTTCACCATTGGAATGGATTCCCTTGCCAACTGCCATAACTTGCTTTTCAGATTTGCCACGTAGAGATTAGCTGTCGAACCCTGTCAGCCCCTCCGCAGCTGTTGATTGACAGCTGTCAGTGCTCGTGCAAGGTGGCTTCGTGAGGGATGCCGAGATCAATCAGATGCTGACCCAGATGTCCTTCAGGGGGCTGCCGCTGTTTCACGTCCTCGGAAAGGCTAAGGAAACAGTGCATCTCTGCCCTGCAGCGTGCTTGCACTGAACCCTCACCCTGGAGAGAACCCCCAAGCAGGACCCATGGCCTAAAGCCATGTGTGATTCCACCTGCACATCCTGAAGTCCTTCCTTGGTAGGGCTTTGTCACAGCACCAGGGGTCAAGCCCGGAGGGTGATGATCATAGCCTCCTGTGACCCTCATGCTGGGCCAAGAGCTACCAAGGAGCTGGACGAGCAGCTGTGATCAGGGTTCTCCAGGGTGAGTGAGGACAGGGGCATTTATTAAATGGGCTGTAGCCTCCCGACTATTGATGAAGCTGAGCGGGGGTTTGGGAGGAAGAGGCCAAATCTCTCCCTGGCCACGAAGGCCGAATTGTGCCAGGAAACAGAGGCATTAGGCAAAGTTTCTTGGACCTCACAGTAATCTTTCCCAAAAATAGGGGGCTGCAGTTTGGCTAAGTCAATGAGAAGTATGTTAACTGGCTGGGCTTTATTAGTCCCACCAGGGGCAGAAACCCCCATTAAGGGGCTGAGAAACTCAGGGTGTGCAGAGCTTCGGGTATGTGTGCCTGGGGGTGTGAACCTGCCCCAAGGCTTTTGCTCCGGAATAGCCACACTCACTCACCGGCCTGGGGAGGACCTTGGCTTTCTGAAGGGCAGCCTGAGCTCCCCCAGCTCTGCAGCCTGTCCCCCAGAGAACATTCTGGGCTTTTGCCCCCCCCCCAGAAGCCCACATGCACCCACCAAGTAGGGAAGAGCAAGGCAAGAAAACACCTCTGCAGAACGTCTCAAATATAGGCTCTGATTTGCGAGAGGATGCTTTCCAGATGTGCTCTCCAGTAGGCTGCTGGGGAAGAAGGGCTAAGGTAATTTTCTAAAAACAGAACAAGAAAAATCTGTTTTGTGTCACCGTACCAGAAAATCACCATTCCAGAACTCTTGCTTTGTCATCCCGGCACTAATATTAGCAGCATGTTTTTCAAATTATTTTTATTCTGCATAAGAGATTAGCAGTATTAACAAACTCACTGATATTTAGTCATTTAAAAAATATGTCTTTCCCTCTAAACCCCAGGGGGAAAAGTAGCTTTTTCTTAAAAATGCCTTAATTCTATGAGCTCATTTGACTGAGAGGTATTAAGTAACACCACAGGATTCCTGGCTTCAGACTTCCGAAATTTGTTGTGGTCAGAGTCGCTCCACAGATGTAGCCTCAGTGTGTGTTGCAAGGGACCGGCAGAAGGCAGGCTGAGAGGCATGTTCTTCTGTGTCAAGCTTGCTGTGGGTCTTGGCTGCAAGGGCTTCACGTTGGAATGGACAAGGAATTGGGGAGCCAAACAAACACAAAAACCATGAGGGGCTGGGAAATGAAAATGTTCTGGGCAGCGTGTATTCTGGGTCCTGGGTGAGGTGCTTTATAGAACTTCCCGTGAGTTCTCACAGCAGCCACGTAAGTGACTATGGATGGCATTCACCCCGTTTTCCAGGTGAGGAAATGGAGAGTTGGAGAAGTGAACTAGTTTGCTAAGGTGTGAGAAGATGAAAGAAAGGTAGAACTGGGGCTAGAGACAGGTGCGGGTCCCTCTCAGGCCTGGCATGCTTTTTTCCCTCTGACTTTGTTTCCTCTAATTAAGAAAACCCTTCCAAACTACACAGCTTGCCTTGAAAACAGAAACTTGAAAGCCCTGATGCGCACACTGTGGTCAGAGACAAATGCTGGTCCTTTCTTCGCAGGCAGGTGAATAAAGGGATCCCTTCCCAAGGTTCTGGGTTTTGACCAGTCAGTCAAGTTCTGCAGTCCTGAATGGACACTGGTGGCTGCCCCAAAGCCCCTCAGTAAAGGGAAGCCTAATTCGTCGGTAGACTCACCACCCTCGGATACAGGGTCCTGGATGCATCTTGGCCCCTGCCGGGCTCCCACATGCCATTCAGAGCGCTCACGGAGGCGAGAGTCAGTGGAACGGCATTGGGCTCTGAAGAACAGTCTGGCCAAATGGTGGGAGGGGGAGAGCCATCATACACTCGATGACTAAATCGTATCCCTGGGAACTTGAGGTCCAACCCCCTCTGCGTTTTCCCCTTCCAGGGCTGACACCTGCTATCTGCCACTGCCCACTGTGTGACTCTGAGCAGGAGCTTAACCTTTTTGGCCTTCAGCTCTCTTGCATGTGGGATGAGAGGATCCACTGGAAAAATCTGGGTCTCTGTTCTCAGAGGAAACCCAGTGCCTAGACACTGAAATCATGTGTCATGGCAAAATGGAATCGTGGGTGAGAATAATCATAATGCTTCAAAAACAAGTGCTCTTTTTTCCCAAGAATCTTCAAGCATCCCTAGATTGTATTGCTGAAGTGGAAGGGAAATCCAAGAGCTAGGTAGCTCAGCAATGTCTGTGGGCGTTCTGCGTCATTCATGTCAGAGCCTGGATCTCATTTAGGACCTCATGATTCCTGGTCCAGAGCTCAGTTTCACCAACCATGTGGCATGTGTCCAAGTGTGGGATTCATCCTGGGGAAAAGAAAAAAAAAATTTAAAAGAATAGGATGATCCAGGAGGAGTTAAACTGGGCATTTTCTTAAAAATGTTAAAGAAAAAGTAGGTAAATGATTTTCCCCCCACTGTCAAAAGACCATCTGCTGTTTAAAAAGACTCTCCTAGACTTTATCGTTAGAATCATTTTTCTATTTCCAGTTAGTAGCCTGCTTCCCTTAGTGTGATATATTCGGCATAAACCACTCTTTTTCTCTTCTGCCGGTTTCCTAAGGCTACCTTGGCATTTACTGGCGTTTCCCTCCTTTTTAAGGGTGGGGATTCTCTCTTTCGGAGGGAGATACATTTCTACATTAGTGCCTGTTCATTTCCTTTTCATTTTCTCAGAGAAAAGCAATCAGGTTCATCACTTCCTGTAGTCATGGAGATTTCATGTCTCCAGAAGAGATCCAATTGTGGAATTTCTTTGTTAATCCCACACTGGACGTTTAAGCTTTTGTGTTTGGGTCAGTGCAGCCCTGGTGGGGGAGTGAACGAAACAGGTTACAACTCGACTCTTTAACCCGACGCAGGCAGGGGAAGTGTGTGCAGCAAGGGCTGGCCGGGGATGCTGGGGGCAGGGGCGTAGCAGGTGCTCAGGCCATGGTTGGTGACTGGACAGGTGAAGATCTTAAACTGGAACCTGCGAGACGCTTGCCTCCCATGGTGCAGTGAACTCAGCACAGCCTCGTTTCCTTGTAGACTGGTCCTCCCCCGCACCCCCCCCACCCGCAGCCCCACCGTGGGCCGAGCTGCCTGCACCTTGATTCTGCCCCTCCTTTTGGCAGTCTTGACTTCCATTCTAGTAAAATCTGCTTCCTGTGGATCCTCCTTTATTCCTCTCCTTCTCGCCTTTAGATCTCCCCACTGGCTGTAGTCTCCTAAGTAACTGTGTCTCCCGCCACTGTCCATAGTCCTCCCTCCCCATTGCTGCCAGAACCGTGAGGGCACAAGGTGGGTCTCAAGCAAATCTTTTCTGAATGGCTGAGAGATCCAGAAGTCTTCCCAACATGCAAATCTGATTGTGTTATTTCTCTGTTTAAAAAACTTCAGTAAGGGCGCCTGGGTGGCTCAGTCAGTCAAGCGTCTGCCTTCCGCTCAGGTCATCATCACAGCGTCGTGGGATTGAGTCCTACATCGGGCTCCCTGCTCAGGGTGGAGCCTGCTTCTCGCTCTCTCTCTGCCTCTCTCCCTGCTCATGCTCACTTGCACTCTCTCTCTCTCAAATAAATAAAATCAATAAAATAAAATAAAATAAATAAAATAAATAAATAAAATAAAATAAAATAAAATAAATAAAATAAAATAAATACCTTCAGTGGTTCCCAGTGGTTTTAGGATAAAATCCAAACTCTTAGGTCATTCAAGGCTCTTCACACCCTTGCCACTGCCATCACCTGTCACTCACCATTTGCATCCCATGGCTTGGCCATCTCACGTGGACAGCTATCAATTTTCTGGGTGATGCATGCATTAAGTGTAGCAGTTGCAAATGATTTCCAGCTCTGGAGTCAGACCATGTGGCCATATTCCAGCCCCACCACAGAGGTCTATAACTTAGAGGGAGTCCACTTAAATTCCCTTTACCTCAGTTTCTTCATCTGCAAAATGGGACTAATAGTATCACCTGCTAAGGTTGGTGTGAGTATTAAATGTGTGTACACATGTCAAGCTCTTAAATCAGTCTCTGGCACATACAGATATTCCATTACCATTACCCTGGGAGTTGTACAGACTTGCTGACTCTATCCTGTGCTTCCTCCTTCTGCCTGAGATACCTCCTCCACCTTTGCCCGACAGTCCTGAGCCATCCTGTGACTCTCAGTCCCAATATCATGGCCTCTCTGGAACAAACATCTGTAGCCAAGGTGTGTTAAAAGCTTAAGTCGTGGCACTATATCCTGGTTCTGCTACTCACTATTTTACTGTAGTCTAATCTTGCTAAGCTGTGGTTTCCTCCTTCGTGAAATTCAGATAAGAAAATAATCGCGTCTACCTTATTAAGGGTTCTCAGGGAAAAATGTAAAGACATACCTAGCATATGCTAAATACTTCATGTTAGATATTATTTTATTAGCAGCCTTTCTGCCTTTTATCAAGAACTACCCACAGTATTATTGTAATCTGTTTCCTTGTTTCTCTTGGTGGGTGATTTGAGTTCAGAGACTCATCACTGCCTCTCGGGCACTTGATACATCATTCAGGCCATGGAACTATGAAACTGACAAGAACTCAGTGGCTTTATCAATACATGTAACCATCTGTAACCACTTCCGTATGTGGCTTTCAGAGATTTCAGAGGACCACATCCATAAGAGAAGATGTTAGGAAGGTCTTTGAGGGCTGACTCTTCTTTTCTTTGGGAGGCCCTAAAGACTGGAGATTAAATGGTCCTACACCATTTCATTCAGCCCAAAGGTGACTGGGAATGAAGGGGTAGCCAGACTGGACAGGCTGGGACTTCACTCCCAAGACATGACACCTGCTTTATCAGTAGGACTGAATGCCTCCTGCTGGTCTTCAAACAGGGTCGTGCCAATATATACTAAGTAGCTGGTTATCCAGGAACGGCACAGAGCCCTGATTTGTGGTGTTTGCTGATCACCGCACTGCAAGTACTCCTTCCGAGGTTACTCTCAAGCCACCACTGTGATGTTAACCAACTCGCGAGGTCCCTGAAGATGGACCCATCAGCCAGGCATGGGCTGGTCCAGCACAACACTGTGTAAACCTCAGTTTTTCTAGCGATAAAGTGTGAGTCCTCTGAAGTTACCACCCTGTCTCCAAGTAGAAATGTGAAAAAGAACAGGTAAATGTTAGTGTTTGGGCAGTGCTGCGTGTGCTCATCATTAACTTGAAACTCTTTCTGTCCACTGGCCGTGTGCCTCTTAGGACCGGGATCTGGGCTGACAGTCTTCTCTCACAAACCAGCCCATCCGGGCTTCTGCTCAGAGCAGTGTGTCTGGTTTTATCTTCCCAGTCAGGGTTATACTCTGTGCAGCAGACTGACTCAATTAGCCTTTCATTCCAGAGTCCAATTGTGAGTCAATTCTGAGGTTGTTAAGCAAAATGAGTCTGGTGGCATTAGCCTCGCGCTGAAGGATAGTAATCCGCATCACGGTGCCGTTCAGTTAATAGTCTGCTTGAGAGACTATAAGAAACGGGGACTCGGAGACAAAGCGACCTTTTGTCCATCTCTGGGGGACAGGCTGGGAGTGCAGGGCTGCCAGGTCAGAGAGCTGCTCAGGTTGTGGGCAGCACTGGAAGCCCAGCTGCCTGAACCACAGTTGGCCTTTGCAAAGTTAGAAGCCCGGCAGCACTAGATCATTAACTTTCATGACCGGGGAAATTCTTCTGAAATTAACACTCAGTCCAAGCTGGATGCCATCGGAGCCAGTTGAGTAAGCCTGAGCCACCTTTAGGGATTTCCTCAGAAAAATAAATCCTCTAACCAGGCTACAGAAAATGGCCAGGTTTTATGCCCTTCAGTGTGTTCAATTAGAGCTTAGACAGTGGGAGATCCAGGCGCGCAGACGGGTGCACGCACAAGTCTCATTTGGAGGATTTTGCCAAGACACTTAGCTTCAGCACATGGTCCTGCTTGTGAAGCGGGATGAAGGGGCCTCTCTGAGGACTTTCAGGTGCTGTGCGAAGAAAATAAAGCTTTGTTCCAGCATCTGCCCTGGGGATTGACAGTGATGGAACCAGGCACGCATGGACAGGGGGCCCAGATGGGCGAGCTCGGGAGGCTCAGACACCCCTGCTTAAAAGGGTTCAAGGAGAGACCAGACTCTCCCAGACACCCTGCAGCCTTTGCAGTGTGCTATGAACTCAAATGGTTTCATTGGACCTTTTAACTCCCTGCTAGTTACAATTGTAGTAAAGGGACACATAATGGGCTTCCTGCAGACCTTTTACAAACCTCTGTGATCTCTACACACGCCACCTTGCTCTGTCCTGCCACGCAAGCTCGCGTATAAGCCAAGGTACGCTAAGTCAACACAGTTTTTTTGGGTGGAAGGAAGTAAAAACAGCACTATGTATGTTGGCTGCCAATTTGGGTACACGGAAGAGAAAAAAGCGGAGACAACCGTCTATTGTCTCCTATAATTGCCGGATAATTTAAATTCTCTTGAAGTCCATTGTGTTCTTCGCTCAGAAGCAGAGCTGTTGTCTGCTGAGATGACCTCGGCAGTGGCCCCGCTCTCATTCAGGATTTCTCCAACAATATCCTCTTCAGATTGAAAAACAGCCAGTCGGCCACAAAGAGCCTTCTGCCTCCCCAGACCAGCATGTCTGGGGCCCCTGTCCACCTCTGGGGCTTTGCAATTTTGCCACCACTCACGGCTTCGCAGTGGACTGCGCTGGCCCCGGGGCAGTTTCCCAGCTGCGGACAGATGCAACGACTGGTCCGGGGCCCCTCCAGGTACCACTGCCCCCAGAAGGCCCAGTCACACAGCGAAACAGTGTCTAGAGTGAGCATCACTTGTCTACCTGCTTCTCCCTTCAGCTCTGAAGCAGCGAGCCCCTCCTCAGTGTCACTTGGCAGGAATCAATCCCTGTCCCCTGGGCCGGGGAATGAGAGTAACTCACAAGACAAATGCACGTATTTTTAAAGCCAGCAGGAATTACGGGAACAGATGGGCTGTAGGATCCTATTTGGATGCCAGGGACATGTTTCTGTATAAAGTAAATATTTTCCCAGTGTAGATCTCTGGTGAGTGTGTAGAGGAGCATATTTCCTAAAGATGCAAATAAGTCTGTCAGAAATAAATATTGAATGGAAACTTCAAAGCATCTAGATTTCTCCAATTATAGGCCCTGAAGACTTCTCTGCAAGTAAGCAGACACGCAGGTGGGCATAGGGCTGTGGGGAGGAGGGGACGGTTGCGTGGGGCGGGGGGGGGGGGG
>LNAC01000001.1:14028075-14223376 GCA_002007465.1 Ailurus styani
TTTTTTTTTTTTTTGGTGCGGAAAAAGGTGTATCGACGAAGGAACAAAGAAAACTTACATTGGTCCAGAAGTTTAGGGTATTTCGAAACACACAGCTTGCCCTTTCTTCCCATTGCAGATCTCGCCTTGCGGATTTTTTTACCAACTGCCAACCCGAGTCAAGGTCTGCCAGCAGCTGTCTGAAGGAAAACTATGCTGACTGCCTCCTCGCCTACTCAGGGCTTATTGGTAAGATAGGGGAGAAGTGGGACGGGGGGAAGTCTGTTTTACAAATACTCACAGACTCTTTCCAGGGTAGCCTGCCGCTGTCTGTGAAAGGAAGAATCACCCAGTAACCCTCTGTGCTGGGGTTTTGATGTTAAGCCCTGTAGGACTTACGTGCAAAGAAGGGGAACCAGGGGATCATGGCTATGCCAAGGCAGAGGCAGGAAGCAGGGAGTCTCAGCGCAGGAAGACTACGCTGTGAGCACCTGAGAAGCATCCCTGGGGAGAACCAACTACACAAAACGACAGGAAGGAGGGAAAAAAATAAGGAAGAGGGAAGCAAGTCCACCCGAGCTCCCCGAATGAGGGCACTCGGAAGTCATTCCATCTGCGGAAATAAAAAAGGCTGATCCTTAGAAATGGAAATAAAACCCCTAACTACTGGGGTCCATTAATATTCTTGGTAATTTAGCTCCTGGAGTGCAGGGGGTGATGTCGCCTAGAATGTTTCCCTGAGAGCAGACCTAGCAGAAGTAGTGTTTTCTGCCTCACCAGACCTGAGGCAGGTTCTCTGCATTCGGGACAACAGTGTGGTTAGGGTACCAATGAGTTAGAAGGTCAGAAGTGAGGCAAATTTGTGTCCGTGGCTCAAAGGGGCAGGCAGGAAGAAAGTCAGGTGTTCCGGGGCCTGGAGCCTGAAGAAGCCTCGGTGGCAGGGCTCCGTCACGACTGACATTTGAGGACAAACACGTAGTGAAGGCTGTGGAGGGATGAGGGAAATCGCACTTGTCAGAAGCATGACGGCTCAGCCACGGCGATTGCACAAGTCACAGGGCAGGAGGAACTTCCCGCCAAGAACGACAGCACAGACTCAATTTTTTTTTTTTTTTTTTTTTTTTTTTTTTTTTTTTTTTTTTTTTTGTCACCAGAGTGTTGTAAGACCAGCAAGAGGTTTTGGGAAAATCAATGATGGTACTTAATGTGGGGGTATTACAGGTGCCTGGCACTCATCCAAGCCTTTTTTGAAAGAACACCTGTGTTCTCTTGGGCAAGTCTTTTCACCAATGTTGTTTACCATTTTGTGGCTAAGTGTATCTTCCTTGAGTCAATATCCCAAATCTGCATTTGCTTTTTCCTTTTCTGAAGTAAGTTGGTCTCTAATAGGGGTTACTTATCGACTATGGAATTATAGATGTAAGAAACAATAGAAATAATTAAGCCATGCTCATTATGAAAAGTTAAAAAAAAATACAGAGAAACCCAAAGGAGACAGTAGGAAGGAGCTACAACTCTACTCCCAGACGTAATCCCTATTAACACCTCAGTCCATATCCTTCCGGGCGAATGTGTTCATTAAATCCTTCATGACTGGCCAAAGCACAGGGCTGCCAGGCATTTCTGGCTTGGCAAACCATCACATGCCCAGGATGATGAAATACTCATCATGGAATGGAATGAAGTGATTGAAGCAATGCATTTTACAGACCAAAATTTATTTCCCTCTTGGGTCTGGATCTTTCCCTCTATACTGGTCATTGGGTTCTAGTATCTTTCAGGATAAAACTTGCACCTGCTTCTTCTGTATGTCAGGGATCCATCATGGAGCCCGGAATTCAGTGGATACTTAATAGACACATTTTAACCTCTGGATTCAGGGTTTGGGGTACCTTTTCCTTTCTCATCCAAAGTTATGTGCTTACTCTCTGCTGTGGGTCAAAGTTCCCATCCCAAGGTATAATGGGAGATAATGTAGTTCAAATTGGTAAGGAATGTACGGTAAAAAAAAAAACATGTCTTTGACCCAGAAGAGCTTACAAAGAATTTTTTTTTCTGTTTATGAACAAAATACATCCTGTGGGTGACTGACCACCTATTACTTCTTACGTCCACAAAATACAGAAAAACAGAAGGCTTCTTGGCATAAATAGGCATCGCCTGGTGCGAGCCACCCAGAAGAAGACATTTGGGTTGTATTAAGTGTAAATGCATTGCTTATTTGCGCCAGCACAGAGCTCATCAGAAAAACCATGAGTATAGGAAGATGTGGGCAAGAGAGACCACCCAGCATTTCTTTGAGGACTTTTGAGGACTATTGAGACAATACTCCAGAAGCCATCAGCTTAGAGAATTTCCACTGTTTATTTCCAACTCCTTCGCAACTTGGAAGACTTTATTTAAATCAGTTGAGAGTCTGGTGAGCAGAGGCCTCGTTATATATGTTCCGGATGTGGGGTAACCCAAAGGATAGCTTCTAAGCTCCCCTGTGTTCCTTTGAAGAAGCCATTTGCTTCTGAGGGAAGTAGATGTAAAGTCCTAAAAGGATTTTTTAAGATATGTAAAACCAGTTCTATCTATTTATGAAGATTAATGACATTTTCACGAAAATGCAAGGGATTTGGCAACTCATGCATTTGAAGTTAATTCTCTCCTACTCCGTAACATCCATACCATTTGGGCAGGAAAAAAATACCCTAAGTGCAGCTCAAGGAGTTCTGTTATAATTTTTTTAAGTAAATGTGTAAATTATTTTATGTGCTCAAGATAAATTGCCAAGAAAATGCACTGCTTAACATAATTTCCCACTCGGCAAACACAATGTTTGTAATTATCCGTGGTGCATCCGCTATCACAGGAACATTTGTTTCTTTTTAGGCAGAGAAAAGTCTGTATGATCACATACGAACAAGATGCCTTGTTTTTACTTTTTTAGGTACAGTCATGACCCCCAACTACATAGACTCCAGTAGCCTCAGCGTGGCTCCGTGGTGTGACTGTAGCAACAGTGGGAATGACATAGAAGAGTGCTTGAAATTTTTGAACTTCTTCAAGGACAATACTTGTCTCAGTGAGTTTAAAAAAAAAAAAGGAAGCAGATACACAAACACGCTTTCGTCTCTGTGTTCAAGCTATAATTCGTATTTCTTGTGCCCGCCTCTTCTCTCTCTCTCTCTCTCTCTCTCTCTCTCTCTCTCTCTCTCTCTCTCTCTCTCTCTCGCTTTTTTCCTGCTCGCTGATGGTGAATCCAGCATCTCTTGGCCATACTACGCAATGCAGCAGGGAACAGAGTGAGTGGGTGCTGCCAAGTCTGTGAACCCAAAGGCCTAAGAGAGCAAGAGAGTCAAACAATGGAGGGCGCATTATGTCAGATAGAACCCTTCTACCCACAGATCAAATTTTGATGTTGGCAACCAGCACAAAGTCTGTTCCAAAGGTTCTAAAAACCTGGGAACAATATGCGGTGTGAGAAGCTCAGACAAATTAGACGAGGGTAAGCCTCCAAGGGCTTGCTGAGAAAAATGAGAACGTTAACATCAATAGCCCCCTGGATGTTCAGGGTTGGCTCAGAGGAGAAGCCACAATTCTTGAGTGGGATAAGCCGGCGAAGCAGCTGGGAGCTTCAGGATGTCGGTTATCTCTGGAGACAGAGATGAGCCCCCGGGGGCGGGTGGGGGGATGGGGGGAGGTTGCTCCTGCTTGAACATAGTATCGGTTGTTATTGCCATTTCCTTCAGGCAATGTGCAAACCTGTTTCCCAAAGGGAGAGGGAAAGAGAGGAACGTGCAGGTGTGAACAATGGGCACTCATCAGACCGTGCCGGGTCTCCCTTCTGTCCACGGAGATGTGCACTGCTTGAGGTGACGATCCGGCGGCAATGCTTGAGTACCTCGCTCTCATGTTGTGGCAGCCGCCATTAATTTATTCGCTGCCTTCAACTCATGCTATAGGGAGTGCAATATATACATTATCTCGTGTACTGTAATCTGTGCAAGAGTCCTAGGAGATCTAGGTATGAGCATCTCCATTTCACAGTTGAATAAACAGCTGTTATTCACATGGACCCTCCAAGCCATAGATGGATCTGAAGCCTGAGTTCCTTCTTCCGCAGCCCCTGTCCCCTGAGCCCTTTGTGTCATGCCTGATACGAAAGGGCGCACTGGATGAGAACATACGGCTCAACACTGGGGACCAGGTGTGACTTCCTGGGGAGAGATGTGGGAGCCAGCTTCTAGGGATTAAGGTTCAGCCACCCCTCTGAGAGCCTTGACGACTCTCCGTGATGCTCTGCTATCCAGTGACTGATGACCAGAGAATTAGCTAACAATTTACCGTGTGTACATGGAAAAGCTTTTAAGTGTTACTTATTCTAAGACCTCTTTATCGCTTCCTTTGTTCTAAGCAAATCTAAATGATTTGCTTACTAGGTACTTCAGTAATGTGGCTGTAACCAAATGCTTTAATCATCTTAAAACTAACACAAGCTTCTGGACACCCGAGGGAAACTGAAAACCTCAAAACTAGTGGGAAGTATGGAGATATTTGCTAAGACATTGGGCAGAGCACCTAACTGGACCGCAGCTCTCTTATTTGGTCTTGACTTAAAAAAAGAGAAATATGTATATATCCTTCTTTTCCACATCCTGCACAGTCTTTTGGCAGAATGCGAGTTTTACTGAAGATAAAGCTATGGCAGTATAGGTCAGTGTGAGAAAAGATTATAGTCACACTGGCTGGAAAACCACTCCCTTATGGAGAAATTAAAGGTGTCCCTGCTTAATAATATTTTGGTGAAGGGGAGACTGGTCTGGCCTCTTTTTGCTGATGACTTCTGAATAAAAGTAAATGCATTTCGTCTTCAACAGGGACAAAAGCCAGCCAGAATTTTTCATCGTCATTCCATTTAGACTTGGAGGAGAAGGGTCACAGCCCACCAAAGACTCAGCGCTGTCAATTCACTCTGTTCCAAAAGGCTCTAAAGTAGAAGGAATTGAAATTTGTAGGTTCCAACCCGAATGTAATAACCCAATTCTGCTGCCTTTGGGTTAACCAGATCTCTCCCAGATTCTTCTATCACGAACACAACTTTACCCGATTGTTTATTTCTGGTTACTGGGGGGAAACACAGTTACTTTTAAGCCAAAGTGCGTGGCCAGGGTGAGGGAAAGAGAGAAGAATGAGCTGGAGACGGAGGAAAGATGGGAGTTTCACTCAGTCACTGGGGTCTTTCTCCAGACGCCGCCTTCGCCTCCCTGGACCGCTGTATTGGAACCGCGCTTCCCCATCACACTCCCACCCCTGCTTCATTTCCTGCAGGCATTTCTCAGCACCGAATGGATTCTGTATTTCACTTCATACCCCCAGCCGGCATGGGCTCTCCACGAGGGCAGGGGCTTTTGTCTGTCGTTGTCCTTGATGTTCACTGCTGCATGCCCAGCACGGGGCAGAGCCTGGCACTTGGTCTGTGCTCCCACTGACATTTGAGTAAATGAATGAGCAAGTGCGCAGACGCCCCAGGAGGCAGGACCACCACGGGGGGTGGGGGGAAGCTCAGGTAGTGCCAGTAGACGGCAGGGGTCTCCTGATTCTCCGTGTCTGAGCAGGAAAGAGGAAGGAGCGTTCTGCGGCTTGTGGCGGTGATGGTGGTTCTGGGTCATTCGGGGTAACTGCCCCCCGTGTACCTCTTTCTCTGCATCGCTCGCAACCATTAAGCCATGTAAGACCGCTAGGAGCATAAAAAGCATTTATATTAATTCGAGGCTGTTTCTTACAGCCTAAAAAATGTAAAGTTTGAGAAAACAAGCTTCCAATTTGCTAAACTTAAAGGATAACAATTTTAGAACAAAATGTCACTTCTAAGAGGAAGATTAGGCTTAAATTATTCTGTCTTGTATATCAGAAAATGCCAGCTAAGAATCATATATTAACAATTTGCACATTCAGGTCTCAAATGGAGGAGTGTGATTTCTTATACAATGAATAGGAAATAAAAAATTCCTAAAGCCAGGCCAAATCCCTGAGGACCTGATTAAAAACTGTTTTTAATTCATTTTCGGGAGGGGAACAACACACAACCAATTTACTCTTGCCATAAAAACAATCTAATCCCATGAAATTGTAATAAGCTTTTAAAGTTTTACATTTTAAACTTTTCATGTAAGCAGGGCTGCTCCTACCTAATTATGCAGATTTTGTTTGGAAGACTGGGAGCAGAAAGGGAAAAATAATCTCACTTAAATTTTCACTATGTATTGATGAGATTTGGGGTAGATTTTTTTTTCTTTTAAAGAAACTGGTTGCCTCTGTACGTTGAGCAATGCCTGGCTTATAGTAGCTGCTCAGAGCCTGTGCAGGGTGCTGTATGATAGTGAATCACATCTTTTGCTGTTTGATTTTACTGTCTGCCAAATTAGCATGGAGGCCACTAAATTGTCTCATAATTAGGGATACGTTACTTAAAAAAATGGGAGGGGGTCACCTGGGTGGCCTAGTGGGTTAAGTGTCTGCCTTCAGCTCAGGTCATGATCTCAGAGTCCTGGGATTGAGCCCTGCATCGGGCTCTCTGCTCAGAAGGGAGCCTGCTTCCCCCTCTCCCTCTGCCTGCCTCTCGGCCTACTTGTGATCTCTCTCCCTCTCTGTCAAATAAATAAATAAAATATTTTTTTAAAAAGCACTAACTAGTTTGCTTTTAGTATAGTATTTTAACAGAGGACAAGGATGTTTTTGGAAGATGGGACAATGACTGTGATCCCCCAAAAAATAGGTTTGAGGCTGGGTTTCAAATCACTTGACTGATGAGTATTTCAAGGCAAAGATCTTGCTCAGCACCTGGTACAGAAATAGGAACATGATTTGTTGTGCTTTGAGCATACCTAAATGTCCATCTCAGTGTTTAATGAATGAATTGATCTTGAGCACCTGACCCGATGGCTGGCTCTCAGCACATGGAGGGTGAAGGGGTGGATGGGTTTTGTTCAGGGAAGTCCAATACTGTAATCAGAATTTCTAGTGTGCCTCTCTGGTTTCATGTATCCTGTCTGTTACATTTGCTGCTTGACTTTGAAATTGGATTTCCTCCTGTTTTACTGCAGAAAATGCAATTCAAGCCTTTGGCAATGGTTCTGATGTGACCGCGTGGCAGCCAGCCCTCCCAGTTCAGACCACCACTGCCACCACCACCACAGCCTTCCGGGCTAAGAACAAGCCCCTGGGGCCAGCAGGGTCTGAGAATGAAATCCCCACTCATGTTTTACCACCTTGTGCAAATTTGCAGGTAAGAGCGGGGGCCGAACTCCCTGCTGGAACTCACTTGTGGTGGGGAGGGGGAGCACGGACCAGTTTCCCACAGTGCATTTAAAGATGGATGGCTCATGATGGAGGACTGCTTGGGTTTGAATCTTAAAAGTGCATTTTAAGCACGATAAATGGAGACTGTGACGTGCCACGGAGTGGGAGAAAGATGAACTGTGGGACTGAATCCCATGTGCTGGGAGTGTGACTTTGGTCAGGGTGCCTGCAGCTGGCTTTGGTGTCTTCACCTGTAGAATGAGGGGGCTGGGCAGATGAATCTGGAAGCCTTCTGTGTGTGGAGTGGCAGAGTCGAACTGGGATCGATTTATTATGGTTATTCTGTGTTCTCCACAAAGCAGCAGCCTGTTGGAAGAGAAGGTACTCTTGGCTGGTCGCCACCACTGTCATTTAAACGTAACACGGAGTGTGTAGCTCTGTCTAAAGGTAAACCAGAGACACTGTCACGAGTGAGGTGTTAACTCCAATGTAGAGTCCGTATGGCTTCGTTCTTCCAGAAGCAGAAGAAAATGTTTTCCTGAAGTAAGAGGAGCTGTGTGGAGCCACGCTGCAAAGCCCCTCGTGGGACTAGAGGCCAGGAGGCTTCCTTGGGTTAACCCGGATCTCCAAGGGCAGAACCGCAAAGGCATGCGAACAGTGGTTTCCTGCCTTTAGTCAGAGTGTTTATTCTGCCTTCTTACTGGTGTTTTTTCGTAGTAACGAGTATTCAGCTACTTACTTAGCAAGACATTATGTATTTATGTTTGCAAAGTATTTTCACACACTTTGCCTCTTGAGTTGTCCTCCTGACGGCTGTGGGAGAGTAATAATATTGTTAGCCTGGTTCTTGCACTCGAGGACACTGGGGCTGGGTGAAGTCACACTTTCGTGGGAGCCTGCAGAGCTTGCGAGTCACAGAACTGGTGCTGGGAATCCAGGAGACTCCCGTTGCTCTCATGGGTCTTCCTCTATTTTGGGGGTAGGCGTCCCCGTGTGGTGATTTCTGCTTCCTGCCGTGCTGGCTAAGGGCATCCGCGCCAAGCACTGGCTGTCACTTCCTACTTGTCACTGGAGTATATTCTCCCTTCTCTCCCCACTCTGCTGCCACCGAGGACCAGGCTCACCAGAATGTCACCAGAAACCTTCTTTTGCCAATACCTTCTTAACTCACAGTCCTCTTCATTCCCTACAAACCACTGGGGCAGTTCTTCTGCTTCTGATTTGCTTGCGGTCTTCTCTCCCCCAATGTCTCCCTTCTTCTTCTTGGATATTTTACATGTCCCTCAGCTGACTCTTGGTCTCTGTCCCATTCTCTTGTGTTACAAACCCTCAGACACACACACACACACACTCACACGCACAACACTGAGGAGGAGGCAGGGAGGGGAGCCGCACAGCCTAAGGTCAACCAGATGTTCTTCATGCTTCTGAAGCATTTCCTGAGCATGTCCAATATCCAAAGCCCTGTGCAGAAACTGCCAGAAGTAGGAGGCTTGAGGAGTATTACAGCCTCTAACTGCTCCATCTTGCAGCAGAGCCCTCAGGCTCAGGGAGGGGAGGTGACTTGCACAAAGCCCACCTCCGCCCCGCAGCCAGGGAGAGGAGGGTCTGGAGCCAGACATCACACCACAGACACAGAATCTGTTCTTTGTCTCTGGCCGGTCCTCGGCGTCCTGCTTCCTCCTAGGCCAGCCTTCTGTTCTTATTGGGTCCACTCAGGTTCTAACGTCAGTGTGACAAGTGGACAGATGAGGGATAGGACCCTGGTGTCCTTCGGTGATAAAAGCGAGCCAGAGATGGCTCCCGACTGGCAGAAGAGGCAAGCTCTGGCTACGGCAAAACCAGGTTCTTTTTGGCACGTGTCTGACGGCACAGAGCATGGCTGCGGGGGCAGCAGTGTTTAGCCTGTTTATTGAGCTGCTTCTGTGTTTTGGAAACTTCGTGGAGATGGGCACTCAAAAGAAAATTCTCTCCTCTGTGAACCTACAAATAATGGGCAAGACACAGCATGTCAACATTTTGGGGAAGTCAAACCAAATTAATAGATGACGTTTCAGAAGAATGGCCATCATTGGAAATTCCATGGAATTAGTTTCCTCTACGAGAGAGGACTCTGTCCGCCATAAGGAGGCCTTGTCCCCACCTCCCTGTGCCCCACTCCCCCGACCCCCACCCCAGAACACAGCGCCTGACTTCTGCTTCCTGTGGGGCCCGCATGTCTTGGCCGCACAATATTGTGCCTCCAACACAGATCTGCCCAGCCACCCCTCCCTGCCAGGAGGACTCAGTGCTGCCGCAGGGTTGCCCTGGCAACGTCAGGGGACCCCTGAGCTCTGTTCCCGAGAAACGGCGCCTTGCCTTGCCCTGTATTAGTGATAGGAAGTCTGCCTCATAAATAGAGGGGCAGAGTAAAATTAAAGCATGATGTTTATGTTGAGGCTGCTATTTAACTTCTCGGCGGAGGGGGGATGGCAGTGTGGGACTTGCAGCCATACTTGTCTTCCCAGGGACACACACACACGCCATCCACATACCTTGGAGCTAAACGGAGTTTCACTTCTGGGGAGCCCTTCAGGGTTCTATCAGACCTCCCCTTTCCTCCTAAGAGGACGGCCTGCTTGAGCCCGTTTTCGCACACGTGAGGCAGGGAGTGAAGGAAGGGGCTCTGCAGCCAAGCCTGGGTTCAGACCCAGGCTCTAATCCTCACCAGCACCCTGGCCTCTCCACGCCTCAGCTTCCACAAAACTCAGGAGGGCTGAGCTGCCAGAGTTGAGGGGATTAAATGGGGGTAACACTTCAGGGCCTGGGGCAGAGGGAACACTCCAGAATGGTTCTTTAAAAATGTCACACGTGATGTCTGATCCCCAGTCAGTTGGCCACTGGGTCCCTTGACAGCACATGGGCGGTGGTGTTGTGCTTGGCTAAAAGACATCGTTCCCTTTCACACAGGAAAGGCTGATGACTTAACCAGAATCACACAGTAATTTTTGGTGGGCTTGGGATTTCTGCCTCAAGGCCAGTATACTTCTGCCTTATTCCATGACCTTGGACAACCAACCTGGGCTCTTTCTTTGGATTAGAAATGGACAGAAAGGAGGAAGTAAAAAAAAAAAAAAAAAAAAAAAAGGAAAGTTGTCCAGTATTTGTCTGTCTGCATTTGGCTTATTTCAAGTTAGCGTAATATCCTCCAGGTTCCTGATCTCACTCATATGTAGAATCTAAAAAGGTCAAACTTTTAAAGTGAGGAGGATGGTGGTCCCAGAAGCTGGGCAGTGGGGGAGGTGGAGAGGTGCTGCTCTGAGGGTATAAGTTGCAGTGGATGAACGGGATCTAGAACTTTACTATACAACATGGGGACTAGAGCTGGCAACAGTGTATTGTGTACCTGCAACTTGCCAAGAGAGGACATCTGAAGTGCTCCCAGCCTCCCCAAACATGGTAACTACCTGAGGTGATACGTTAATCAGCTTGACTGTGGTAAACTTTTCCTCATGTATACGTGTATCGTGTATCAAAACATCAGGTTGTAATCCTTAAATACATACAATTTTTATTTCTCAATGATACCTCGGTAAAGCTTGTGTGTGGTGGGGGCGGGGTGGGGGAGGGTAGAAAAGGCGGCAGGGAAGAGCTGCCTGTGAGGGAGCCATGGGTCCTGGTGCTTCCTGAAGGCAGCTGTTCAAGGAACAGGGAGAGCACGAAGCTCATGCTTTAGGTTGGGATTCGTCATGCAGTTCCAGGAGACAGGATAGGGAAAGACTGAGAGTTTGCCAGTAAAATGTTCACAGCTTGGTGATGTCTTTTGAATGACCTATACTAACAATGGTAGAAAGAATCACTGGAGGCCAGAGGATGGGGGATGAGTGAGGGGATAAGAGACAGGCCTGCACCCTGAGAACATGGTCCCTGGCACTCATTTAGGACTCTCGCTTTGGAGCAGGGCTCCCAGGAGATTCATTCTCCCCATTTGTCCTTCTTTTGCCTGCCTGCCTGTCTGCAGATAAATGACCATTTGCCAGGGGGTCCTAGAAATATCTTAGAATGGCGTTTGTCCCAGCCACGTGTGTCATTACTCAGAATAGAACTGACTTAAACCAGCTTGGGATCCATTGGTAACAGATTTGGAGAAAGTCAACTATCTTTGGCAGCTCTAAAGTTCACTTCCCTCGAGAGGCACCCTCTTGTAATATTTTAAAATATACAATAATATGAGAAAACTCTTGAGGACTTGAGTTCCTGTCTTAACATTTGAGATAGATTTCCCCTTTGGAAGGGAAGAAATAAGAATAAACATTTTCAAAAGTCGGCTTCGAAGTATAATAATCAACAAAACCAAATGCATTTCTTTTGGGGAAATGGAGGGGCCTTGGGTGTGGGGTGTCTAGGACTCATCTGCAGTTCCTGTGAAAGGCTTGCCTTTAAAAAAGGAAAGTTGATTGATTAGTATAAAATGTCATAGAAATGTCCAAGTGCTAACCCCCTGAGGTGATAAAATACCAGGTTTTGGGTAACCCGCCAAGCTCCCATGTCAGGATTAATTGGCAGTCATATTAGTAACAAGCGTGACGCAGGCTGTGCTATTGTTGGCATATCCTTTTGAACTGTACAAAGTGGTCCCATGAAAAACAAAGGAAGATTAAAAATTCTACCAATTATTTCATCTTCTGTGCACTTGAGTAGTCTGCTAGCTGGAAAAAGCTCAGGATATTTAAACCAAATGGACTGTACTTGTCGCTTATTTAAAGTAAATATCTTTGGGAGATGTAAGTGGGTGTTGGAAAAATCCCTCCTTTGCCTCATTGTACACCACTTAATTCTGGAAGCTTAAAGTAAAGACCCTTTAAAGTGGCATTTGTAGGTCTTGGATTCCATGGCCAAACAGGGTGCTGGAGCCTGGGGTAGACAGCCCAGGGGCTGTAGCTGAGGACGCTGGGGAAGACGTTGCTGCCTCTGCCCCTTTCCACTTGCTTTCCCCTCAGTAGAGCTGTGATTACAAGAGACAGTCTGGTAGCCTGGGGGACACACGCTCCGATCCAGGGCTAGGGGGTGGGCGTGGGGGAGCTGTGAGCGGTTGGAGAGCTCTAGTAGCAGTGAGAGCCACCACCAAAGTCAGTTTTCTTAGGAGCCCAAGAAAACTTCTCTGTGGAGAGACGTGGAGGGCCAGAGTCTGCAGCCAGATCTCCAGTAGGGCTCCTCCCCGCTCCCTTTCAAGGCAGTGCTCTAGAGAGACCCCAGCAACGTGGTATTCTCGGTCACAGAGGAGATGTGAGCATCTCCAGTGGGTAGTCATTGTGAGAATGCTTCCAGCTGAAGTCACCCAGCAGGGGGCTGCTGTTCTCCCCACCCATCACCGTCATCTGCTTTGGTGCAGACCACGCTGGCCCTAGGGGGCCCCACGACAGGGACACTGCTGGCCCTCCGTGGGCCGTGGGGGCAAAGGCCTCGAGGTGGGCCTCTTTCCTGGAACAAAGAACCTGCAGCACCCACCGGATTTTAATCCCTGGCCTCCTTGACACGATCTAATTCCTTCTCTTCACAGAGTCCAGTCTGAAGCTTAGAGAAATGGGCTCGGTGCATGTAGGATGTGGGATGTTTACTGATTGGTAAGAGGAGCAGAGGGCAGACGAGATTTGCCCAGCCATTTAACGCCTACATATTAGAGTAGTCAAATATTGAATTAGAATATTGACTATTAGAATATTGAAACTAATCTAGACCGGAGACCAGACTTCCCATCCCGGGAGAACAGCAAATCCCTCCACTGCCTCAGGGCCTCGTCACCTAAACAAAGTCTCTTTGTACCTGGTAGGGCCAGACCAGACCGGAAATGATTTCAAAGCTCTTCCCAGGGCCAGACCCCAAAAGTTCTAGGTGTGGCGGCAGGAAGGCAATTATCCAGGCCTGCTAAATACCTAGGACTCCTCTGGCTGCGACCAAGTGAAAATTTTAAGTGTTGAGTTTTAAAAGGAAAGCTGCCAATGGGTGTTCTGTAAATCATTTGTGCCAGCAGACTGACCCCATTATGTCAGCTAATCCTGGAAATACAGGAGGTAAATTTAAATCTTCGAGCATGAAGCACTTAATCAATATTCTAAATGTTTTTCTTGCAATTTATGCTAGCAGAGCGACGGGGTGCTTTGGCATCCTGTTAATCTTCCACTGGAGAAGAGGCACTTGAGAGCCAGGCCAGGGTGGTGGGATCTTGCCTGGGATGATTGGTGGGAGGGCGGGAAGCTGGAAGGGAGAGAGTGAGGTGCCTCCTTCCGCACTAGGGCCCTGGCATGGAGACGCTCACCCCCGGGCTCAGTCCCCACATGCCAGCAGGCAGAGCCTCCCTGGGGCTCCTCCTCAGCGCTTTCCTTTAACCTGTGGTTGACAGCCTAGGAGTGGCTTTGCTGGAAAGAGAATGAGCTTTGGGGGTCAGATGGGCCTGAGTGAGAACCCTGGCTCCGTTCCTATGGCTCTGTGACCTAGGGCACGTTTCCTACCTTCTCCGAATGTCTGCTCTACAATATCACCTGGCTCCCAGGTCGGCTGTGAGGACTGAAAACCTGGTTCCCGTTTTGCAAAGGGCCCAGCATGACTGTCCAGCCCTCTCCACGTGGTACATGGTTACCACTCTTAGCGAGATTGATGAGACGTGTGAGAGCTTTCACTCTGGATGCTGGGACCATAAAGGAAGGGCTCTTCCCAGGGGCTGGGAGTCCATGGAGGAAAAAAGATGGAGCTGCTTCCTTAATTTGTAAGGACTGTTGGAACGGGGCGATATCCGGCTGATTCTGAGAACTGGTCATTGTCAAAAGTCCTAAGGAAGGAGGGAAGTACAAGTACTTCCAAGTCCTTATACTTTGGACACCAAGACAAGGAGGAAGGGAAACCAGAAGGCAGTAGGAAAGGACCGGGTGTTGAGGGGTTACACCAGTTCCAGACTCCATCTCCCTGTGCCGATGGAGTCTCCTGGGAGTGTCATCCTACCAACCAGCTTCTCGGTGGTATGACTGGGTCTGTGACAATAGTCAGATCTTGGTCCAACCCGGGTCCCGGAGTGGGACTGTCTGCAGTCTCTTTAACCAGCACTGACCTTGGGAAGTGGTGACACGGTTGTAAACAGGAAACAGTCTCAGTCGTAGGAAAGGTCATGTCTGAGAACCAGCTCCACGTCTCAGCCTCTGACACTAAGACTTTGATTCCTTCTCATTTCTGCATTCTGCCAGTACTATTATTTGCTTCGTATTCATCTTTAAACTCAATTACTAGGGATGCCTGGGTGGCTCAGCCAGTTAAGCGGCTCAGGTCATGATCCTGAGGTCTTGGAATCCAGTCCCACGTTGGGCTCCTTGCTCGGCGGGGAGCCTGTTTCTCCTTCTGTCTGCCGCTCCCCCTGCTTGTGCATGCTCTCTCTCCCTCTCTCTCATAAAAAATAAAAAATTCAATTAGTTGATATATTTATTTATGTAACTACTATCATATTTAGACTCATCCAAAGCTGTTAAAAACACGTAACACATACATGAATCAGTGTGCTAGTTCTCTATACATTATAACCAATATATAAATATTAAAATGTTAGTAATGTCCCCTACATAGTGTCATAGACACCAGTGGTCCCAAAGCCTCTTTTGAGAAGCATTATAAACCATCCAATTTGACAGAACCCAGAACTATTTGCTCTGATAACACGCATCACCTCTAGTTTTTATGGTTGGGTATTAATAAAGCAAATGTGTATAAGCTCTTCCCATGAGTCGAGTACTGTTCTAAGCACATTATATGTATATATATTCACTCATTAAATCCCTACAGTAACCTCATGAGGTCAGTACTATTATTATTCCCATTTTTTCAGACAATAGGCCTGAGAGACAGAGGCTGGATCAGGAGAGGGGAAAAACAAAAGGAGCATCTTTCCCTTCTATGTGTTTTAAAGGACTACACTGTATTACCTAAATCAGAGCGCTTTACCTTTCAGTTTCTAGGTAACATCATTCACTCAACAGAGATTAAAATCAATCCCTACGTTCTTATGGAACATCTGGCAGATGGAGGTGCCAGACTGGTTCATAAACTGGCATAAAGAAAGGAAACGATACCTATTCTGACACCAACTGGTGTCCCTAGAACTCAGGTCTGACGCCAGCTCTCGGAGACAGCGCAGACACCAAAGGTTAAGGGCACGGTACCCAACAAGATGCCCTGGACTTCAGATGCCAGCCACCTGATCAGGGGATCCCCAGGCAACCAACCAGCTACAGATTCAGGGCTTCTTTCCATGACCCCTCAGATTCAATCTGCTAGAATGACTCAGAAGTCAGGAAAGCATGCACTATACTTTGGACTACGGTTTTATTATAAAGGATACAAATCAGGACTAGCCAAATGGAGAGATACTGAGGCTGAGGTGAGAGAGAGTCTTCAGAAGAGAGGTTTTGTTCCCTCTCCCTGTGGGATCAGGACACTTCCCCCTCCCAGAGCATTCATGCATTCACCCCCCAGGAAGCTCCAATTAAACCCTTTAATTGGGGTTTCATTACACAGGTGTGATTGATTGAGCCATTGGGCCTGTGATTGAATGCAATCTTCTACACTTCTCTGCTCCCTGGAGGTCAGGCAGTTGGGCTGAGCTCGCATGATTCAAAGCCCCAGCCCCTTGGCCCATAGTTGGTTTCTGTGGTGACCAGACCCCATTCTGAGCCATCTCATTACCATAAACTCAGGTAGGATCCAAAGGGCTATGAATACCAAAGACACTCCTATCGCTCAAGAACTTCCAAGGATGTAAAGGTTATCTCCCAGCAACCAGGAACAAAAGCTAGTCAAATTCTAATTTTAATTCTAGGGCCAAAGAGTGAAACTTCCATAAGAAAGCTGGAGTTGGGGGCACCTGGGTGGCTCAGTGGGTTAAGCCTTTGCCTTCAGCTCAGGTCATGATTTTAGGATCCTGGAATGGAGCCGCATTGCCGGGGGGGGGNGGGAGCCTGCTTCCCCCCCCTTTCCCTCTGCCTGCCTCTCTGCCTACTTGTGATCTCTCTCTCTCTCTGTCAAATAAATAAAAAATCTGAAAGGAAGGAAGGAAGGAGGGAGGGAAGGAAGCAAGCAAGCAAGCTGGAGTTGAACTTTTAGCTTGGGCTCATTTCACCACTCACCAGCTGTGAATCCTTTGGCAAACTACTTGGCCTCAACTTCCTCATCCCTGAACTGGGGATGACAGTGGTGGAGCCTCCTGGGCTGGTAGGAGGATTAATTGTGATCCTGTGTGTAAAGGGTGATGCCCAGCTCAGAGGAGATACCATGTAAGTCTTTATTATTTGTAAGTTTTGTGACGCTTTTGGCCCTTGGATATCGCTGGTCCACTTTGTCCCGTCTTCCGTAATAGAGAAGTGACCTGAGGGGGCCAGGCTCGGTGGCGCATTGCTTTATGGGTCCTGCTTTCCAGTGGCTTTTGTGGTCTTGTGGTGCTTTGCCCATATAGAACAGGCTTGGTAAGGATAAGGAAAGGTGAGGTCTTGTCAGGGTGGTGGTTTGGAAACGTAATTCAGAATCAGATGCTTCTCTGTTCTTTGCAGAAGGTGGGCTGTGTGCCTCTGTGCCAATCTTAGAAACTTCAGGAAGGATCGTTGGGTGATCTCTTGGCCATGAACTGAACAGTTCCCCCAGATCAGACTTCCTCAACCTTGACCCTCTTGACATTTTGGTCTGGAAAATCTTTGTTTTGGGGGCTGCACTCTGCACTGCAGAATGTTGAACAAAACCCTGGCCTTCATCTTCTAAATACCAGTAGCACATTTCCCCAGTGGTGACAACCACAAATGCCCCCAGACAGAGCCAGATGTCCCCCGGAGGGCAAAGTCGTCCCTGACAGAGGACCACTGTCCAGGAAATGAGGGCTTCCGTGAAGACCCCCTTTCCTTTTTACAGCAGGGGAAGTGAGGGTATTAGAGAGTCTCTTCAGGTTTCCCATCACGGTCAGGGGCAATGGAGATGGAAGAGCAAGCAGCCACATCGGACCAGGTCTTTCCTGGGTGGTGTAGGCAAGAACAATGAAAAGGGGCCGCCGTGGCCACCGAATGCCCATGTTTGGGTATTTAAGTTACTTTTCCCAAGGCGACACTGCCCGTGGGGTGGGGCCTGTGGAGGGTATCACAGGTGGTACTGAGGCTCTCCACCAGCTTCTCATCAAATGAGGACCTGCTGGTCTCCCCAGCCCACAGGGCCCCACACGTCCTCACCTTCTTTTGACGAATGTTTTTTCACCCACCCGGCACCCTGGACACGTCACCCACAGGTGACATTTTAAAGGAGACTTTTGCCAGCGGACCAGAGTGGGTAGAAATGCGTAACCCCACCACCACCACCGGGCTTCGCGCGTGGCCTTGGAGCATGGGGGCGTTTGGGGGGTAGGGGGGAGTCGAGCAGGATCATACGGCCCGTGCCAGACTAGTCACCGCCGAGCCCGCAGTGCATGTGCTGAATCTAAATGACTCTGGCAGCACAGATGCCATTTCCTGAGCCTTTTGTTTAAGAAAATGACCTTGATGCTGTCTGTGATGTGTGGTATTTGGTTTATAGTCTTCGTGAGGTCTCCAACATTTCTCGGTATTGCAGAGTATTTTCTAGCCCCCACTGTTGTGTTGGTACCATTAAAAAAAAAAATCCAAATGTTGGCTACACCTACTGTTCCTTTGCATAATGCTCTCTGGCTCAGAGCGAGTTTATTTCCCCCGCTCTGGGGGAAAGTGCTAAGGCGCAGGGCCCCCCACCCAGGCTGCTCTGGGCTCCCCTGGAAGCCTCACTGTCGAGCTCTGGGCCCGGCTGCCAAGTGGCTCCGGGGCCCCGCGTGATGGGCCCGACTGCTCCCAGCGCCGAGAGGCCGCCAGTGGCCTCCTGGGACTTAATCTTCCCAGCTCCAGGTGCCAGCTGATGAGCTCAGGGGGAGGCTGCCTCCCAGAATCCACCCACGTTAGCCCTGGGAGGAAAGAGGCTGTTGTAGAAACAGTTTTCAAAATAACTGCTTATAGAGCATTTTCAAAGCCCTTCATGCAGGAGAGTGCTTGAATTCAGAGCTCCAAAACTGGGGATTACTCCATTAAGGCTGCCAGACAGCCTGCTGAAATGCGCCTTTGATTGCGTATTCAAACCCCGTTAGACGTGGAAGCTTGCGATGTATAACTGGGACCAAAAGCAGACATTTCATCGTGGGGGACAGGGCCCATCCGCGGAGGGCAGCGTCGTCCCCCGCAGCAAAGCACCCCACGCCGGGGGTGCGGGGCTTCGGCCTCAGACATTTATTCCCCACGGCTCCGGAGGTCAGAAATCCAAGGTGAAGGTCGGGGCAGGGCTGGCTCCTCCTGAGGCCTCTCTCCGTGGCTTGCACTCGGCTGCCTTCTCACGGAGTCTTCACGTGGCCTTTCCCTGTGTGTGTGTCCCCGATGTCCCCCTACGTGTCCAAATCTCGCCTTCTTAGAAGGACACTGGTCAGACTGGACTGAGACCCACCCCAACACCCTCGTTCTCACTGAATCACCTCCTTCAAGGCCTCTTTTCAAATAGAGTCCCATCCGGAAGACCTGGGGAATAGGGCTTTCATGTATGAGTTTGGGTAGGACCCCGTGCAGTCCATAACGTATGTGTGAGGGGCAGGGGCTGCATAACTAAGTATTGGACGGTTTAAAAATATCACTTATGGGGTGAATTTAAAAATCACTATTGCCACAAGCCTTCCCTCCGTGCACAGGGTTCTGCTAAGTTTCTCTTGTGTAGCTTTGAACACGAGAGATTCACTCTCGACTGGTCCTGTTCTGGAAGGAGCATGGGGAAAGACCCCTCCCTGGGGCAGAAAGGCCGTCCCGCTCCGCCTGCCAGTGTCTGCCCTCTGCACCTGCTGTCACCGGCGAGCTTCTGCAAACTTAATTCAAGTGACGGTTTTTTGTGATTGGCATGTTTGCACTGTAGCAAACTTTGGTTGAACATATTGTTAGAATACACAGTACTGTAATTTAAGATTATTTTATCAGCAGTAAAGGGTTTTATAATTCATTTAAAAAGTTGTAATGGGCTTGAGCATCTTCAGTATAGTTTAATAATATAGCGTTTTATAGCTGGCTATAAACTTTCAGATTACAGTTTTAGCAATTGTGCAATTCTATTTTATAGTTTAATAATTGTTCAAATGAAGGAGAGTATAAAGTTCCTAAAAACCAATTTAATGACTTAGAAAAATAGCCTTTATCAAAATCTAACGTATACCTTTAATGAACCCAGATGTCACCTTTTCAACAAAGGCAGATCATGGAATCTATTTTTCTTAAACACAAAGCCCTCCAAATTAAGCACACAGAGTGCCGTATCTCTGAGTTATGTTTTTTCTCCTTCTTTAAAAAATCTTTTATCCCTAATCTCTTACAGCCAGAATAAGCCTATTTTCCTAGCGCAAAGTGGACACCAGCAAGGCCCAAAGGCTTTTAGCAGGAACAGGGAGTAAATTGGTTCTCTCTTGAGAAGGTTCTTTGTTTTACAGATGACTCCTTGATCACACTGCTTCAACCCTGGCTCCTGACTCAAATAAAGTTCCATATTAATGCCTCCAGATAGCCCATACCTCACCATTCTGTGAGTGAGTGGCAAAATGGGGAGCCCTACATTATACTATAATTGTATACTATTATTATGAGTAATAAAAGTATTAGCATATAGCATTGGGGAAAGGCACTATCTCACGTTGTCATTGGAATTATGGTGCGTGCTGTTCTATTTCTGGGATTTTCCAGGGTTATGTTGTCAGACAACTAAAATCAATAGAAGAGGAGGCTCTGAATCAGGCACACCAACAGTTACCATGGGGCACACCTCGGAAACTCGGTCGCAGGACCTTGGGTGCAGTGATCCTTGGGTGGACGAGCTCTGGGTCAGAGCCCTGTTGCAGGTACAGAGAAATGGCAGCAGGAAGAAAAGCAGGGCCCATGTGGCTGGACTCCTTCCTGGCGGAGGTGCAGTCCAAGCACTTGGGGCTCACAGCGCATTTTCACTCTGTTAGCAACAGTGGCCGTGACGTAATGGTGGGGAGGCTGACTCTGAACCACCCCCCTGAGCGGTGAGCAGGAGAGAGGGCACCTGCAGTGGCAGACTCTCTTACATCACCCTGAAATGATAGGGGCTCCTTTCCCTGCTTCCCACTCAGTTCTCCCTCCTTGGTCAGTTTCAGAGATCTTCTGGCTGAAATCTGGTTCTGCTTGAGAACAGCTGAAGGCTGTCTGTCCCAAGAGCGTCTGGGTAGCCTTTGTTGCAGTCACATCAGCAACGCTGCCCACCGCTGGCAGGCATTCTTGTTGTCCCGGGTGTCACCTCCCATCTGTACCTATTCTGTGCCCCAGCATGTGGCACTCCCGATGTTATAACGAGGTGACGGGTAGCACTTAGTGATTCTGAAATCCTATGGAGAGCGCAGGCAACACCATCACTCAGTTTACTCCCAAACGAAGCTGGCTTTGAGATAATATAACCCAAGCATTGCATGTGCTGATGCTCAACGAGGGATCTTGCAGACGATAGGCCAACAGCAACATGGTTAGTCCTCCAAGGTTTTGGGTTTTGTTTTTCAGAAAAGGGTTTGGGCTTAAGAATAGAAAACCCTGAAGGATGAAGCTTCTTGCTACAATAGAATCAAACCTTCCTGTGGACTTCAGCGGAGAGTACCTTTGCCTCCTGGGTTCATCATCTGTAATATGGGAATAATGAGCACTACTGCCTGGGAGGATTGTAATAATTAAACAAATTAAAATTCTCCAGCGTAGTTACTGCGCCTCCAGTTCAGCCGAGCAACTGTTTTTGTCATTATTTTATCTTCCCGGTGGGTCTGTGCTTGAACACAGACAGAAGGAGCTTGTACTAAGGGGGCATTTGGTGACTTTTTACCCCAAAATTCATTGGGGACATAAACTTGGGCATCATACAGGGTGTGTGCCCTGCAGAAGGGAACCAGCCTCAAATTGAAGCTATTTGTTATGATTACCTACTTACGATGTCTTCACCCAAACATCTTTTCTTTACCACTTTTATCAAAAATTGGGAATAATAACTTCAGGATGGGGAAGGGAAGAACAGGTCCCCCTCAGTGCATTCTAGGAAGAGCTATTAGGCCACCTGAACCTGTGGTTTAGAGGACAGTGAAGCTGGTCCATCAGAGGGACAGTAATTCAGCAGCTGGACAATTGCTTAACCCAATTGCCGGGTAATAAACATACTTAATAAAAAGGACTAGGATGTCTGCACCATCTTGGCCATAAATATGCTCTCTTGTTCTGGGTAACCTATGAGAATACCTCTGAGCACACTTAGATCACATACTATAAATAAATCCAATTTCTCATATCCCCTACTGACCCTTTATCCTTAGGACGTCTAACTAGCCATGCCTCCCTGAATAACGGTCTCTGCCTTGTGTTTGAGCCAGGGAGCTCATGCGCTAGAGGAAAATGGCTCCCATTCTCTTGTGAGGTTCAACCAAAGGCTCCCCTCCACTGGACCCCTCCTATTTGAAGCCCTAGAGGAATCAGACCATGGACAGGGCTGTCTGGAAGGGAAGCTAGGATGGTGGGCACTGAGTAGACATTGCAGTTTTCCCCAGAGTGGCCATTGCTGTCCCCTTCTGGGCAGCTAGCGTGACCCCGGGCACCTGCTCAGCTGTCAGCAGGATAACCAGAACTACTTCCACGGGTTGACCTGGGGATGATGGGAGATCATGTGCACCATGTCCGGCACAGAGTCCATAAGCATGGGTTTGGGAGTCGAGGGGACTGAGGTCACACAGGTGACATCTCAGTGCAGCCACTCCAGCTGCAGAGACTTGGCAAAGTCCCCGCCTCTCTGAGCCTGTGTTTCCCGATCTGTGCCAAGGGGAGAGCTCGGCGTAGAAAATCGTGTGCGTGGCGGGGAGTGTTCAGTGAGGCCCTGATGGGGTCAGTTATAAGAGGAGGGGACTGTCGTGAAGAGTAGCTGGTCACAGTTCTCACCGTGAGTCTGCTCGGTTTTCCTCAATTATCTGTTTTTTCTCTATCTACTAAAAGCATACTTTTCTTTAAAGTTTTTGAAGGTTGGCTTTCACCTGGTTTTTCACAGCATCCAGGGTGCTCCCTCTTCCGAACCGGGTGTGAACAAAAGCCCAGGGTCGGGTACGTCTGCAGACCGTGGCATTTTATGTGAACCCTTCGTTTCCACCATAAGTCACAGAGCCATTACGGGGCGCACTTAGCTGCACATAAATGTGCAGGAGAATGAGAGGCTTAATAAATATTATCTGATGGCGATGAGGATGCGTGTCTGACGAGACAGGCTTCATGCACTTCTCATCAGAAACCACAATGAATCTTTTCTGTTGCTCTCGCACATTTGCATTTCTGACTGCACATTTGCGAAAACAAATGTTTCATTTGGGGCCATCCCCTGAGTTGCCTTTCTACCCTCCTCGCCGAATGTGTGCTCTACAAAACATCCCCCGTACCCCACACCAAAACATCTTTCACGCATTGTTTGGCATAATCTCACTGTTAATCGGGCATCAGTTTCTAAAATACAGGTCGTAATTGCTTCTTGTCTGAATACATTACAAATCAAACAAGTTCACCATGAAGGAAAACACGGTTCTTTGGTGTAGTTTGCAACCTGTGTTTGCTCCAGCTTAGAGAAAAGGGACCTAGCTGCAGGACGGTCCCAGGAAGTCTGGGGGGGAGAAGGGCCAGCTCGGTGCCACGTCAGGGCTTCCTGCTAGAGACAACGTCCGCACCATCGTGCCATTAGTGTTGAATTACAAGTGCAGAGCTGCAGGCATCCTTTTTATGGCCTGCTGGAGACTGACGAGCGAGCCCGGGGGACTGCTTAGCTAATGGAAGCCTGTTGATATATCTTACTAGACTGTATCTCTTTCGTTGCATTCATTTTTAAATCCAAGGGCTCACAGAAGATCGTGAGCCAGTTCTAGTCAATATCATGTTCGCCAGCCAAAGTAGCTTGGGCTTTTGCATTTCTCCAGCCCCTGCCCCAGTCCAAGAATACGTGCCTAGAGACCACAGAGAGGCCAAACAATCCTCCACAGCACCCTGAGGTCTTAAGGGACTTTCCCCTTTCACATTTGATTCTCAGAACTCTGTGAGGTAAGGAGGAGGGCAGGGATTACTATCATTAACGCTGACGGTTGAAAAGCCAAGAATAGGACCTTCCTAGCCTGTGTTCATTTTATCATCTTTTATCAATCAAGCTGGTACCAGGAGTAAATTCTAAACCATAGTAGAAGCTCTCTTAACTGACCCTCCTGTAACCAATTCATCACAGAAGCCAACCTTTCCATTCTCTTGTAAATATCTAATGCCCGAGGCCGACCACATGCCCCAAACTCGTCCCTCTGTCCTCCCACTCACCTCTGCCCTTGCTCTCTCCAGTTGAGAGACAGGCTTAAAAGAGTCAGGCACCTTTGTTCTCAAAGCTTTTTTATGATCTTATCGTTGGTGTTTTGCTTACAAATTTAGATCAGTATTATATGAAGGATTGAAATAGCACAAAAGAAAGCATAGTTGTTTCAATGAAAACTAAGCTGAATACATTGAGAAAGCCAAGTTCCTTTAAAAAATGTCTGTGGATCAGGTATGGGTGAGGCAAAATTATAAAAGACTGAGGAAAATTATAAAAATGTAAAAAAAATTCTGCTCTGAGGTTCCTCTGTAGATATCAAATGTTACTCCTGTTTTAAAGAAACTAAACCTGGAAATTGTAGACCATGAATTAATTATAGAGGTAGATTCTGCAGAACATAAGCCAGGGAACATCAATCAGGAAACTCTTTCTTTAAAAAAAACTTTTTTTTTTTAAGATTTATTTATTTATTTGAGAGAGAGAGAGCACATATGAGCGGGAGAGACAGAGGGGAGAGGGAGAGAGAATCTCAAGCAGACTCCCTGCTGAGTGTGGCGCCTGATGCAGGGCTCGATCCCTGGACCCTGAGATCATAACCTGAGCCGAAGTCAGACACTGAACCAACTGACCCACCCAGGCGCCCCAAAAACCTTTTTTAAAGAAGGTGGCCTTGGTCATGTCCTCCAAGATCAATAAATGCCCGACATTCAGATTTGAAATTAGAATATTTGATTTAACACATACAATGAAATATTATCGTTCAGCTTTAATAAACAAGGAAATCCTGCCACATGCAACAACAGGGATGAATCAGAAAGATGTTACACTAAGTGAAATAAGACAGTCACAGAAGGACAAATACTGCATGATCTCACTTACATCAAATAGCTAATATCCTCAAACTCATGGAAGCGAAGAATGGAATTGTGGCTGCCAGAGGCTGGAGGGAGGGGAAACAGGAAGTTGTTGTTCAGGGTATAGAGTTTCAGTGATGCAAGATGAATCGAAGTTCTCCAGGTCTGCTGTGCAGCGTTGGGCCTATAGTTAGCAATACTGTATTGTGTACTTCAAATTTCAGTAAGAGAGTAGATCTCATGTTCAGTGCTCTTATTCCACGCTTTTTTTTTTTAAAAAGCAACTTTGAAATAAGTTTGAGACAAACATGTCATTTTTGAGTGATTTAATGATTTTGCCTTTTAACTTAATTTCTCAATTGACTATCTGTGGTCACAGTCCCCAAACCTATCAGGTAATAGGGTTTCTACTCTAGGCTTGGCCCTAAGCTCAACCTGAATTGCACAGTTAAATTTGGACTACCCCATTTGGATTACCCCAGGAATCCAAGACCTGCTAGACTCGAGAATGAGAATCCACGTCTCTCAAGGCTACGCACTCCCACTTCCCCCCGCCCCCCGCCCCCATCTGGCCTCAGTTCAGTTCACTGCGCTGACTTTGGAGGCCTTGTCTAAACAGCCCAACCAGGATCTGAGCCTGCACTTTTTCTGGGTAAGGAAGCCTGACTTCAGGCCTCCAAAAGCCTTTCCCCACCCCCACCTTACAACCAGGCTCAACCTGCCCGGAGCATACCAGACTAGGAAACTTGGCACCCAGTGGGCCTTCCCAAACCAATGCTGAGGGAAATATCTTTATAAGGCCTTCTTAGAGCTTCACGTAATGAAAGTCTTCTGGCCGAGGTTCAGTTCCGACACAGTGTCTTGCCAAGAGTGAGTAGAAAAGCCGCCCCTTTCTCAGACAGACACTTGCCCCATCTCATCCTTGCCCTCCTCATAGCCCCTTGGCCCCTCCCCAACCTGCTCCCGGGTCCGTGGGCCTGGCAGAGAGTAGCCTGGAGGAAATGGACCCCTTCCCTGCTGAGCACAGACACGAGAAGACAAACATCCAAGCCCAGGGGCTCAGAGCAAGGCTTATTTATGTGTCCACTTGTTTTACGCAGCTGACTTTACTGAACATTATTCAGATCAGTGTTTGCAAGTGGTTGTTACCAAGTTTGTAGGAAAAGCAGATCTGTAGGAAGGTGAGTTTCAAAACAGACCATGGCAGGGACAACAGCTTGCGACCAGACCAGCGGTAAAACCTCCCCAGGCTCGCCCAGATCCAACAGGCAAAATCCACAAAGCTGAAAAGAGCATAATACTACAGAGCCCTGGACAGACCATGATTACTTAGCTCGGATTCACTAGCAGGCAGCTACTTTTTTCTGTCTTTTTTGTGTGGAAATTAATTTGGACAAACATGTATCAAGTACACAACAGAATTGCTATATGGTAAGTACTGCCCATAAAAGTCTATAGTTAGAGGAGTCTGTTTTTCTCAAATGCAGTGTAAAAATGCAGGTTCTTCTGCTCAGGTAACCTTCAGAATTAGCACACACCTTCCTTCCTGTGTCTTGTCCTACCCAAAAATGTAAGATGTGTAGATTTAAATTGGGGAATGGCTGTTTCAGGAAGAACTCATGTAACGGTTTCCCCTCACAAAGGTCCAATTTATGCTGCAGAAGAGATTCATATGCTAATAAACTGGTATTGACAAGTGTGATAGATGCAGCTAGGTACTTAGTGAGTGCTGGAGAGCGAAGTTGATTGCATTTTACAGTCTGTGTATTTCTCTGTTTATTGCTTGTATTCTGTCATTAAGCAAACAGGTTCCTAATATAGCAAATCTCTCTAATCAGTAAAGCAAGGGAGAAAAGAACCAGAAGCATCATTAATTATGACCATTTGGCTGCAGCCTGGACAGTCTGTTGCTATTGGATTGGGCCACTTCCTCTGGTTTTATTTTCTCGAGGTAGAGCAGAAACTGACTCCCCTTATGCGCGGAGGAGAGTGGAGAAATGTTCCGTGCCCTGCTGGCTGACAGCTGCCTAAAACCCCGAGATGAAGCCCCGACTTCTCTGCAGAAACCATGTCCCGGGGCAGCAAAGGCCAGGCTCCGCATCGGTGCGCTTTTAAGCCTCCGATTCCATCAACAGAGCAGGCGTGCTGCTCCGAAGCCTGCTTCGCCCACGAGGCTCCGGGAAAGCCTACTGTGGGCAGAGCTGGTGCGTCTGCGCCGTGGCCCAGGGCCAGGGGAGGGCAGTGGCTGGAGGGCTCCCAGCGAGGTGTGTGTCTGTGCCTTCCCAACAGGAAGCCTCCTGGCACCAGGGCCGACTTTGCAAATGCTAATCACTGGGGTAAAAAGCCGGAGCCTCCTCAGTCTGACTCCAGGTAACAGAGGTTAACAGCATCTAATGCGTTTATTAACCCTCTGGTGCCAGGGACTGGCGAGGTCTGGCCCTACAATTACAGTGCGGTGGAAATTCTATTACCCGACGTGCCTGGACTAGCGGATTACTGCCAGGGACGATTTCTCAACACTGCCGGAGGGACGAGGCTTAGGAGGTGCCTGAATACAAGTTCTCCAGTTTTGCAGAATGACAGCAAGGCTGCCGGGCTGGAGATGGGCTTTGCCAGTCCCTTTCGTCTCCCATCCTCGAGATGGAAACCTTGAGGTCCTGTGGTTTGCTGGTGACGTTTCCCCGCCACTCAGAATCAGGTGGTTTCCCCCATAACCACAGCAGTATGAATTAGCCGCGAGGAAACACTCTTTCCTGAAGGAGATTAAAGGATTCGTTTTTCAACACATCATACCAGTGGTTAAAATGGACTTTTAGAAAAATGAAATCCACTGTCTTCTTTATCCTTCTCTCTTTTTTAAAGATGTCGTACTTTAAAGCCGCACTGTAGGGTTTGGTGTCTAGATAGGTCCGGGCTGGCCACACTCTGTGCCGGGTCCCTGCGAATGCCGTTCGTGAGCAGGGCTGCGGGGCCCACGGGCAGGACCCTGAGCCGGCACCCCATTGCTCCACCCTTCCTTTTACAGGGTTAGAGCCCAGCAATAAGAGGTACTCTTCTAGTTTCTAACTTTACAAGGTCTCGGAAATTTTGTGATTTTTTTTTTTTTAATTTCCTGCGTCCATCCCCATTTTTATCACCTGCGAGATGGATGTTTCAAGTGTGTACGTAGTCTTTGCACTAGTCGAAGGTGGGGACCACCCTGTATTTCTATGTTTGCATTTATCCTACCCGATTAGCAAGACAGTGATAGCTTGATGATGTGGCCAAAAATGCTCGGGATAAAAGCCCTTCAAATGTGGAAATAACAGGTTGCTCAGGCTTCTAAGATGAGCTCTGAGAGCCAGATTTCCTCAGGTGGACTCTGCATCTGCATAGGAGATTTCTGGCCCTCGGTATCACCGGAAAGATTCGGACTGCGTACAGGACTCACAAGCATGCAACCCGCTAGACAGACACCGGTCTAAATTCCCAGGCTCTGCCCCTCCGTGTGCAGCTTACATCCCTTAGAGGCCCCAGATGCCCAGTGGGGCAGCCTCCACCTGTCGGTGCTAGCTGGTCTAGGCAGCAGACCCACAGCCCTCATCTTGTCATACACACACTTCAGGTTTGCTGGAAAAAAATCTCCAAGGTGCAGTTTTTTAATTCCGTTACCCAGGTGCCACCTGTCATTCCCATGACTGCTAACATTTGCCCTTCACCTTCTCATCAGACGGCCAGACCTCACCGTGGTCCCCGCAGAGTTCAGGTGGAATTCCAAGGCTGTTCCACTCTGCCTCTGTGGTGCTGGGAGTTTCTACCCACACCTCTCATTGGGACGCTGCGTTAATACACTGTGTAAGCAGAGCATTTAAAGGCCAGTGTGCATGCAAAGCTGAGCCTCTGGAGTGCTAAGGGCTTCGGTGGGTTGGGAAGGTGCTTCACAGGAGAGGAAGCATTTTCTCAGAGCCTCTGCAGGGCTCTGGTGTACATTATTACCTTTTCTCTGTAGGTCATCCAGTTATGCCAACAAGAATGGTCCTCCAGGCAAGATGAGCTTGGAGACGCTGCCTCTAGTTTTAGTGAAGCCGATGGGGCCACAGGGAGACAAGACCTCTCGCTGACTGTTTCCTTTAGATAGATGCCAACATGATGCCTGCCTGGGGGGGGGGGGGGGAGNGGAGCTGGTTTACATGTATTTTCCTGTGTGATGGACTAGTAATCCCTGCTCCTTCCAGATGGAAGGCAAGAGCCTGCAGGCCTATAAAGCTCCGTGCAGTGTGAAACCCTCGGTGACCAGTGAGGGTCAGAAATCTATCTCTGCCGATCTAGAGGCCACGTGAGACAATCTATTAAGACCGAAGACTTTTCTTATCCGTTGGGAGAAGCCCCTTTATAATGATTTGATATTGGTGGGCATTGAACTAGTATTTCAACACATTCCTGAAGTGACTGAGTTATAAGTGATGAGTATCCTCGGGTTGTGTACTGAGTAAAAACCTACATACCGGTGTGAATCATACAGAGCAGAGTAGGAAGGAGGCCTCCCCAACCCTCAGAACTTAGAGGCCTGTGGTTTAGAACACGGAGGCATAGTTTAGCGTGATCACAAGCACAGAAACAACTTGAAGGCATCATGTGTCTCAGACTAGAAGTCAGGCTGCTTTCTCTGCACATTTTAGTGAGCTTCTTAGTTATGCAAAGGCCCACAGCAAGGATTTATGTCCTTTGTAGACTATGGCCTAGCAAAGGAGAAAGAGAATGTGATGTTTTAAGGCCATTTTGGTATCCGGGCACAATTCCAATCTTGAACAGAAATAAAACATGTAAAGTTCCGTACATTGTTCTCTGCAGGTAACAGTACAATGGACCAGATCTGCTATTACTATAGATTAAAAGGAGGCTTTTGGGTAAGGTTTGATTCCTCTTCCCATTTCTCCTCTGATCCTCTTACACATAACATTTAGTGACCTTTGAACAGCCTGGGGATGCTTCACATTGTCTTACTCTTGATGCCTTTTTAAAGGGTTCTATTTCATATTCACAGCTGGCATATGCAAATATAGGTAAAGATTATGATGCCTCCCAAGTAGCATTATGGTCAATAAATCACTCCTTGGGTGAACATGCCATCAGCAGCCTAGCAGGTCTCCAACGAGTTCCAGAAGTCTTCCTGCAATGGGCAGCCTGCCCACTGCTGTTCACTCAGAGCCAGGTGCCCAGACACTCCTTGATTAAGGTGCGGTGCTTGACCAGGGTTATCCTGTTGGCACATGAGCTCTCTGTCCTTGGTACCAACAGGCTTCTGTTTTGGGGGAAGGAGCTCATGGGGGAGAGGGTTTTCTTCATGATGGTTTGGGGGCAGGTAGAGCATGAAGAACCAAGCGTGCCAAGATCGCCTGGGAGAAACAGTGCAATGGAGGAAAGAGTACATTTTCCTTTCAAGAGTTTTAGACACCTGGTCTGTATCCTGACACTAACAGTAAATTGCTGTGTGACCTTGGAGAAGTCACTTGACTTCATTGCACTCTGTTTTCCTTTACAAAACAAAAGGGCGGTATCGGGTCAGCAGTTCTTAATTGTAATTGTTTGAGCGATGGAAACTTTGCTTCAACTCAGTTTTCTGGCAGAAGCTCAGTGGGGACTAGTTCCAGTGTAAGGAGACGGGGAGCTCCTAGCCTTCACAGCTCAGGCCCCTGCCACTGCCCTGGAAGCAATTTTATGATTACTGGGTCAGGACCCACAACACCCTGCACTGCTCCTCCAGGGGGTCTGTCTGTTGGAGTCCCTGCCCTGTGCCGTAACTGCCAAGCCATGAGGAGTGTTCTCAGCTGGAGGGCACCCCACGAGCCCAGCAACTACATCCTTTGGCTCCTATCACCTGATGCCCAGCATTGGGAAATAGCTCTGTGCTTGCTGACTGAAGCAATGTATAAAACAAACGAACAAACAAGCTTCAGGAAGACCTCTCTCTATATTACAAATGAACACGGATTTTTATTGTGACATTTTTACCTCAAAGGCACGTCCCCAGAATGAACATTCAGAGATATAAATGAGTTCTGAATGTGAATGACTTAAAAGCTCTGTCTTGGGGCACCTGGGTGGCTCCATCGGTCTAGCATCCAACTCTTGATTTTGACTCAGGTCGTGATCTCAAGGTCATGAGATCGAGTGCCGTGTCGAGCTCTGCACTGGGCGTGGAGCTTGCTTAAAATCCTTTCTACCTCTGCCTCTGCCCCCACGCCCCCATGCTCTCAACCCTCTCCCCTCTCCTCTCTAAAAAAACCAAAGCAAAAACAAAACTTTGTCTTTAGTGACCTAGTCTTGTGCTGCCCCTGACAGCCACCAGCCACAGGTAGCTACTGAGCCTTTGAAATGGGGCAGGTCTGAAGTGAGATGTGCAATGTCAAACATACCAGAGTTTGAAGACTTAGTATGAAAAAAAAAAAGTAAAGTATCTCATTAATAACTTTTTATATTGATTACATGTTGAAATGATAATATATTGGGTTAAATAAAATATTTCATCACAATTATCTTTACCTTTATCTCTTATGTGGTTACTAGAAAATTTAAGATTATTTATGGGCTCAGAGTTGTGGCTCACGTATTTCTATCAGTGTCCCTGCCCTAGATAGCTGATTAGCGGGCCACCGGTAACCATTATTCCACACTATATATGAGTGACTTTATGGGTGTATGTGTTTGTTTTTCCCTAGGCACAGAAGCTGAAATCCAATGTGACAGGCAGTACACACCTCTGTCTTTCTGATGTAAGTAATGTTTCTCTCTGGGTCTCCCTGCATTTCTAGACATAGAGCCTTTGGGTCCCTGGTGAAGATGTTAAGGTTCAAGGACAATGAGGTTTCAGGTCTAGGAAAAAGATCTAAGGCACCCTCCATGTCCCTCTGCCCTTTGAACCAAGTGAGGTCCTTGGATCCCACTGCACAAAGTTCCAACTATGTGTGGGACCCAGGATCCTCATCTCAGAGCTAGAGTCGGCACAAATACCATTGTTCCAGTGCTGGAGACTATGTGACCACAGTCCCGTAGAATCCGCCCTCGCAGAGAAGACACTCAGCAACTCTCACTGCTTACCAGCGGTCCTCTGTCTACAGTTCCTTTGACCTCCGCAGCAACCCAGAGGCAGCTAGGGCAGGCCACATTCCTCTCCCCGTTGTACAGAGGAGATGAATGATGCTGACCATCGTTGTGGTGGGATGTGGAATCATGGGACCGAGCGGATGCTGTGGTGGGGACGGAGGCATCCATCTTAGGGAAGGACAGCTGTGCCGACTGGGAGTCCGAAAGCCAGAGTTCTGGTGTGGGCTTTCCCGCCGATGTGCGGGGCAGGCTCCTTCATCTAGGAAATCTGGGGCTGAAAGGGCAAATGGAGAGAAAAGTTATAGACTGGCCCATCCCAATGCGATCTGTGGCCCATCTCCCTGTGAACTGATACTTGCCTGGACCAGTTTTCTGAGATGATTCTTCCTGCCCTTCCTCCGGGGTGGGGAGGAACAGCGAGCTTCCTCCTCAGTCAGTACCAGGAGAAGTGTTCCATGTTGCCCTAGCTACGGGGAGATCCAGAAGGCAGGCGTGAAGGAAGACGCAAAGCTGTCCCAAGAGTGGATTTCAATAATCCATAGTGGAGGAACAAGTAGCAAGTGTTGGCCAGTTTATTATAAACTGTGTAAGTCTGTATATCCAGTTCTCACCTAGATTCATGATTCCTTTCCATAAAACTACAAGTCAGGGAACTGAAGTCTCCATGGTCTTATCTTGGGTCAGCTTCGGTGAGTGGTACAGCTAGTTAGAGGTAGGGGTGGGAGAGAGAAAGTGTGGCTAAAATATACTGGGATGGGAGGAATACATGCAGTGGGTGACAATGAAAATATTCTCTCTTACAGCGTGATTATGAAAAGAATGGTCTCGCTGGTCCTTCCAGCCACATAACCACCAAATCAATGGCTGCTCCTCCAAGCTGCGGTCTGAGCCCACTGCTGGTTCTGGTGGTAACCACCCTGTCCACCTTATTGTCTTTATCTTTGGCAGAAACATCGTAGCTGCATTTAAACAACAATATGGACATGTAAAAAAGACAAAAACCAAGCTATCTGTTTCCTATCCTCTTGTGTATCTGAAATTCCAGTTTTAGGAGCTCAGTTGAGATACTGCGAAAACAGTTTCATCCAACTGGAACTTTTTCTTTGTTTCTTCTTCTTCTTCTTCTTCTTCTTCTTTTTGTTTTTTTGTTTTTTTGTTTTGTTTTGTTTTTTTCTTTATCTTTTTCTTTTTTCTTTTTTTTCTTAAGAAATCTTCTGTGATCCTTAGGGCTTCTGTGGCGACCTGATCCAGTGCTACATTCCATACTGAAAAGGCTTCAGGGCCTGCTGTGTTGTCAAGGGGCAGTGTGTGAATTTGGCTATAAAACCACCTGGGCCCATGTTTGACATGATGATGATGGGATGATTTTAACAATTTAATTCTGGCCTTTCCTAGCAAGTGAAGGATTTAGTATTTCTAAAGAATCTTCTGTATCTCCTTAAATGGCTTTGGGTTCTGATGACATCACTTTAGCCTAACATGGGTGGGTGCAAGCTTATTTTGTCACAAAGCAAAGATTCTCATCCAGAGGATCTTGATGAACTTCGTGCAAACAAGCTTGCGCCAGTCTTCACCTTTCTGTATGTACCGGCTTTTTCCACACTGTCCGTGTACTGTAAAGAGTTCTACACTCTCCTACCAAACAAAAGACACCTGTCCCATCCAAATGTAGTGTCTGTCTTCTAGTCAGAATAAGGGGGCGAGTGTGCGTGAAACTTTGCAGTACCTTGATCATGGAATGACACTCTCCTAAGCCTTACCCGAGGCAGAAGCCCTTTAACTAACAAGAGTCAAATGTAGCTGACCTGTCATTCTAATACTCTTTACACATATGAGGTTATATGTAGAAAAAAATTTTACTACTAAATGATTTCAACTATTGGCTTTCTATATTTTGAAAGTAATGATATTGTCTTCATTTTTTACTGATGATTTAATACAAAATACATGGAGCTCGTTTTCCTCTCATAAGTAGTGTTAGCTCCAATATTAACTTCATGAAGACAGCTTTTCAAAAGCAGACTCTGAGGAGCCTCGTGCTTTAGCAGAAAGCTCTGCATCACATAACTGTGGACAGGCAGGAGGAAACAGAGCAGCCAACTGTTGTCTTTTATCATTTCTCAAAATGCAAGCGTGCATACCTGTGAGGAAACTGGCAGCCACTTGTAAATGCTCTGCAACAGCCGATGGCACGCGTGCCAGTTGACATAATCTAGGACCTTGGTTTCCATGTTACTTGGCAAAGGCTGGTTTGACTGGGCTGGGGCACAGGAACGTGCTGCCCTCTCTTCTGAAGCTGATCCATGCCAGGGTACACAGTTGCTTTCCTAAGGGTTGTCTCGACTCTCAGTGGTGGTGACCTGGCCACTGTTTAGAGGGATTTGGTCTGAAGGTCATCAGGAATCAACTCGCATCTTGTTAGGTGTCCTCCATGACAGACTGTGATTGACTGTGTGGAAAGAAAGGCTTGTCGATCAAGAAGACCAACAGTAGGTGTGAAGAGATGAGTTGGCCGGCAAAAGATATGCAGACCAGAACAGGACTCTGGAAACAAGGCATGTGGCTTGTTCACTGCACATCACCTTCCATCATTCTCGTCCTTAATCAAGTAGACCTTGAAGTGCACTTTTGAAGTCTGGTTGATGGTGACATTCAGAATCTACAATGATTGAGTGCTAGGAGCCATGCTTCTCCAACACTGAGCAGAGAAGAGAAGAATCCCCCTGAGCAGAGTGCTGGGAGCATTACTTCTCCCCACATCAGCAGAGGGGCTGGAGGAGGAACCCAAGGTGCACAGTTCATACTGATCCCCTTTGCCTGCTGATGTTTGCCTTGTAAGAATTAATCAAATCACTGGGGTGGGAAATCTGTTCAATCCAAGATAAAGGCATAGTCTTTTAGCTCTCTTGGTGTTTGAAGTACATTTATATCCAAATGTTAATAAACATAAATGTATAATACTAAGTACCGTGTTTTTTCAGTTCAAAATGTTTTCAAGGAAAATTCATCAAACAAATTTGATTAGTGAAAGGTTTCATAAAGACTCTTACTTTGAATAAACACCTTAAATGTGTCGAAACATTTGGAATTCCAGTCCTCTATGAAAGCATATCTCTTACAGAGCATATTTTGTTTTAATTAAGGTATCTCTGTGTATCTACACTGGACTAATTGCACATGGGTCTGATTCTATGTGATCTACCGTAGAAAGCTATTGATTCCTTCTGCAGTAAACAGCGGTTGTAATTAGCTTCAGATGACCGAAGAGGAAATAGGAGTTATCAGAGCTAACAAGGGTAGCCTTCAGTGAAGAACACAGGGATGTGCAACCCATAATTAAATTTGGGAAAGCCTCATCGATCACCAACAAAGATCTCATTTTTCTTCTCAGATAGAAGCATATTAGAGTTACCAAATTCTAAATTTGAAAATAAATTGCTGATGAAATAAACAGGGGAAAGCATGTTCAATGACAGCACGTTAGAGAGATTCTTACAAATTCATGCCAAGCAGGTGTTTCTGCCATTCAGTGTGATTCCCAGTTTAACACAGTGGACCCGAAACACCATCACTCGCCCCAGGACTAAAGCAGGCAAGTGACTTCAATCTTTGACTTCCTTGTGCAGCAGTACTGACAGCAAAAAGGATTACTTCCTGTCCCTCAGTCCCTGCATCTGCGGTGTCACCAGATGCAAGGGCCGTCTGCTGAGGTTTGGGCCTCTTGCAGAAAGCATCACACGGTAGCTGATTTTGACAACACAAAAACAGTAACTTAGGTCCATGTAGACTGTGACTCCCACGCCAAGTCTAGCCATGCCCTGCTGCTTATTGAGAGAATGAAAAAAATGGCAGTATTGCCAAACTGATTGGAAGCACATTCATTCCACATTGATGTTGAGTATCTTTGACTAATATCTGTTTGAACATCTTTTTAATCGAGCACATGAAGGAAGAAGTGCACAATACAGAGAAGGATTCAGAATGCCACTTCCATGTTTATTTTTCCATATCTTATTTTTTTCAAACCCCTAGAGTGTAAGAATTACAGATTATTTTTTATTAAGTATAGCAAACTGTATCCAGAGTCTAATAGGAGTGTGGTTTCCATTAAAATATATATGTGTGTGTGTGTATACATATATATATTTAACAATTCTTTTATGCTATAGTAAAAAATGTCTTAGAAGCGATCTTTGAGTTAATCAAATACGGGACAGGGTTTCTCCGGAGTTGCCGTGGCCTTGGATTTGGTCTCTGTGAAGACTGTTGCTATTGTGCATACACTCCAAGGATGGGTCCCCTCCAACTGTATCCTGTCGCCTACCTGTCCCTTTGTACTCTGTCGAGAGTACACACCCCCAAACACTCCATCTGCTGAACTAGGAAGGGAGGAGAGTGGAAGCATTTTGAGTCCGTGTTAAGTGCTTGTTGGAAAAAGAGATGTAAAAGCAGTGGGAGTTTGTATAATTAGCAAATTCTTTTCTTAGAATCTAGCAAAAATGTATTTCTGTTGTTACTATTTACAAAATAGTGGCCTTGAAGGAGCTGTCATTTGGAAAATAAGTTTTCATTCATGTAGCCCGACATGCATGACTTATTTGAGTCAATAAACTGTAGGCCAGAAAAGGGCTGCTTAAATGAACTCACATTTTCTAATTCCCTTTCAACGCTGTTCTTGATCTCCTGGATTCATACCCCTGTGATCGTTGTTGCTTCTGCTCTTTGGTAAAGTAAATGAGACCATGGGAGACCAATATTTTCAAGAAAGACCAAAAAGCAGTGAAAACAGATGGGTGTGAATTACCAAGGGCCTGGGTACAGGGATGACAGAAGGACCCATCTGCCCTGAACTCAGGAAGTTTGGAGAGATGAAGCAAAATCAAGGTGCAGCACGAGGCCAGGGGCCATGGGTGAATGGGTTGTGCAGTCGGCTGGTGTTCCTTTCTGATCCATATAGGAACCCTGTCCTCACAAGAATAGCCAGAGCCCCTTGAATTAAACAGCAGTGCCTTTGTGGAAAGCAAGCCAGAGCTAATCTCTAGATGACACAGGAAGAAATTTCTTCTTAGAAATGCTAAAACTGTAAAACAACTGAGAATTCATTTGGAAACCCTTAGAAGCTACGTTTTCCTCTTATCCCTAAGATAGGCAACTCTTGTATATATCTGACACTTCGCACCTTTGACCCAACTCCTCCTCGAGTGACCATTTGGTCGAAGTCTGTTGTCTAGAATTCTTCTCGAGGACTACTCATCTGAACGCGTTCCCCCGGCAGGGCTTTAAATCTGCGGGGCTTGCTGCCGCCTCCATCCTGGGCTGTGTTTGCTGGGCCATTTCATTTCACGAGGAGCGTTGTCTTAAGATAATGGCTGACTCTGTTCTCTTTCGCATCGATTATTGGTGCCCCAGTGCCCATTCCTGTTCCTTATCGCTTAACTATTTAACGGGGTCCCTTCCTGTCAGCTTTTCATATGAATCATTCTAAATGTAGTCCTACCCAGATTAACTCTTCCTCTGCCAGATGCCCGCTTTACACAGAACCCTGGCTTTTTGAAGACAGGTAAGCTTCTCTCAGGAGTCAGGCGATCTGGGGGTGATGGTAGTCCCCCAGGTAGGAAGTTCCTCCATCCAACCCTCCCCTCTTCTGAGCTCCCTCTTCTTAGCCTTGGGATGGTCTTGTCTGCTCGTGCTCACCAGGCATCCCTCTGTAGCTCCCGGGGCTCTCTGCTGTGCCCCCTTCCCCCCTTCCCCCCTTCCCGGAGATAGCCTGGGGTTGTTCAGCGGGAAGCATCACCTGCACTTCTGGTTGTTCTGAGATCCAGCCCAGAGGGGTGGGGAGGCACACAGATCCTGTTTCAGTAAACTGCCTGTAGAGAACCGCAGCCTGTTACCAGTCACCGAGGTCCTCACTCCCTAAGGTCTCCAGGCTCATTTGACCGGCACAGCTGTGACTTGGGCTGTCTGCCCCTGGCAGGTCCCGGTATCAGCGTCTTGTCCCACTGCCATCAGGAGTTGATTTTTGCTCCAGGGCAGCTGCCAAGCCCAGCACCAGCATCAGTAAAAGGTTTTCTCGGATTTTCTTCTCTTCATCCCAGGCCGGGTTTTCTTACCATTCCCCACTTTCATTCCATAGAAAATACCAGGATTCTGCCCAGAGACCGTCAGCCCCTTGTTTCATTTGAACATCTCTTCCTGGAGCTCCCCCCAGCCTCCCCTAAGAGAAAGCAGGCCCCACAGTAGGTACTTAAACAACGTTGGGTGAAGGAAAAATTGGGGGGGCATCGAAAGGCTTCATCCTGTAACACGGTAACAAGAACTGGTCCTTCCGCCTTGCCTCGCCGGCACTGAGCTCTCCTACCGGACAGCGAAGGGGTCCCGAGGCTCTAGAGGGTGACCTGGAAGGAAGTGTCCAACGAAGTATTAGAATCAAAGCAGCTTTAAATCTGCCGACCGGGTTTCCTGCTGAGAGATGAAAAATTAGCGTTTGTCCTCAGGACAAGCTGAGCATGACCAGCCAGTCCCAGAAAGGACAGGACCCCAAGGGGGGTAACTGATTGCATGGGAAATTAGCCAGTGAGTCTGCTGGTCTTTTAATCTGCCTCAAGTGCAGGACGCTGGCCGGGAAGGTGGACCACTCCACCAAGCCAAGACCAAGCCCAGGCCTATGCCAGCGTCCTGAGAGGCAAACACGTGGTCTTCGAATCGGCGCATCGATGGACCATCTACTCCGGTTGAGTGAACTCTCATTCCGGACTGACGCTCCTCCACACGTAACGGGAGGACAAGGCCCTCTGACAGCAGCCTGGGGCGTCACCCATCTTGTCCCGATGGCAGAATCCTTCACTGGGACATCCTTCAAAGAACCCGAATTCTCTTTGTAAGTGGTCCACGGGGCCGCCTTCCCAACTCGGTCTCTAAGAAGTCGCAGGCTCCCACCGATAGGCATCCGGCCACCGGGCAGCTCAAGCAACACGGGGAAGGCGGACAGACTGCCATGGGGAACCGGGCGGGTCACCCTCTGAGGCCTCGGGGGGCCGTGAGCGTGGCCAGGTGGCCATGTCCGCGAAGCTGGCCCGGCCGTCAGGCACCAGCCGCGGCGCAAACATAACCCAGATTATGAGACTAGAGTAAAGTAGGATAAAGAATTGGAGAACCCAGGCGATGCCGCAGATAGAAGAAACGCAAGGCTCTTTTGAGTGGGTAAAGGTCTGTCACCTGTCACTGGGGCCAGGCAGCACGTCTGACACTTCTGGCTCCAGCACAAAAGCTTCCTCCCTCTCCCCGTGTCACAGCTTCTGCAGGGCTGTGTGATCGGCATGATCTTCCCGGTATGCAAAGTGTGCTTGATCTGGAATCTGCCTTTTTATTTTTTAGCTTTAGCTGAAAGCATTTCTGAAATGTGGGGAAAAGAGATTGGGAACTGGAGAACCCGTTCACGGACTGCCCTGCCGTATTTGGCTGTGGTCTTCTAGTAATGAGACTTTTCTGGATTTAGAAAGAGCTGATAGTCCTCAGAGGGTTGAAGAAATGGTTTCAGAAACCCGAAATCCAGGGCCTTATATTTCTTCTCATTAACTCTCTTTTCTCTCTCTTTCTCCCCCAAGGGAGGAGGAGGAATGCTTTTCACCACAGAGTTTTCTTTAAAGAGTTTTCTCTTCTGTTATCCCTTAGATATTGAAATTATTTTCTCTTGTTCAAACTGCCTCCCACGGAGAAGCAGCTGTGTGAGATTCGGGTTGGGGGCTTTTGGGTTGTATTCTTTTAGATGGTGTTGCATTTTTACTCTTAACCAGAGGGTTATGTCTCAGCTTCTGTTCCTTCTGTTTCATGTAGGTTAGCCATCTATGAGGATTCTGGTTTTTAGGATGGTTTTAGACTTCCGTCCTGGGAGAGGGGGTCCGACACCCAGCCTCGTCAGAGCTGGGGTGAGGGGTGTAGTGAGCTTCACGGAAGCCTCCAGTTAGGAGACGATCCAGATGAGCGACTTCCCTCCTGGTCTCCATTTGACATCGTGTGTTTCCTGAATTTCCCACTGGTCCGAGATAACACATGTGTCTCAGCGCCGTGTGTCTCTGCTTTCCTGCGGCACCTGTGAATTCTCCCGGGCCATCCTCACACCGCTCTTTGCAGCGCGCTTTACCACCAACCCGTGGGACAACACCTACATGGAGAAGGACAAGTTTTGCTCTTTGGACTTTGGAAGTGGTTTTGTGATGTTTGAATTTTCTGTTAACATATTGCTCAAGCACTACAGAATGTACGTATGTAGTCTGTTCAGCCCTCCTCCGCCCCAGGATACCGTAATAAACATTGTTTGTTTGTTTGTTTGTTTTTTAAAAATCAAAACTGCAATGGTGGTGTCTTTTTCTTTTATCTTAATTCATTGGAAAATGATCTTGAAGTCTGCAAACGCATGGAGATCCTCAGTATCAAGATACGGGGACTTTCTGATAGCAGAGGAGATAAGATTCCTGAAAACTGAATGTGGTTGATGCTTCTAGATACTTCTAGATGATTCTTTGTCATGGAGGTGGGAAGGGGTGGTGTCTGATCCTGTCCATTGTGGGATGTTTAACAGCATCCCTGGCCCCATCCCACTAGACAACGGTAGCAGTTACCCCCCAAGATGCTGTTAGCCCCCTGTGAGGGGGTAGCAAAACCACCCTGATTGACAGCCACTGGTTTCAACCCAAACAAATAGCTCCTATAGGCATGCCAAAAGGAACAGGGTCAGTGGAGGGCCACACCAGATATTTATTTTATGTCTTCAACATAAAATTCCGTAATTAGAGGACAGAAATGGTGAATTCTTTAGATGCTGTCATAAATATGTTGAATTATTTGCATTAACTTACAAATAGTAATTATTTGGATAAAAAGTAAAGACAGAATAGGTCATTTTCCCAATTTCCAGGCTATCGCTCAGTGCCTGGCAAGGAAAAGTTACTTTACACTCCATGAGGCTGGGTTTGATCCCTGGGCATTAGCATCATGATCGTGGTTGCTCAAAATAGGAGGCCCGGGCTTCCCTGGGGGAGGTTATAATCTCTGACACCTTATCAGCACCAGGAGTTTCTAAGGCAAAATATTGGAGCACAAAAACACAGTAATTCACATCCCCAATGTTGTTCGCTTCCGTCTGCAGCTTGCGGTCCACTGCACAGCAAGAAGGCCTGGCCTCGCACAGGGCAGAAGCCTGTGTTTCACAGGCGGTTCTCGGCAGGACACAATTTTGTGATTTCTCTCCTTTTTTTTTTTTTTCTTTCTTTTCATCTAGGTGGGCTTTCCTACTCCCTTGTCCCCTGGACCTACTTTCCAAGGACCAAATTTCGAATGATTTCTAGCAGGCTCTACGGTTCGGATAAAAAGTTTGTGAGCACTTGGATCTGGGCCTGGTGTTTTAGAGGTGTAACAAAACCCCAGATTCCAACATCTCCCCTGCATTTGGGTTCCTCAGGCTGCCTGAGCGGAAATCCCCACGTTCCTTCCCCGAGAAGTGAAGCGCCGCATGTCTGCATGGGGGACAGGCCCCTGGGGGAGGGCGGGACTCTGAGGTTCCCCGAAGCCTAGCAGAAATGGGGAGGAAATGGTGCCCTGGGGACATCAGTCCCTTAGTTTTCTAATCATCTTCCCGATACAGCCAACTCCGCAGGATGCAGGTGATGGAAATTTTAGGAGCTGGAACAAGAAATGACTAATAAAACCCTGAGAGAAATGCCAAGAAAGTGAATAAAAACGGTGACAGGAACATGATACAAGGCTGCCTGTGTTGGGTGATAGAAATAAAGCATAAACAAAAACACAGCGATGTGAGAGATATGAGCAGAGTATCCATAAAAGTCGCATAAACCAGCACCACTGGCCACACTGCCTGCTTTGATCCTCAGGAAGATTCCCCCATCCACGCTGCTAGGCAAAGAATTCACCATGTTCAAAAGCTAAGGGGAGCATTTGGCCTGGGAATACCTTGGGTGGGGACATAAATAGGGATGATCTTTTTTAGAAAATCATTTGACAATGTGATCATAATTTAAAATCCATATCCCCTTTGAGCCAACAATCCCACTGCAAAGAATTTACCCTGCCTTCTTACACCATGTGCCAAGGCCGATGCAAGAGGATTTCCCTTGCAGAATATTGTGTAAGAGGGAAGTCCTTGCCACAACCCAAATGTCCATCAATAGCCAACTGGTTAAGAACTCACAGTGCATCTAGACAAGGGAATGTTGTGCCACTATTTGTAAGAAGTAGATATATACCCACTGAAACTGGAAGTCGCCTATGGTATATTAAGTGAAAAGGCAAAGTACAGAACAAAGTATGGTCCTACTTGTATCCATAGTAGAAACATAGATTAGATAGTTGATAGATAGATAGATAGATAGATAGATAGATAGATAGATAGATAGATAGATGATAGATAATAGGTAGATAATGGACAATAAAGGGATGGATCAATAGGTGATGGATAGCTGGATGGATATATTCTACCTAGATATAGTTTTTGCCATGTTTGTGTATCATTTTTACCACTTGTTTTTTAAAGAATAAAAGATAAAGGAAGGACGAACTCTGTAGCTGCTGGAACCCAGTCAAGGTTTGGCCTTTGCTCTTTGGAGGAAAGAGGCAGGTGCAACTCTGGCTCAGAGCACTCCCAGGACCAGAATTTTCTCCTTCATCCAGCAAAGCTCCACACAGCCCAGGAGGCACTGAGTGTCTGCCCCACAGAACCTCTTTCCAGATGAACTGCTGCAGTTTGGGGAAGAGGCACCTTCCAGGCACTGTGCCTACAGTGTGCCCTGGAGGGTTTTTAATAATTCCTCCCTTTGTGGTCAGTGACACAGGGTGAATTTGCTCTACCTTGACAGGGAAGCAGCTCTACACCAAAGGGAGGGTGGGTCAGCTCTGTTGGTGACGAGGCTGCCAAGGATTGGTTTGTGGACAGTGCCCACAGAAGGCGCATGGTAATAATGGCCCATTGGTTATTGCGCGCTCACCACACGCCCCTCCCCCCAGCACCAGGATGGGTGGGCTCTGGGCATGTGATCTCATTCTGGCCTCGCAACCACTCCAAGATGGGATCAATCTAATTTTGCAACTGAAGAGGCAGAGGCTCAGAGATAGCAAGTGACTAGCGCAAAGTCACACAGCCAAGGGAGGTAGAGTGGGACTTGGATTCAGGGTTCCGACGCCAAAGCCCATTTAAACTATTCTCTCCCTCATGCCTTGTGGGGGGGAATGTCTCCTGGCTCTTGAGCAGGAAGACTCACGGACACACCCCTCGTCCCCATTTCATTTCCCTCCACCCACACTCCGGGCCAGGTTACGGGAGCGGCCCAAACCGACATACTGCAGCATGGGCTTGTCTTGAAGAAGATAATTAGATTACCTCCCTCACCTTAAGGAAAAGAACAGCAGATTAAAAAAGAAATATGATAAGCCATGTGAGTGCCAGGACTGGTCCCCCGAGAGTCACAGTTCCATTTCAGTCCCTCATTCTAGACGCGAAACCAATTAAAGTAGTTGCAAGGTACACAGTTAACACCAAGTGACAAAAGCCTGGCTAAGTGTTTTAAAGATCTAATTTACCCACAGACTGTGCCCAGAAAAACATAGCTGGCCTGTTCTTGCACAACTTTGGAAGTGCCTGGCCCGGCTCCAGCTTCGGGGGTGCCAACTCACCCTATTCGGATCCTCTGCCGTCCCTCCGGGCCGCTGCTGTCTTTGGACCGATGACAGCAGACAATGGGCGCTCTTGCCCCTGGGGCTGTGCTGGCAGAGAGGAGCCCGATCTCCTTGGGCTGGCTCTGTGAAATCACTCCGTCCCCAGTACCTGCCTTGCCCTGAATTTTGCCCCTTCCCACTCCGCCCCCACCTAGAAAACAAGGAGACGGGGGAGGAGAGCCTACGGCGGAGGCAGGCCTTGTCTCAGAGCTTCTAGCAAACACCTGAAAGCACTTGTCACAGTCTTACCTTGGATCGGGGCATCTACACTCCATTCCTTTATTTGCAAGGATTTGATTCCAGCTTCAAAAAATTGTACCCAAACGGAACAGAAAACATACAGCGGACAATAAGAAGGTCATTCCTACCAGATGCGGTTCTCATCCACGTCTGCTCCCCTCTCGGGCCACGGAACGTGAAGCCCTGACACCACCGCCGGCCGCGAGTACCCCGCGTCAGACGGGAAAGCAACCACACTCTGAGACGAAGCTTGTTTTGTTCTTCCAAGATGTTTCTGTCCCTGATGGGTCCGTCGGGTACTCAGATAGCATCTCCTTAACTTAGAAGTCGTCTCTGTTCGCAGAGCACCGGCAGACACGTCCTCCTTTGATTCTGCCACCGGAGGGTGGGGAGCTAGTTGATTCTCTCCATTTTATGGATGCAGGAGGGCGAGATCTGGAAAGGCTTCCATCGGGTCAGTGGCAGGAGAGCCCCTACAGCCCTCACTCCTACACCCCCAAATCCCCTGCCCCCCATGATAGGACTTCCTCCTTCAGCTTCTTTTCTGCCTTCTTCTGGCATCTTCCACTCACCCAGGAATGGTAAACTATTTTAATTGACTACCTGCTATTGCAGAGCACAGCTGTAGACTCTTCTGTTATTCCACCGAGCTTTTCCAGGCATTTTTAAAATAGGTATTAGCTGTTCTTTGGTCAACCCCTTCTGCGTTTAGGGGCTAGCCGACCTCCAACTCTCAGCACCAGGCTGCCAAGTGACCTTGGTACATGCTGTTCCCTTGCCCGTGACCCTGAGCCGTGGTGGGCCACCAAATGGAGCACGGTCGTGGGATGGTGGCTTCCTCGCTGGACAAGGACATGCTTCAGGTAGCAAACCAATGTGAGGGGACAGGGGCAACGAGGGAGGTGCCAGCGCTGCCCCCAGGGCAGACCCGTGACCTCTAGGTGCTGGGTGAGCTGGCCTTGCCTGCCCCGCTGGGAGCCCTGCATTCAGCTTTGCCCCACCTGTGCAACTCGTGAAACTCACGCAGAGCCTGCAAAGCCCAGCTCACCCAACTCATCTGGGGCCTCTTCCCACAGCCCCCCACCATCAAGTCCGTTTCTACTCTGGTCCCTGCATGCTTCTTGCCTTTTCTGATCTCCAGTAGAAAATCTGTGCTTCCCCTGGGCCCCTCATTTGCTGAGCAGCGCTGCAAATCTTCACCGCAGCCTCTGAGGCAGGTTCCGCTCTCCTGATTTTGCGGATGAAGAAAGAGACCCGGAGGCTAAGTAACTTGGCAAAGCCCCCACAGATCGGGGTGGGGGGGCAGGATCTGAACGCAGGCAACCCAACGGGAAGGTCTGCGTCTCTAACCTCAGGGCGTTCCTGCAACCACGAGGCTCCAGAAGAGGATTCCTGCAAATCACCCCCATTTTCAAAGCCACAGAGGGATTAGATCTTTAAGGAAACCTGAGGTTTTAAATTGGTAATCCTCTTGTAATGTGAAGAACTAAAGTATGTGTCCGGGGTTTTTTTTTCTTAATTTGGGATTTACTGACAGTGAAACAGAATTGTCCCTTAGGCGATCATCGCTGGCGACATTTTAATGAGCTCTGACGGCAGATTTTGCCCGTGTATGTGGCACACAGGTCTCCTGCCCGGGAAGGCTCATTGAGCTTACACAGTAACCAGAGAGCATTTATGAAGGTAAACAAATAAAATATGACAGTGACAAGTGTGCTACTCGGGTGACATGTGTTCTCAGTCTCCTCATCTGTAAAGTAAAGATGATAAGGATGCCAACCTCACTGGGTGATTCTGAGGAGTCTGTGAGCCAGTTCCGGTGCGGGGCTTACAGTGTGAGCACATAGCAAAGGACTAAAGAAATGCAAGGTGCTATTACTGTGGGATCCATGGGTGCCATGAGGAATGGAGCCAGGAAGCAGCTTTAATCTAGGAGCCCAGAGAAAGGGTCTCCCAGGAGGCACCCTCAGCTGTAAAGCCTAAACCTTAAGAAAGCACCAGCATCTGGGGGTGGGGGGGACCTGGGTGGCTCCATGGGTTAAGCCTCTGCCTTCAGCTCAGGTCATGATCTCAGGGTCCTGGGATCCAGCCCCCCATCAGGCTCTCTGCTCAGCAGGGAGCCTGCTTCCCCCTCTCCCTCTGCCTGCCTCTCTGCCTGCTTGTGATCTCTGTCAAATAAAATATTTAAAAAAAAAAAAAGCAAGCAAGCACCAGCAGTGAAGAGAGAGCACTCCAGGGGGGGGAACGGCGGCGGTGTGAGGGCCTGAGGTGGAAGGGAGGTGATGGTGTGTTGGAAAGAAAAGCTGGTCCAGCGGGCTAGCGTGGAGGGACTGGGAAGAGAAGGGGGGGGGCTGGAGAGGGGGTAGGGACCCTGCAGACACTGTAGGCTGGTGGACACCCTCTAGCACATGGACGCAAAGAGGCAGAGGGAACAATTAGGGCTGGGACGTGGGGACGTGGCCCATGCAAGGGAGGGTGGGGCAGGTTCTGGGGGGCTCATACCGTGGGGAGACGAGTAGAAGGGTTTGGGAGGCAGTACTAATGGGGTTGGTCGGTGCCTGGAGGTGAAAGGCGAACAAGCAGAACCCCCAGGCTGTGCCCCTTTGCAGAGGAGGGGCCACGAGGGAGCAGAGGTTCCCAGAGGGTGGAGTGGAAAAGACCCGAGGGTCTCACGTTAAGTGTGGGTGGGACCCCTGCAAGCCCCGCCCCCAACCTCAACTCCAGCATCCAGGGGCTCGACCCTCTCTTCCCTTGCCCGCAGCCCATGAGCCAGCAGGGCTTTACCTTCCTTGCGTCTACTCCTCCCTTCTGTTCCTGCTGCCGTCCCCCGCGGGCCATCACCTGCCTCCAGCCTCTCCCTATCCAGACTATTCCCCCGAGCCTCACTGTCCCCAGGCTCCGACTCCACACCACCTCCCAGATTTCTGCCCCACTTTCTCCCTGCACAAACAAGCAGACCTACTCACCCACCCGCCGCGCCGCTCCGGCAAGCCTTCCCGAGGGAGTGCCCCTTATAGCGGGACGCGCGCTGCTCTCCTGCTCATCTCACTCGCTCCTCTGCTCCCACGCGGCCTCGCTCTGTTGCTCGGCTCTGTGTGCCTGAGCCTCCCCACCCAGCCAGGCTTTATATGCCCCCCAAAAGGGAGGACTGACTCCCTTGGGGTCCCCATTGGGTGGCGAAGAGTAGAAACTCTAGGGACGAAGTCTCTTGACCTCTCCAAACCTGCATTTCTCCAAGGGTCAAAGGTGTGAATAAGAGAATCTAGCTCAGGGCACTGCTCTCCGCTTCCTATGTTGGCCACAGCCGCTGCCACGGATAGAATGACCATAAAAACTGATGGCGGCACTGACTATGGAAATGGAATGGGGCGCCGGGCCCCAGACCTGGCATGTAGTGGGGATCTTTTTTTTTTTTTTAAGATTTCACCCATTTATTTGATACAGAGAGAGAGATCACAAGTAGGCAGAGAGGCAGGCAGAGAGAGAGGAGGAAGCAGGCTCCCCGCCGAGCAGAGAGCCCGATGTGGGGCTCGATCCCCGGACCCTGAGATCATGACCTGAGCCGAAGGCAGAGGCTTTAACCCACTGAGCCACCCAGGCGCCCCATGTAGTGGGGATCTGAGCACACACAACTTGTGGCCCATTCCGAAAGAATGGGTGAACCGAGCATCCCCCAGGCTCAGTCCCTCCCCCCTTCACAAACTCCCCAGAGACTCGCCATGTGATGGCCGCAGTCTTTGGGAGACAAATATGACCCCTACCCCCACGGAAGTGTATGGACTTTTTTTCTCCCTTCCACCCAGGTTCTGAAGAATGCAGACTTCACAGGGAGGGGCAGGACAGACCTCAGTCCCTCTAGGAGAACGTTCCATCACATCCGCACGTGGAGCACAGAGCAGTCGGTGGCATCCAAAGGGACAGCTAGTCCTTACAAATAGGATTAAAATCCTTCTGGGTTGTAATGCCTCATAGACCCCCACCGCTGTGTCTGGTTAGGAAAGAGTAAAATCTTCGGAGGACGGCTGAGTGTCGCCCTCCCACTTCCTAAACTGCTGGGAGACAGGTTCCCAGCCCAGCAAAGTGTCTGCATGTTCACCCACATTCATCCAGCCAGTTGGACGACATTCCTGTAGCACTTGATAGAAAAGAGCCATTTCTGCATCTACTCACATTTTGTCCCTTAATTGTCATTGTATAGGAGTTCATTAACGTTCCCTTAATTTGTTGTGAAGCGTTAAAAGGCTTTCAAATTGAGTCAAACTCAAAACTGGTTTATTTGCCTTTTATGATGATTGAAATGATGTGCACTGTAAAAAACCTTATGTTCAACATTCAGTGATATTAATTTCACTTGACTTCATGACTTAAGGTCAAATACGTTAATCAAGGCTGCCATCATTAGCACACTTTCCTTTTCTATTAAGCGATTATGATCACTTACTATTAATGAGTCGTGAAGTTTTAATAAATTTTTGCTGGTGTGAAATTGCAAAACAGTAATTATGACACATACTGTATGGATGGCTTGTTCTACGACGTAAATTTGGCCTAATGTTGGTAAAAATACAAAAGAACATTAAGTAATTAATTAGTTGCCTCCGTGGAACCAAAATAAGTCTTCACCATGAAGATAAATGGATGAAAAATGAAGAGCCTTTGTTGTTACTGTTGAACTGTTACACAGAAGGACTTGGACACTTAAAATGACCTGATGCCCCCAAAATGACATCTGGACTGAAACCAGAGGACAAAGAACTTTGCAAGAATTTTTGGGGGGTTGAAGTCAACATTTCTGGCATGGGGCTGATTGTATGACAGCATGGGGCAGAGGAGGCTTTCGAAATTAAATATTGATGCAGATTGATTGATAGAAAGGGAACAAAAGGATTATTATCTCGAAGCTGAGAGAAGTCCTGTGAGCCTAGGATAGAACCAGAGGCAAGGATTTAGCACCCACATCCGGCACTCTCTGCAGGGCATGCGTAGAAGATTATGTGGAAATGCTGATTCCTGGGCTCTGCCCCCAGAGATGTCAGTTGGGTAGGTCTGAAATAGGATCAAGGCATCTGCATACATTCAGGATTATTCTGAGAGGTGGTGTCCTGCCCACACGTTAATATGATCTCGAAGCCCTAAACCACAGTTCTGCAAAGCTATACAGGAGTCAAAATTCCTACTGAGCAAATACTCCTGTGTCAGGTCCCCATATTGAGCAGTAGATTGTACATTTTCTAGATTGTTTATAATAGAATAAGAAAGGCATGGTATGTAAATAACAAATATATCGCCATTTAAGAGTCCCTGAACACTTATCTATAAGGTGCCAGGCACCGAGCTGAGGAGTTTACATGCACAATGGGATTTGGCCTCACCACAACCCCATTTTACAGATGTGAGTCAGGACAAGTCATGGAGAAGGCATGATGGTTGGTTGACCCATGAGCTGGACCCCGGCAAGTGCAGGGTCGCACTCCCTCCCCTATCGTTGGAATGTGCATTCCACCTGCCTTCCTCCTTCCCAGAAGCTGCCCCAAGGAGACAGCCTGTAGGTGGTGATGTAGTGTTGAGACCGCCTGGACAGTACATGGTCTGAACCTATTGAAAACCCCTATGTAACCTTTTAAGATCTGGCAGACAGGCGTGGAGGTACCCCGGCCTTGCAGCTCCCCAAGGTAAGCCCCAGACATGTGCCGCCTACCCAATCTTTCTGGAGTATCTCAAGTAGCCTGTGTCTTCCTTGGGCTCTCCTTGCCCTCTGTGGATGGGGCCAGTCTGTGAACCAACAATACAGAAACTGGGACACAGAGAGCAAGTCCCTTGCCCGCAGTCACACGGCCAGCAACGCCAAGCTGAGACGTGGGCTCCATTAGGCAGGCAGCGGGCAGTGACTGAACACATTTGGCAGATGAAGAACACGGCCAGGGGCTAAGGAAGATTTCTCCATTGACAGCCGCACTCAGCAGGTGCTCGGGGCAAAGCCAGGAGAGCCCTCTGGGATGGAGTTTCAGGAGTCCCCAGCAGTGGCTTTCACGGCTGCTTGGAGCACTGGAGATTTTGGTGCGCATCCGGGGTCAATGCCAAGGTAAAGGGGCAGGCAAAGTTCCTCGTCCTGTCTCCCTCCCACTTGACACTCCCAGTTCTCATTTGTAGAGTGGCTCCCGGGGAATGCTGTCCTGTTAACAACATGTTTGAAGATCCCTGGCTTGGGGACACCGAGCAAAGGGGCAGAGGGTAGAAGTGGATACTCGGAGGCGTTTCCAGCAAGGGGACCAGGCGCTTAACCTGCTGCCAAAGAGCTGCTGGAAAAATAGAGTGGTCAGTGATTCCTCTAAAAGGCAATGCAGCCAGCCAGTCCCTGAGTGTGGCTGAGAAGGACCTGAGTGCCCGGGATGGAAAACACTTGTCTCCTGCCCCGCCATGTGCTTACTCCTGCCCTGCCCACTTGAGAGAAAAGGCTCCCTGAGTTCAAGTACTTCCATAAGGGTCTCAGCTACCCTTGTGCAGCACCCACCACGTGCCAGAGACTAGCCCAGCACTTGAGGTACCTACTGCTCAGGACAACCCCCGAAAGGAGGCAGGATTATCTCCCCCATTTTCCAGGTGAGGCTCATTACTGCATCTCACTCCTCCGTGAGCACTTTGGGGAAGGGAGAGTCCAAACCTTATATGCTGTCCTCTCTACCGCGATGACACACTTAAGACTCAAACCATCTTAAGAATTTAAACAACAGAAGATAGGGCAGCATCAGTTACATAGCGTAAACTGGACAGATGGGACCCGCCAGTTATGCTAATTTGCTGCACAGCTGGACCATTCAGGCCCTTTGCAAAGCCTGCCCCTGCTTGGAGTCACCCCTCCCGCAAGGACAGGCAGGCTGTCTAAACACAAGAATGATGAAGACTATCCAGAAAGCCAGAGTCCGGGGAGGGGCTACACAGTCTGACAGGAAACACACGAGGCATTTCCTGTTTCCACCAAAGACCTTATTACCCTGGATCACTTGCCTAGGAAACGTTTCTTTCCCCTTAGCCATTGCGTATGTCATAGCGAAGCCATGAGTCCTAAGAATTTTCTGTGGAGTCCTTCACTGACGAGTCGCAGGCCCCACGACTAGGGCCACGGGATCCCTGCCCCTCAGATGCCCATCTGAGAGCTCGTCGGGGTTTGCCAAGAACAGTGTGAGAACCAAACCCCAGCTGGCAAATGCTGGTGTCTGTGTTCTTTACAAATAAGGTCATTTCCCTTATTCTTGGCAAGACGGGTGTCATCTGGTCTCTACTTCATTAAGCTTTTTTCAGTCTTTACCAAACAGGAGGCAAAACTGAGAAGTGACTTCCAGACAAATAGTGCCAACATGGAAACAAAAATAATGAGGTTGTAACCTGCAAATAGCTCCAAGGAAACACGCTCGCCAAAGAGAGGCGAACCGAGACGGCCCACTGCCTGGATTCCAGGGTAAGACGGTGATGTGACGGTTATCCTTCTCTGGCTGAGGTCACACAAAACCTGGGCCCCAGTGGGTAAGGATTCACCCCCTGTGGATTCTGCTAGAATGGTCACTGGCTTCACTTGAAATGGTGAAAACAAGAGTGAAAAGCTAATTTTGGCCGAGCACTATGCGCCAAGAACGCAACTAAGTGCTTCCAGAGACATTTGCTCTAAATAAGAGGAAAATCAGAGGTCGGTGCAGGGAGCCTCACTTTACCAACTGGCCTAGAAAGGGCATGTCATCCTGTGGTCCCACCAACAGCAAGTGGCGGAGCTGGGATCCCAGCACCGTGTGACTTCAGGAACCAGCCTCTCCTACCCCATCACCAGAAGGCTGCTTCTAGGGGCCTCGCCTTTTCAGAAATCAGTGTTCTGACCAGGAAATCTCTGAAGGGGGGGGGGGCGGCGGGGGAAGCAGCAGGGAGGCAAAGCGGGCTGAGTGGAGGTGGAGGCCCTGGTACACACGTCCCAGGCAGATCAAAATCTTCATGGTCTTTGGAGCCCAGGCCCACCAGGGAGGCTCAGGAAGATCCACGTTCCTCAGAACAGGACTCTGTGTCTCTCAGCTGCATGGCCTCTGTTGGGTTGATCAGTTCCAGAAGTCTCCACAAGCAGTACAACATTAACTAACAATGGTTCTTTTTTGAAGGGCAGGACTGTGGGCCGTTTCTCCTTTAATAAAAATGTTGAGCAATTAGTTCGTACAATGAAAAGAACATCCAACTCTACTGTAAAAATAAATATTAACCTATTACCTTACCGGCTATGATAAAGACACCGTAGGAGGGTAAAGCTTTGCTACCAATGTGAATCACTGAACAACTTTCAAAAGAAAAGCCCTGGGTAGACAGACACCGCAGCCTGGCACATGCCTGCAGGAGTTGCTGAATTCTCTTTCGGCTACTTTTCTATTCTACTTCTCAATCTACCGTCTTCCTTCCCTCCTTACTTATTGACTTCATGCTTGCTTGGTTCTACAAGGAACCTTGGCAGCTTACGTACAATTTAGTCGGATAAAAATTTGAAGTCAGTTAGAACAGAAGAGGCGAGAGGAAACAAAGATGGAGATGTAGCACACATGCCACCCAAGTCCTTGTCACTCTCTCAGTTGGGCCCTAAAGCAGACAACAGTAAAGAAAGAAGCACTAATTACAATGTCACCAACCAACAACACTCATGAAATCAAAAGAAACACAGGAGCACCACCATTCCCGAATCTACCACACGAACGCATTTGCTCCAGAGTGCCTCATACGGAAGACCCTCTGTGATGCAACAGAGGTCGATGTCCTCATCAATATCAACCGTAATCAGTCAGTCATGACTGACACGCACACAGACACAGCCCAAAGGCCTCCCTCCAGCACACTGTTGAGAAAATCCAATTCTAGTGGGCCTTGCAATTAGGTCCAAGACCTTTCCTCACCAATGTCTGAGTTAATTCAAATTTTAGGGTATCGTGAGCAATGGTGGACAGAACCCAACATCCTGAAGTTTGCCTCCAAATATTTATTTTAAATTTTACTCTTAACATAGTTTAAGTACCATAAATATGTAATCAAACCACCTATCAACAAATGTGTTGTGTAACAAGTTTTAACATTTTAGAAACTACTGAATCGGTGAGTCATGCTGCTGAGTCGATGTGTTCTTCTGGAGTCTGAACAATGAGTCTTGCCATCTTGGTTTCCCAGGTGTGACCAATAATTTCCCTTTCATTTGATGAGTCTCCATCATTCTTTGAGTATTTCCTTGCTTTCTGACACGAGATAGTCCAGGCTTGTCCAAAGTCCGAGAATCAGCTATTCATCTAAAGAACACTGCTTTCATTTAGTGGAGAATGGTGTTTAAAACCAAGATCTGGCTAGGGTGTGTGTTCAGTGCCATTGGGATGTTGTCACTCTTTCCAGGCCTGCTGATGGACAGAACAAGGGATATATCTATGCACAGATATCCACGACTTATACCTATATTTATCTCAGTGTGTGTGGCTTCCAGGGAAGCCACGGAAGAAACAAGTATTTCCAGTTGTACCCACTTACCTGTGTGATTCGAGATACCCTTAAACCCACATGAACACAAATTAGGTTTGCCTTCAACTCTCCCCTACAACTGCTCATTTTAGTTTTGGATTCATGAAAACAGCCTCACCGACTGGGAAGATAAGATGACCAACTGCAGTGTGGTTCTCTGGTTCCTGGAGCTGAAATAGGACATTAATGGAAAACCTGGAAACACTTAAATCAAGTCTAAAGTTTAACTAGTTGTATGGTGAGAATATTACTTTCATTGTTTTGAGGAATTTATCATATTTGTGTAAGAGGTTAATGGAATAGCTGGGTGATAGGTCTACTTCTCTATATACTATCTTTGTGATTCTTCTGCAAATCTAAAACCATCTCAAAAAGTTTAAAAATTTTTAATAATCTCCTTGTTTTCATGTACTAACTATAAAAAGCACATTCATTATACATTTAAGCTAAAATAATTACATAAATATATAAAAATTTCATTTGAAGAAAGGAATCCGTGGCTATAAAAGTTTTAAGATTCTTGTTCCTCTTCCCCAACAATTTAGTGTAGGAGAGCAAGGTAGGTGACCACACCAGTGAGGGGTGAGCCACAGTGGCCCAGGACATGGGTGCAATGCCAGAGACCAAGAGCAGTAAGGAGGGCATCCACGCTGGGGTGTGGCTTTGTGCCTGCTGTTGGAGGCCCAAGAAAGGTCACCCTGTACAGGTTTTAGCACCCGAGTCATGTGCAGAGGTGGCCCAACATGGGATCCAGTGCTCAAGAGAGGCAAGGAAGGCACAGGAAAAACCCCAATACAGGTGAGGGGGGGTACGCCCCCTTGCATGGGGAAGCAGAGCCCATGGGGAGGGCTTCTGCACAGATCAGTCTGCACTGAGGGTCAGAGCCTAAGCAGGATGAGTAGGGCCACCCCACTGGAGGATTCTCGTTCAGCGGGGCCCATGGCAAGGGTGCAGAAGCACTGGTGGAATAAGGAGGGAGCCCAAGCTGGGGGATGCAGTGGGTAGCAGTGACAGGAGACTGTTTACCTATAGTTTACTGGTCAAATTAATTGGTGTATTAAGGATAATACGAGACACGTTTCTTGCTGTTAGAATTACAAATAGGGAAATGGAGGAAATTAGAATGAGCTTTGTGATATTGAATTGGAATTGGGCGTATTGTGTAAGCTCATGGTTTCAACATACACACACTGAGATAAATATAGGTATAAGTCGTGGATATCTGTGCATAGATATATCCCTTGTTCTGTCCATCAGCAGGCCTGGAAAGAGTGACAACATCCCAATGGCACTGAACACACACCCTAGCCAGATCTTGGTTTTAAACACCATTCTCCACTAAATGAAAGCAGTGTTCTTTAGATGAATAGCTGATTCTCGGACTTTGGACAAGCCTGGACTATCTCGTGTCAGAAAGCAAGGAAATACTCAAAGAATGATGGAGACTCATCAAATGAAAGGGAAATTATTGGTCACACCTGGGAAACTTTCAATATCAAAATATGTAAATTGGAATAAAATAGGAAGCCATGAGTCAATATTGATAGAGCTAAAGCAATGAATCAATGATGATGACTGGGCTGTTTACATGGTCTCAAAGAACCTCCCATAAAATACTTATTAATTTAAATGGGCGAGAAAGTAATATTCCAGTGACAAAGCTTGACAGATTCCTCCTTAATCTAACAGTTAAAGTTAACATCATCAAAAATGGGATGAGCCCATGTTGGGGTGCCACCTGACAGGAAGGATAGAAAAACCTGTGACACTTCCATGACATTCCTGCCAAGGATGCATACCCTCTGAATCATGAGGAAACATCAGACAAACCCCAATTAAGACATCTATAAAATATCTGACTTGTAATTTTACAAAATGTCATGGTCATAAAAGTTTAGGAAAGACTAGGAAAAACACACCAAAAAATAGAACAACAAAAATGTAACATGTGATCCTGAACTGTATCTTTTTGCTATAAAAGATGAAGATTATTCACGAAATTGGAATCAAGTATGAGGATTAGATAACCATGATATAGCAACGCTAACTCCCTGGGTTTGAGGTTGGGTTGTAATCAGTGTCAATGTAATCATGTGGAAGAATGTTCTCATGTGCAGGAAATACACCAAAAAATCCCTGGGAGTGATGAGGTATATCAACAGGTCACTTTCAAGTTCTCGAGGACAAAAAAGTCACTTGTAATGTGCTTGTCAAACATTTTGGTTGGTTCGAATTTGTTTTTGCAAAAAGTTTTAAAAATCACTGGTGTAACGCAATAGAGGGGCCAGATATACCAAGGTTCTGAAAACAGAAGAGGAGGCCACTCTAGCCCCACTCAGAGATGATCAAAGTTATACTTGCAGACAGAGCAAAGATTTTCCGTGGGGCATATCTCGAAACATCTAGTACAGACGTACAGGGATTGGTGCCTCCAAGTTTCACACCAGAGGGCATTATTATAATAATTGTTATAATAATTTTATCTTAGAACATTTTTGCGGTAGGAAAACCAAACATCTACCTCATCCATAAAAATGCACCATTGAAAGATCCAGGGAATGCAATGCTGATGGCCCCACCTATATGAGCTAGTTACTAAAATTAATGCCAAGATGAGTGAACAGTGAGCTGCTGAGGTGGTTTACTAGCTATACGAGAGTTCTAATCAGTTTTGATTCTGGCAATAATTAAACAGCAGGGTGAGTTGATCATGAGATTAATTAGATGAGGTCATCTGGAGTGGTTATTCTAGGTAAGTCCTGGGTATGGTGAATGGCACAGAGTAAATACCACTGTCATCGTCCTCATGCTCATTATAACCATTATCATTGTTGTGACTGGCCATTCCCAGACTGTCAGAGCAAACTATCTCCCTGGTATCATCTTCTATTCTTCATTGCAGGTGGGCACACTTCGAGCTCATTCAAAAATGGCATCCAGTCATGGAGGAACAAGTTAAAAAAGACGTGGATGCCAGAAAGTGTTTCCTTGATGCTGGAAATTATTAACTGATCAGCCCAGTAACCATTTGTGCTGAGACAGTGATTTGCTCAGTGGTATCCCAGTGCATGTTCTGGGCAAGCCTCAATAACTGGGAACTACATTAAGTTCACACATGTCGCTCTATAATTGGTTCCAGCCAGAGAGTCAAAGGCAAAGCAAAGGTCTGTAAACAGCAATCTAATAGTGCTCCTAGTTTATTTCTCCATCTGCAACTCCTGTAAAACACTGACCTAAAAAATTCAGGCTAGCTGCATATGGTGGATAGAAGAGGTATAATTTTAAATGGTGTGCACAATAAACTAATTGATTTGTAAGTAGGGAAAGAAAAAAGGTAACTCAATAATTATTACCAGCAATTGGTACCTGGACCAATTTTCCTACTGAAAATAGCTAAAAATGCTGGGGAAAAAATTGTAAATATCTTCTAAAGTGCATTGATGACCTGGCAAGAAAAGGAGCATGAAGGTGAAAACAAAAACAGAGTAAAGGTGTATACCTAAGAGTTAAGGAGCAAACTAAATAGCTATCACCTTTGGGAGCATTCGCAAAACCAGGTATCTTGAGCTTGGATTTTCACTGCTTCTCAGACACCATAGACAAAGTGCAAGGTCCACCTGGGAGGAAGGGCATTGACTAGAAGAACTGAATTAATAAAACCACAATCCATGAGTTAACTTTAAGTGTAAAGGTGAATTAAAATAACTCCACTACATCCTTACCACCAATGGGACTACAGGAAATATTACCTCTCCAGAACCCTGGAACAGAGGGAAAGAGGAAAAGAGCCTTTGAGAATCTATGCTCACAGGCTGGGCCTCACTCAGGATTTCAGCCAGAATCCTTATGCTCTAGCTTCTGAAAACCCTGAAACCAACAATTTAAGTGGTCCTAGATTAGCAGCCATCCCAGGCATCTAGCAGAAACTAAATGAAATCCTCCCTGGAGAAATTCGCTTTCATCCCAGAGATAAAGAATTCCCACGAAGAAAGTCCCAAGGAAAATGAGCAACTCATTTGCTGAGCACACGAGGAAATGAGGGAACAAAAGTAAGAATTGGCAAAGACAAAAAATTAGTAACAATGACTTCAGATACTGAAATTATCAGAGACGGAACATAAAATTATTATGTTTATAGAAATTAAAAATAAGTTGGAATATAAGCAGAGACACAGAAACTATAAAAATGACTAAGAGGATACCGCTGAAGAGAGAGGTAGTGAAGAAATTATTCAAATTACATTCCAGAAATAACAAAGATCTAGAATATATGAGCAAGATGTTAAGAAGCAGAGATGATAGATAAAAAGGTTCAAAATATATTTAAATCAGCAGGTCTCAACCAGGGGCAACTTTGCTCTCGGGGAGACATCTAGCAGACATCTAATGTCTGCAGACATTTTCTGTTGTCACAACTGGTATGTTCTTGTCATCTAACAGATAGAGGCCAGAATGTTGTTAAATACCCGACAACATTTCGGACAGCCCTGCACCACGGAGAACTGTGGCAAGAGTATGGAGTTTGAGAAATCTGGGTCAACATGAAGTTGTAGAATGAGAATGTAGAGGGAATGGGGCAAACGTTAAAACTGAAAAGGTAAAAGAAACCAATCCCCATGAATCCTCCCCCAAAATATATATAAAGAAATGCAGAGATATTAAACTTTAATACACCAAAGAGAAAGAGTAAATATTTAAAAAGCCAGAGTCCATGAGGGTTCATTATACCATTTTGTATTCTTAGACATTTTCCATATTATCTTAATTCGTTTGGTTGGCTATAACAAAATATTGCAAACTGGGGGGCTTATAGCAACAGAAATTTATTTATCACAGTCATGGAGGCTGGAAATCTGAGATCAGGGTGACAGCATAGTAGGGTCAGATTTCTCTTCCAGGTTGCAGATTTTTCCTAGTGTCCTCACATGGCAGGAGGGGCAAGCAAGCGCTCTGGGACCTCTTTTGTAATGGTACTAATCCCATTCCTGTGACCCAAGCACCTCCCAGAGGCCCCCCTCCTAATACCCTCACACCAGACACTGGGATTTCAATACATGAATTTTGAGGGGATGCAGCCATTCATACCATGGCACATTAAAAAGCTATCTTTAAAAAGATCCAGAAAAGAGACAAAATACCTTCAAAAAATTGATAGCTAATTTCTCAATAGCAATGGATGGAAACTAGAAGGTAGTAATATGCCATCTGTAATGTGCTGAGAGAAAAAGTACTGTCAACCTAGAATTTTATACTTAGTGACTGCAGCTTTCAAGAGCAAGGGAAAGTCACTTTCAGATGAACAAAAACTGAGTTTTCTAAATATATACCCTCAATAAAGGAAATTCTGCAGGATGTACTTGAGGCAGAGCAAAAAGGGCTCCACATGGCATGTCTGAGATTAAAGGAGGAATAATGGAAAGAATTGTTTTAAATTGAAACACTGATTGTCCAAAATGGTGGTGATGATGATATGATGATATTATGATGAGGAGGAGGAGGAGGAGAAGATGATGATGATGATAATGCCTAGAGTGTTAAATTCTAACCAGCTTTCCACTAGAAGAAAGCTGATACAGCTGTATTAGTAACCAATAAAACAGATTCTGAGACAAAAACATTACTTGAGACAAGATCTTTACTATGATAAAAGCAAAACCCACAAGAATGATACTGGTTTTAAATGTGTATACGTCATACCCTCACCATGTGATACAAACATTGACAAATTATAAGGATAGATAGTTATTTCTAACCATTTGCAATATTTTGACATATCTTTCAGCAACTGAGAGATTAAACAGGCAAAATTCAGCAAGAATAAAGAATATTTGATGATGATCAACAAGTCTGGTCTAATGGCTGTATATAGAACACTGTGCCAAGACAAATATATAATACTTATTCTTTTCAAATAAACAGCAAACATTTAAAAACGTCACCACATACTCTGCCATTAATAGGGTTACACACATTCTGGTTTCTAGGAAGTACATGTAGATACTGCTTATCTTAACATCTCTCTGGTTTACCATTTATCCCAAACAAAACTGTCCCTGTTTGGACATTGGAGTATATGATTCAATGTATATGGATAGAATTAACTGTAAGGCAAGTGTCAAATTTTCAAATAACTGTTATCATACAAAGCATGTTCTCTCCATAATATATTTAAATGGGAAAAGATCGCAAGAGAAACTAGAAAACACTGTAAGATGAATGAAAATGGAAAGCACGGCATACCAAAAGCCATGGGATGCTGCTAAAGCTGTGCTTAGAGGACATTTTGTAGTTATAAATGACTATATTTTAAAAAGGAGGAAGACCTCAAACCAGTAATCTTCTACTTAAGGTACTGGATAAAGAAGAGCCAAATAAGCCTATAGCAAACAGAAGGAAAGACATAACTAAAATTAGAGTGAAAATTGGTGAAATATTATGGAGTTATTTTGTCGGTTTAAAATATTTCAGTGGTTCCTCAAGGCTTCTAGGATAAAATCTGATTTTCCAGGTCATTCAAGCCTCTTCACAGTCTGACCCTTGCTGACCTCACCAACACCATCTCTCATCACTTTGGGTCATCTTGGGACCCAGCCTGAGACCCAGTGATTAATAAGCAATTTCCAGATGATTTATGTCATAAGTATAATGGTTAATTAAGAATTATCTCTGGAGAAAGGGGGAGTGGTTACCAATGAGTACAGTATTTCTTTTGGAGGTGATAAAAATGTTTCACAGGTGATTGGGGCATTTGTACAGCTTTGTCAATATGCTAAGAGTCATTGAATTGTACACAATAAGTGGGTGAACTGTATATGAGTTCTAGCTCCATAGAATGGTTACAATTAAAGTTAAATTTAAAAACTACTAAAAGATCCCTTGGAGCACATGGATGGCTCAGTCAGTTAAGTGCCCGACCCTTGATTGCAGCTTAGGTCATGATCTCAGGGTTGTGAGATCAAGTCCCAAATCAGATTCCACTCTGGGAGAGGAGCTTGCTTAAGATTCTCTCTTTCTCCCTCCTCCCCTGCCCCTCCCTACTTCCTCTCCCACTGTCTTAAAAAAAAGTACTGAAAGATCCCATTCAGAGAGTAATAAAATAAACAAGCCACAGAATGGAAGATACTTGCATCAAATATAACTGTCAAAAGAAATAGTACACAGAATGTAAAAAGGACTTCTACAACTAGATGATAAAAAGACAAGAAATCCAATAGAAAAATATGCAGGAAAAAACCTTTCAGAGCAATAGCCCATAACCATATGAGAAAATGATTAAGTTCCCTAGTAATGTGGGAACATCACATTAAAACCCTGGGGAGATACCACTACAACCCACCAGATAACCAAATATGTGGAAGTTTGACAATACTAAGCCCTTCTTCCAAGGACAGAGTCCATCTGGACAACAGATATTGATGGAAGTAATATAAATATTTTGGAAAATATTTTGGCGTGGTCTAATAAAATCAATCATCTCTGTTGGGGTGACATTTCTATATTATGAAATGTGCATCTTACTAGTAACATTTGTGGGTGTGTTTTAAAGTCACCTTTGTCTGATATTAGTATAGCAACCCAAATTCTGTTGTCACTGTTATTTGCCTGAGTCCTTTTTTCCATTTACTTTAATCTTTTTATGTCTTTGAATCTAAAATATATCTTCTGTAGATAGGAAACAGTTGAATTTACTTAATGTGTATGTCCTAACGCAATGCTCTCCAAGTCAGTAGCCAGTAGCCACTAGCCATTCATAGGACAGTTGAGCCATGACAGTGGTTAGTCTGAATTGAAATGTGCTATAATTATGAATTACTACTCACCAGATTTCAAAGACAAAGTATGGAAGAAAAATAATGTGAAATGTCTCAGTAAGAATTTTTATTTAGCTACATATCAAAATAATAATATTTTGGATATATTGGGTTAATTATTAAGATTAAGATATTTTTGTTTTTACTATGGCTGCTAGAAAGTTTAAAAATTACATATGGGGCTTTCATTTGTGATCTTTTATTTCGATTGGACAGTGCTGCCCTTAGAGAAACTCTTAAAAAATACAAAGGATTATTGTTTTTTTTAAAGTAATCTCTACATCCAATGTGGGGCTTGAACTCACGACCCCAAGATCAAGAGTCACATGTTCTCCTGACTGAGCCAGCTTGTTGCCCCTCTTAGAGAAACTCTTGTACGTGTCTGTCAAGAGACATGTAAAAAAATATTCATGGTGACATTATTCCTTTTTGCAAAACAAAGTCATAAAAGCTGGGAATAACCCAAGGGCCCTTTGAGAGTGGAATGAATAAGTAAGTTGTACTGGATTTAAACGGTAGAAGACTATACAGGGGTGGCAATAGAAGAGCTACAACTATAAGCATGAATCTCAAAATCCATTCTAACAGAAAGAAGTCCCAGGATAATTTATCTATATATAATGATTTCATTGAGGTAAAGGTTCAAAATAAACATAGGTGATAAAAGTAAAGAAAGAGGGATGCAAACAGGGAGAGACACCCTGAGGCACAGGGAAGTTTCCTAACCTGGGTGGTGGTAGTACTTGGGTGGATTTCATTGTTATTCTTTAAACTATATATACATATTCACATCCTCTAGTGAAAGTGTAAAATGTTTCATAATAAAAAGTAAAAGAAGAAGAAATTTCCCCTCTCTTTTTTAAGATTTTATTTTTTTTATTTGAGAGAGAGAGAGAGCATGAGTGGAGGGAGGCGCAGAGGGAAAGGGAGAAGCAGACTCCCAGCTGAGCAGAGAACCCATTGTGGGACTTAATCCCAGGTCCTGGGATCATGACCTGAGCTGCAGTCAGACACTTAACCCACTGAACCCCCAAGGCATCCCCCCAAAACTCACTTTCTGTTAAGAAGTAATGAGAGGAACAGTAAGGTGGACCATACCTGTGAGGTTGGTGAAGGTTAGTTGGAAAGAGCTGGAAGCTACGGAGCTTGCTGAGCTATAGGGACTAAAAATCTTACCTGGACATTCATAGAAATTTTTGACCAATTTTCACCGTAGGCACTATGACTTGGCTCTCACCAATTGTAAAGCAATAATTGGATTTTGGTTTATAAAGCTATGAACAAGCCCCCCAGGTATCATTCAGGATCTCGGTCAATACAACTCTGGTAGTGGGTTCATACCAGTTAACTATGCCCCAGAAAGCTCTCTCATGACTAGATCTGACTGCCAAATTCAGCCTTCCCATGAGGGTTAATTTCACCTAAGTTCTTTGAGAGAATGAGAAAATCTGATAAGCTTTACATTTTAATGAGATCCTGAGAACCACTTCTGTTTTTTACTTCACTTGTTATCATGGAAACTTGGCACTCTTGTTGTGTTTTGTTTGTTGGCTTGTTTTTGTTTTCTGGGCTACTGGAAAGTCTTTGTGAAAGCAGATACAAAATGAGGGGCTGCAGTTTTTCTGGGAAACATGGCAGAGAGAACTGGTCTTAGGTCATCTACAGCCATTGCTAAGTGATGACAGAAGCAACTTCCAAATGTCAGTGATAGTCCTAGACAGTCCTGTACTAGGAACAGGACAACCATCAAGGGTGAAGGTGCTTGATCAATTCTTTCTCTGACTCTTAAATTCCTGATAAGCTCTGGCTCAGCTACAGCAAAGATTAAAATGAGAGGAAAATAAATATTTCCAATCCATCCTTTAAATTCTAAGATGGTAGACAGTAAAGGAAGGTTGATTAGCAGTAATGTGGAGAGCTTTCCCCTAGAAATGGTCCTCTATAGTCTGAAGAAATTTCTTTCACAGGCCCCAAATTAAATGAACCCAAAGATATCCACAACAAAACACATAGCTTTATTTTAAAAAAGAAATTTCTTTCATAGGAAGTCCAGCAATATCAGTAATACAATGATCTATTTCCCCCTTGCAATTCAGACGCTCCAAGACAAAATGGGCTGAACTTACCATCCTCCTCCTGTTGTCCAGGAGGAACTTAGATGATAGCTCTAGAAAAGCCTTTTTCGGTTCACGTGCATTCCCATTAAAATGAAAACCCAGGCAGGAAGGTGGCAACAGTGATCTTAGCAAATGAAGATATGGTTATGGGTTTTTTTTGCACATTTTAGAAATAAGAGGATTATACATTACTCTTGTGGAAGAGGCCATGGAAACTTTGAAACCAAACAAATTCCTAGAGACAGCTATGCTACATGGGAATAAAACCAATCACAGCATTGCAGTCAGAGTGATCTTTCAAATAAGAAAAGCTGCAGCCCCTCATCCTGTACTTGTTTTCAAAAATAAGAACCTATCACTGCCCTACCAAAAATCACTCTGGATCATCCATCCATCCATCCATCCATCCATCCATCCAACAATCCGTCCACTCATCCATCCATCTATCTACCCACCCAAAAGGTATCTAACGAGCATCTAGTGTGCCAATTAAGCTTTAGGCACTGGGAATACAGTGATGAACAAGACAAGGTTTGGACATCTTGGAACTACTGTTCCAATGGGGGAAAGAACGGGTAGGGGAAACAATCTGATAACTGAATAAAACAAAAATAAAAAGAGAAAGAGAGAGAGAGAGAGAAATAAGACTGTGATAAGTACTGTGTGGAATCTTAAAATAGGGTGTGGTGATAGAGAAACTAGGGAGCTACTTTAGCTTGTATGACTTCCCTGAGGAGGTGATATTTAAGCCAAGACCAGAGTGGCAAGAAGATCTGTAGGAAGAACATTCTAGGTGAGCAGAACGACTTGTGCCCAGGTCTAAAGCTTACCGGTGGTCTGCTCGAGAAACAGAAGGATGGCCAGTGCAGCTGGAGTGGAGCAGGTAGTAAGCTGAATAAATAAAGTCTCAACCTCCAACCCCTGCTCTTCAGAATCGACACCATACTTAAGAACTTAAGGGAAGACCCTACTTAACCTCCCTCCTGGAGAAGCTTTGTGCTTGACCTGGGGCACGTGAGGGAGATGGTTGCTGGGCCAGAGTGGAACCACATAGTCCACGGGGATGGGCCAGCAGCACAGGACCAGCCAGAGAGCCCAGAAGTCTCCTTCTCCTGATCTCAACACATCAGCTTGAGGTATGGAGGAGAGGGGCTGGCCACACGGGGTACACTTCAGGAAGCCTCTGATCCTCCTTCAAGAGGAGATCCCATTGGGCAGGTTTGTGTTTTCATTGATGAATCCATCACCACAGTTGAAATAATTGCCACAAGGTTACATTTGAGCATTTCTGAGGAAACTGCCTCCTTTGAACAGCCTTCCCTAATAACTCTCCTCCTGATGCCTAACCATACCTCCCATTTGCCCATGTGCTGTGTGCCCTGAACTGTCCTAAGCAATTTACAGTGCAAACTCATGTAATCCTCAAAGCAAGCCCAGGAGCTAGACATATTCCTGTCCCCACACTGAGGCACGGAGAGGTGAGGTAGCTTATCCATAGCTAAGCAGTGGTGAATATGACATCCTAACCCACACGGCCTGATATTTTACTATTCAACTTTGTGTTTTTAGATTGCTCTCCCTTGGGTGTTTTGTATTTGTTTTGCTTTAAACTTAGAGATAGTCTTAAAGACTAACATATTAAATTGGTACTGTTCGGGTGCACAGCTTTTCCCAGCTCCATCCTGGGCCATATCCATCCAGGAGGGCCAGACGGAGTGTACCAAGGGAGTCCTGGTACCGTCAGTGGCATCCTGAGGTGGACAGAGCCAGAGGGTGAGTGTAAAATTCTGTCTTTGGTGGGCGGGCAGAGGTCATAAGAGTTGTATCAGTTCTGAGCTTTGAAGGCTAAGTATGGGCCCAGCATAGGGACGGGGTTGGATGGGGTAAGTTGATTACAGAATTGGCCCCAATTTTCCACACCTTCCTGTATGTATTCCCTTTAGAAAGAGACTTCGCTGCCACGCCCCTGGGAAACGCCATCTGCAGCTGGTCCTGAGTCCAGGTTTCAAGAGGCCTCAAAACTTCCACGCTCTCTCTGAACCCTGCCGTGGCTACGTGAACCAGCTCGACTGGGCCCTGGCAGAGGAGAGCTCACGTGAGCAGAGGCCACTTGTGTCTTCGGAGGCCATCCCGGACCGCAAGGCCTCAGTTGGCCAGTATCTCACTGCAGGCATGAGCCCAGCCAAGACCAGAAGAACCGCCTCGTTGAGACCAGCCCAAATGACCAACCCCTCAAATTGTGACCCATATAAATGGTGGTTGTTTTCAGCCATCAAGCATGGCGTGATCTGTAACACAGCAACAGCCATTTGATACGGTTGGTGAGAAGCCAGGTGGGGAGCTGGATGAATGCAGCCTCATTCATCACAGGGCCCAGGCCGAGGGCAAGCAGGACAGACATCGACTGCGGCCGTGGACGAGACCGGGGACCTGGGCCCTGCTGGTGCGGACACAGCAGACTTGCAATGCAGTGCAGTGGAGGGAAAACCCCAAGGTCCGGAGGCCACTTTTCTTCCAACTGGACGGACTTCAGGGAGAGCCTCTCCAAGACGCACTAAACCAGCTTTTGTGCTGGTCAGCAGTCTTTGGGAAATAGAGTACTTAGGGCTAGAAATCGAGGAAGATATGGACAGGATGCCCAGAGGGGAGGTGGACAGGCTTCCCAGATGTGCTGGTACAGCTGGCTCAGACTCAGATCAGATCAAAACCGTGGGCAGAGGGCCTGTGGCTCGTCTTTGCTAAGTGGAAGCTGCAGAGAGCCAGGAACACCCCCAGTCACTCATTCAGGGGCACTTTTCCTGCAATTACTGGAATGGGAAAGTGCAACTAACAATCAGAGGATCAAGAAAGAGGTTTGCACTTTGCAGGTGCTCTTCTGATGTGCCATCTGTTACTGCTGGTCTCTCTGATCAGGGGCTTGGTGTTCCAACAAAAAGGATTACAAAAAAGAATTGGAATGGAATTGAAATGGCAGGATATTCAGGTTCTAAGGCAGGCGGTGGGCCGGGTCAGACAGGAGTGACAGGATGAACAGGTGGAAAACTCAACCAGGTTCCTTGTTTGCCCCCAGCGAACAGTTGCTGGGGAGTGGGGTAAGGAGGGTGCGGTTGGCCAACCTCCCCTGGGAACAAGCCCCAGCTTCTCAGCCCTCTGGAATGTTCCAGTGGACAGCTAGCCCCAAGGGGCTTCACCCCATCGTCACGCCATCCCCCCCCAACACACAAGACACCAAGAAATCCAAATCCACCAAATTAGTCTGCTATCCACCCATCCACTGGAGTCGGACAGACGGGATTTGAATCCTGGCCCTACCAGATATTAGCTGAATGACTTGGAGCAAGTTACGTCTTGGCTTCAGGTTGCTTCCATGACCATGTGGATCTGAAGGTGGCACTCGCTCCACCTCCTGGGGCTGAGGTGAGGAGCCAGTGGGACAACTCAGGGGATGGCTCGACACCAGGCCGGCACAGAGGAAACTCACCCTCCTTAAGTGCAGCTATCACTTTCAACACTGGAAACACATGGTCATGGTCATGGGCCATCTGCTGAGGGCGGGGGTCCGGGACCAGGTGGGAGCATCAGGTGTGGTTCCTGCTCCTGCAGGACTCACCTGGATGAACGCAGGATTTAGCAGCTGCTGCATCAGTGCCCCTCACCCTCAGAGAGCCCCAGGGAAGAGCTGCCTCCAAATCCAAGCATGGCTGCCAGACTCTAGAAGCAGAGAGCAGGTGGAGCCCTCCCAGGGGCCTTCTCGGTCCTCCTCATTTGCCCCCTCGTGGTTCATCCTCTCAAGATGTGAAAACTGGCACAAGGGTCATTACTTTTTATAAAATGGCCCAAATGCAACATAGACATTTCCAGCAAATTACACTCTGGGGAAACTGGTCCAGTGACTTCTTCTCTTGGAAAAGCTTCCCAGAACATCCAGGAAACTTCAAGATGAGGCTCTCAGGGTGGGGTGACTCCAGAGGCTGGGAAGGTCTGTTAGAGTAGCCGCTGCTCAAACTCGAACTTGCCCAGGAAGCACCTGGCACTCTTGTTAAATTGCAGACTCTGGCCTGGGTCTCGGGTGGGTCTCTGAGAATCTGCATTTCCAACAAGCTCCAGGGGAGGCCAGTGCAGCCACTCCATGGACCACATTATGGCAAGAGCTTTTCAAATCTAGGCCACAGAAGAATTGCCTGGGGAACTTTTTTTTTTAAAACGGCTTTATTGAGATATAATTCACATTCTATGTAAGTCATCCATTTAAAGTGTACAATTCAGTGGTTTTCGGTATATTCACAGAGTTATGTAACCATCGCCAAAATTAATTTTAGAACATTTTCATAACTCTGAAAAGAAACCCCATATCCCTTAGCAGTCTCTCCCCAGTCTTAGGCCACCATGAATCTACTTTCTGTCTATGGATTTTCCTCATCTGGGCATGTTACATAAAAGGATTCATTTGAGTTGAATTCTTCGTGTCTGCCTTCTTGCATTTAACATGTTTCAGAGGTCATCCATGTTGTAGCATGTATCAACTTCATTCCTTTTTATTGCCAAATAATAGTCCATTTTATGGATACACCCTTTTATTGACTCCTTTAGCAGTTGATGGGCATTTGTGTTGTTTTCATTTTTTTGGTGATTGTGTATAAATGCTGTTGCGGACACTCACGTACAAATTTTTAGGTGAATGTATGTTTGCTTTTTTTTTTTTTTAATTTATACCTAGGGCTAGAATTGCTAGGTCATATGATAATTCTGCATTTAACATTTTAGGAACATTCAGGTTGTTTTCCAAGGTGGCTGAATATTTTTACATTCCCACCAGTAATAGTTGAGGATTCCAATTTCTCTACATCTTTGGCAAAACTTACTATGATCCGTCTTTTTGATTATAACCATCCTATTGGGTATGAGTTATCTCATTTTGGTTTTTATTTACATTTCGCTGATGGCTACCTAGGGAGCTTTTAAAAAATACTGATTTATTATCTGTACCCTGACCAATAAAGTCAGAATAACTGGTTATGGGGCCTGGAGAATCAGTATTTTTTTAAACTCCCTAGGTGTTCTCATAGGGTTCATATTTGAAAATATATTAGGTTTGGATTAGTTAGGGTTATTCAGAGAAACATACCCAATGAGAACTATAGAGATAGAAACATACCTTGCTAGCTCTCTTATCTGGATGGTTAGATAGACAGATGATAGATAGATAGATAGATAGATAGATAGATAGATAGATAGATAGACAGACAGACAGACAGACATAGAGAAAGAGATTTATTTTAAAGAATTGGCTCACATGGTTGCAGATGGTAAATCAGGAGGAAAAAGTTGCAGATCCAGCCCAAAGGCAGTTGGTGGGCAGAATTCACTTTGTCTAGGGAAAGCCAGTCTTTAAGACTCTTTTAAGACTGTCAACAGATTAGACGAGGCCCACCCACATGATGGAGGGTAATCTGTCCTACTCAACGTCTACCAACATAAATGTTAACCTCATCCAAAAAACTCCTTCACAGAAACTTTTAGAATCATGTTTGATCAAACAGCAGAGGACTAAGTCCTAGCCAAGCTGACACATTACATTGACCACCTCATTTCTTATTCTGCAATGCTGACTAGTTACCTACTAACAACTGCCCCAGGCCATGGGGATACTGAAATGAAAACATGGTTTCTGCCAATAGGAAGGTCACGCTATAAAACAGGGACACTCCCAGTGCCTACTTCATAGGAAGGTCATGAGGAATAAGTGACAAAACGGTACACATGCCAACCAGCATCACGCCGCCTGCTGTAAGAGGCACGGGTGCCCAGAACAGCATCTCTCCACTGAGATCCCAAGAAGAGCAGCACCAGGTAGCATTCTTCTAGGTGACAGGAAGAGTCTTATTTTCAGAGCAATTCCATACACGGAGGCACAGCCGCAGCCGTCCCCTGGTACCGTGTAAGAAGCCCTCACCCAAGAGAGATTTACTGCCGTAAAAATATTGCCCTGCTGGCCAGGAAAGCCGCAGTGCCTGCTGCGCCCATCGGCGGCCTGCTGCCCACAGCCACACACACCAATCTAAGCAGGATTATTAAAACATAAATCCCCATCTCTTGTCTCCCTCTCATTGGGCCGAAGCATCACCATGTTCATTAGTGGGAAATGTGAGGTTATATAATCTAATTTTTATAACTCTCCAAGGATAGTGTAGGTCATACATTAGGCTGAGATTTCAACCTTTAAAGATAAGGGGAATGTCATTTTTATTAAAAAGGACCACAAAACATAATGAGAATTATTATCCCAAATAGACAAAATAACCCAGAATCCATAGAAAGGAGTGTTTATAATTCTTTCTAATACGCTGGTCTCTGAAGCAGGAACACAAATCAAGCAGCTCAAGGGCATTTCCCAGGATTGCCCCAAGGGCCCCAGGCTGAACACAGTGACTGAGGAGGGTATGGGGCCCTGGATCCTATGCCTAGCGGGTGGGAGGCTGCCCCTGCTCCGTCCTCACTTCTTGCCTGGGTGTGCATGTGTGGCTCTGACAGGAAATGGGGCCAGGGAGGGGTGGGGTCCCATGGCTCCCCCCCATGGAAGATATGGGCACCAAGGAACATTCAGCAGGAGAAGGTTGTGTTGCTCATAAGAGGTGCCTTCCCCAGACCTCCAAGTGCAGGAGCCAGGCGCTCCCTCCTGCCCCCAGCTGCCCCTCGGAGGCCCCTGTGAGCTGCCAGAGCAGATGGCACTGCTCCCAGGATGAAGGTACAGGAGGGTCAGAAGCATCCCCATAGAAACGGACTCTGAGGCAACAACAAAAGTCACCAGCATTTGGTCAGTCCGCCCATATGTTTACAGTATCCTAGAATAGGGTTCGTGGCACATTAATTGGGTACGGAAGTGATAAACCCATCCGTGACAAGGTGTTCTTAACCTACACTGTTCTGAGAGATTCAGGAAAACACTTAACAATCAAAAGCTTATACCTGTGTGGGTGCCTGGGTGGCTCAGTGGGTTAAAGCCTCTGCTTTCGGCTCAGGTCATGATCTCAGGGTCCTGGGATCGAGGCCCGCATCGGGCTCTCTGCTCGACAGGAAGCCTGCTTCCTTCTCTCTCTGCCTGCCTCTCTGCCTACTTGTGATCTGATCTCTCTCTCTGTGTCAAATAAATAAATAAAATCTTAAAAAAAAAAAAAAAAAGCTTATACCTGTGAATGGAATACAGATCACCGGTTTCCCAGGCAATCCCGCCACGATGGGCCTGCAAGCCAGTGGCATGTCCACCATGCTCAGGATGGAGTAAGCTCTCATACCTGGGCTGCTTCCCTTTTTGACTTTTCCTGCTCCCAGCCTCCACTCCTACAGGCACGGACTGGGAATTAATGAATTTGAGTCTGGCTGTTCGTCCATCATCACACTACCCTAGCTTCCACTCGGTCCCCTGCCTACCCATCTCTGAAGGTGCCTTCCCTTGCAGGTGAAACCTTTCCCTGCATGGTCCCCATTGCCTGTCCTTCCCCCTCTCTCACTTTCGTGCCATTCTGCCTATGGCGTGAGGTTGCTGGGTGCCCCTGGCTGGTCCCCTTGGCCAGATGATACGCTGCTGAGGGCAGCCCCCCAGCCCCCCAGAGCAACATGGAACAAGGGCTCAGTCATCCTGAGTCAACTTCCATTTGTAGGTTGATTTTACCAGAATCCCTCCCAGTTGCACACAAGGGAAGAGAGGAAAGAAGCTAAGCTTCTTAAAATTCATGCTCCCACATGTCCAGCCATGTTGGAAACAGTAACAACCTGCCTCCTCTACATCTCAGGGAGAAGTTTAAAGTCCAGAGAGAAGGAGAGGGGGTGGAAGGCTGAGGACGACCAAGCCTAGCTCAGGGTCTCCCCCAGCTCCTCTCTCAGAATCCAGGGTAGCTCAGGCAGGAAGTTCTGCCTTGGCTCATCAAAATCTTTCTTGTTGCAGTTTAAGCCAATTTCCGGGGCAGCATGATACACTTTTCATCAAGGACACATGGGTGGCAATTATCTTTGAGAGTGGCTATTACAGGCAGGCTTAGCAGATGACAGCCTTTTAAGTGTTCAGAAGTGTGTGTGTCTTTATTCCATGCCATATGGACTTCCTGCTCTCTTGTTCTGCATGTTTAAAACCACATCTTTGAGCTGATCTATTTGAAATCCAATTAATCCATTGGAATGGTCAAGTAAAACCACATACACAGCTTTGAACAATGCTCTACCAAGACTTCAGCAAAGATGACCTATGCATCAAACTTGGAATAAACCTGACTAGGCCTCTTTCAAGAATGTTCCAGACCTTCACTTACTCCATAACTCCCATGAAGGCCTAAATTCCAGAGATTTCTCATGAAATACAGAACCAGACATCTATAATCAGGTTATTCTAGCTTTGAAGCTATATTTCCTTAAACATCTGAATAATAAACTCTTAAGTGCAATTTAAAAAGTCACCCAAGGAGAATGTTGTAGAGGGGGTTGGGCAGCTCTTTTTCCTACAGAGGGCTCCAGGCCCTGAACCCAGACTCTGTAGAAATAAATATTAATGGAGATTCTGGTGTTAAGCAAAACCTTGTGTTATCTTTGCAAAACATCCATAGTGAAACCAAACATCCAAGAAAAAAAAAAAGTCTCTGTGTTTTAACACTGATCTGGATGGAGGATTGAAACTTTAATTAGAAGTATTTCCCACATCCCTCATTTGTATAGGAGACATGTTTTCTGTCTGGGTGGTCTGCTTTGGGATGACATTAATTTTTTATAATATGTGCTTATGGGAACTTCCTCTCTTCCTATCATCCTCCAGTTCTCATTAGTGCTGGGTATGAGTAAAATACTCAAGTTTTAAAATACCCCTTTGAGGCCGGAGGGACAGACAGCTCTGCCAATCTCTGCTTACAATTCAAAACAAGGAAAAGTGTTGACATTTCAAAACAACTTTTGGGGGTTCGCCAACGCAGGCTTCCCAGGACAAGGTGCTCTCCTGCAAAAGCTGAAGCCCCTGCAGGGAAGATGGGAAGAAGTTGTCATCCAGAATCAGGGAAGGTCTCCTAAGGGTCAGAGAAAAATGACATGAATTGTCTTGGTGAGGAGGTGGGGGTGCGGAGTGGCTTTTGGACCTCAGTTCTGGGACTTGTGGGTTCCAAATGTTTCCTGATTGAGGAGCTGGAAACATCTATCTGCAACTTCCATGAATGACTGACCTGTTTCCCTAATGGTTTCATGGAACAAAATGCCCATGGAACGGCAGCAGAAAGAAAACCAATCTTGGGCAGGAAACCACTGAGATTCTCCGAGGGGACGGGAGAAAGAACAGAAAGTGGTTATTTTTCTAATGGAGCAAGAAAGTATTTTCCATCCAGTTATGATTGTTCAAACAAAAATCCTAATTGTTATTAAAAATCAAAGGAATCATTGATCCCTTGGGAGACACAATTGCCAAGTTTCAGATCTGAACAAATGGGTTTGGTCTTTGTCAGTTCAATAGACATGTGCTTAATTTTAGTGACAATTGTTTTAAAAACTATGTATATTGTCTGGACTTTTCCTTTTGATTTTCAATACTTTTTTTCTCTCTTCTGGATGAGCAGCAAATCCAGAAATATTAGAAACAAAAATTCACTTCAAGTCCCCGACATGGAAAACCAAATGCGTTTTATTTGTGTCAAATTTTCTAATAGCTAAGTCTATCTGTTAGATAGGAAAATATTTAAATCAAAATCACTTTATACTAAAATATTCCATTATTCCCTCTCTGCCACCACCCCCTTTCACTTTACTTTATTGTCTTTATTATAATAAGCACAAGAAGAAATAAGATGCGGAAGCAAGAAATCCTGGCTCTAGAGAGGCAATTGCACTTCCAAGCTTAAGAATTGATCATCTACTCTTCCTATCATGCTGTTCAAACTCATATTGGTCTTTCTAATTTTAACAGCAAAAGTCAGCTTGGAAAGAATGATTTTGTGCATATTTTCACAATATGTTAACAATTCCAACAGTGAGGAGTCAACAGTTATAGCATACATCATAATCATGGAAACTGCATTAGGAGGAGATAATTATGAATGGAAAAAGTATATGTTATTTGTGTCTAATAGCAGCTCTGGATGATGAGAATAGGGCCTTGCTCGTGGGAACACATGTTTGGTGACTGAGATCTCATTTTGAAGATTAATTGTTCAGTGACAGCTGTCTGAGACACACTCTCTTTCACTGACAGAAAATGGCTCCTCTGAGCCTGTCCTTCCAGAACCCTGGGTTCGGGGCTGAACAACAGGAGAGCAAAACCAAAGGGCCCAGGGCCACAGTGCTGCAGGGGACTCTGGTCATGGTTCTGCCTCCAACAAACCATTCCTTCCTCAGAAACTCGCTCTCACACAAGGCTCTCAGTGCAGTGTCCCTACTAAGGTGCCTTGTGACCCAAATGTGAGACAAGATCATTTTAGGTGAGACAAATGTGAATTTCATTTTCATCTCATCGATATGTAGTCACTTTCTTGTGTATTACTAAAAATACAGTCAGCACACGCAAACGTGGTTTCAGAAGAAGACAACTTACAAAGAGGCAAAGTAACAAAAGTCAGTATATTTAGGGAAATTTGAAGGCTAAGGATAAGTAAATGATGGTTTATGAGGATTACTGAGACATAGCAGGAGACATGGTTTGAATATGGTTGAGGTTTGGGGGGGGGGGAATTGTGGTGAAACTTTGTCTCTCCCCAGAGAGATAAGACAGAAGCCCGGACTCCCTCCCCCAGGGGAGAGGGTTGGGATGAGGGATGATGTGTAGACCGCATGTGTCCAACATTCAGATAGAATTCAGGTATGTCAGTGGTCTCCTGTGGGCTTAAAAGAACACTACATTGCATTCCCAGGATTGTCAACACTCAGTTTTCAAAATCACGACCCAGACTCTGGTTTTGGCATAGAAATGAGAATAGTAGAAGCAAAACCATGCTTGAGTCTTTAAATTGTATGCCTTCAAATCCCCCAAGCCCTGCTTCCAGGAATCCTGCTCTCCCGATCCAGAGACTCTATCTGGTAAAACCACCAGGATGCACAACAGCAGTGAGGTCTGCACCATAGAGGGTCAGGCCCTGGTTTAGGCCCTTGACCCAAATGACCTCATTCTGGGCCCCCTCTCTCCTGAGAAGGCATTGTTATTTCCACTGTGAAGGTGCAGAGACTGAGCCACCAGAGAACTAACCACTTGTACATGGAGGGATCTGGATATGAACCCGAGAACAAAGCCTGCCGTCTTAACCCTTACCAATGTCACATTCCTCAAACCCTTTGATCATGCCATGTTCTTCCCTCATCAGGGGCACTGAAATGTGGAAACAAGGAGGTCCCCGTGCAGTCAGCCTGAACCAGGGACACAGAGGGTGCTGACAGAACCCCTCGACCAATCCCTTGTCTCCTCTCCTGAAGGCTGCGGCCCTAGCTTATGAGCCATTTTCGAGAAAGCAATGCAAGTCCTGTCAAAAAGTGAAGTGGTTGCAGACAAGGGGTAGGTAATTGTTTTCTTTGTTTTTATTTGAATTTCTGGTAAGAAATGTAATGTCAGGTAATAGTGTGAGAGGAAAAAAGCCTGACCACTATGTCTCAACTTGATCAGGGACACGAAATGTCTTTAGCCTTTCTTTTTGTTTTTGTTTTCTCTGTGTTTTTTTTTTTTTATTTTTTTAAACTTGATCTTCTCTCCCAGGCTCCATCGCTTCAAGATCAGATATGCCTTTTGAGAAAACATGATTGAAGAGAGTCTACACATCATTTCTCAGCTTTTCTAGGCTTTCCCCAAAGACGGTGCCTGTTAGAATGCACAGAGGTGATTTTTCAAATCTACTGTCAAATTGCCTATGAAAACGACTCTTCTTCTCAAGGTCAAATTAGTCTTTGAAGAATATTTTGAATCACTGAAGGAAAATTATTTCTAGGCATCCTAATGATAGGTGATAGAAAAAGACCTCAAATCCCTTCTTAGAGTTAATGAGAATTAATCAAATGCTAAACTTAGGTAATGAGAGAAGTATGCACTGTTCAGAGAGAGGCACACACTGCCTGAGATGGGCAGGCAGCCAGGCCCTGAACAAGTTCCATGGCTCCGATGCTGCTAATTGCCTAGGGTCTGACCTGCGCATGCAGAAGCAGCTAGACCAAAGGCCCTGGGTGTGTCTGCAAGTTACAATAAACCATGTTAAGGGAGGTTGCAGGAAACACACTTATGCTTACCATAGGAATAAGACAGAAAGCTGTAATAATGAAACACTAGAAGCTCATATGTCCTTCTCTTGATTTAAATGAAAGCAACAAGTCACAAAAAATAAAATCAAACTGTGCAGTTCAAACAGCTCAGGAAAGAATGCCCCAAAACTCATCTCAAAGTTAGCTGGAAATTTATCTGGCATTCAACATTTTCATTCTCTTCCATTCTCTGTGTGCCAGACCAGCACCAACCAATGGCAAACCCAGAAACACCACCATCACCTGGAACCTGGAATTTGGGGAAGCAACCACAAGGATGGGCTGAGTGAAGGGCACAGCCAACTTCATGGCTCTGACACTTCTCATTTGGGCAACTACCACCCTGTAGACCTTCCACTGAAGACCCTACTCCCACTCAGTTCAGTAAAAATCACTGACATCCACATTCTCAAAAATTCCTAAACTACGAACATTTGCAAAGCCCAAACTAACTTTTTATCAAACTGCCTTTCTAGTCGTGAACACGTAACAAGGGCTATTCCATCTGCTTCAGTAATAACCTACATTGGCTAAGCATTTCCTGGGTACCAGGTACTGTGCTAGCACGTCTTCTGCATTGTCTTATTTCTTCTTTACAGTGGTAAAGATTTTCATTTCACAGATAAAGAGATTGAGGATGAGGGAGGTTAGCTTGCCAGGAGACACACAGGTAGTCGAGGCCTGGGACTCTGGCAGGGTAGCAGACCCCAGAGCTCACGTTGTGAATCCTGGCTAGTTCAAGTCCACTCGAAGTTGGCCCCTGGAGGTGGTCACTGACAACTGCCATGGATGCTCCACAAATCACGTAGGAATGACCCACCCTGAGGGCATATCTGTCCCCCAAAACATGCTTTCCTATTCATGAGCTCCACAAATATCCAAGCACCTCCCAGGAACCAGACCCTTATCTGGACACTCAAGATACAGCAGTGATCAAAACAGGCAAACTTCCCTAAGCCAAGGAGCTTATCCTCTAGCATGAGGTAACAGACAGACCAATAAACAAATAATATGTTCAGCAGTTAATGATAAAGAAGAATGAGGCCAAGTGGGGGATAACATTATTTCATATAAAGTAATCAGGGAAGTCCTTCCTGATGAGGTGATCCTGAGCAGGGACCTGAAGGAAGTAAGGGAGGAAGACGTGCAGATAACCGAGAGCAGAAAATTCCAGACAGCGGGAACGGTGCGTACTGAGCTTCCAAGAAGCCGTGTGCTCACAGGAACATCAGGGAAGGATGCTGGGGTCAGGGGAGGCAAGGTAGTGGGATTCTATGACCACCTGCTCACTCAGATGCATGCTGAACACTTACTGGGAGCCACAGGGCCTGGAGAGAAGCACAGAGAAGCAATCCCAGCCTTTAAGGACATCACAAGCCCACTGGCAACTCAGAACACAAAAACTTAAAAGAATTGCCTGAGGAATGAGAGAGAGTCTGTGCAAAATGAACTATAAAGGAAATGCAGGGAGTCAGGAGAGATCCCTGTGGCCCGGGAGCATCTGAGAAGGTATGAAAAGAAGTGGAAATGTTCCTTGACCTTGACGGATGGCAGGATTCAGATAGGTCGAGAGAAGGGGGAAGTTTTATTCAGCGCACAGCACAGTGCCTGGCACGTGGAAGATACTCAGTGAACACTGGTTGCACAGACTGAATACATTAATGAATGAACAGGGAAGCTGTGGGAGATAAAACAGGAAGGCTAATTGGGGTCAGACTTTAAAGAGAGTTGAATGCCACCCTATGTTCTGTAAAGAATTAGGGCATTTCTGTTCATTTCAACCTTAAAAACAATTATTAATATATTGCAAAAAATTGTAATCTTCTTTTTCATAGTCAACTGTTTCCGAACACATTGTTTAAGCTGCTCGACCTAAAAAGAAATTCAGCACATGAGTTTGAATTTTTTCTTCGAGTGACTTTGGCCCAACTGTCATTAATAAGACTGGTCTGTAAAAGCTTGTGATCAGATTGCAGTCTCCACAAAGAGATGGGAGGCCAGGCAGCACCAGATCTAGTGAAAGAGGAACTCAAAACGTCACAGGTAATTGCCTCAGTAACCCTCAGACTCTTACTAATGTTAGGGATGCATGCCAATATAAATTTAATGTGCTGATGGGCCTGTTTCTTGGGAAATGTCTGCAGTATCTTAACACAATCCCTTATTGCACCAAAGCACTGGAAGACTAGTAAATTACATCACATTGGTTGGGTGGGGGGTCTTTTTTTTGTTGTGGACAAAGTCTCAGGGCAGGTGAGCTGTTCATTTTTCCATCAAGATCCAGGGCAGCATGTAAACTTCAGAAACGGACCAGCCACATCCAACTGTCAGGAGAATCAGTTTTGACGTGAAATTGCAATTTGGACTGAAGACCAATATCTTGCATGCCATATTAAATAAAACATCACATAAAGCTTAGAAGCAGTAGGAGAGACATGAAAAAAAAAAGTTTGAAAAAATTTAGCAGAGTCACAGGTGCCAGTTAAACCGAAGACAGAAGATAACTTCCCAAGATACTGCATTATGGCCTATTGCTTCTGGAACTGACTGCATAAACAACGCGAGGCGTTGAGCCACCATAGAGCTCGGAACTATTAGCGGAAAAAGGGATATGTTTATTTGATCACCAGAACTCTCTGACAGCAGCATCTGTGCTGAAAGAGGTAATGCACAATCGACATCACTTGGCACTGTTGCTGAATTTACTAATATTTTTTAAATCACCCTCCTTTTGTCAATTGTTCTGAGAAAACAAGGCCAAGTTCAGAATCTCAGGCTTGCGAGGTAGGGTGACAATGGCGCCAGTGAGAGAGAAAGGCCAAGTACAGAACACTAGTTTTCGGTTTTCTCTGTACATGCTCTAGCAACCAGTCACCCCTCCTGCCCTTCCTCTAAGTCTAAATGCACACAGCACCGCTCAATGTGGGCTTGGATGGCAGAGAGCTGAGAAGGTTTGCCTGCCTCCTATCATCTGTACACCCCTTTCACCTAAGCAGCCACCAAAGGTGTGGGCACCCCTTTTCACTTTGTTCTGCTTCTGCCTCATCCATTGGCAAGAGGTACCTAGAAGTAAGGGTTTCACAGCTGACAGAAAGCTTGGCCTGCCTGTTAAAGATTTAGCAGCCACTCCGCTCCCCCCACCACCACTTTTTTTTTAGTGCACGAAAGGCCAATAACTGAGTGCCTCCCTGAACCTCCTCAGGGCAATGACTCAAGCCCCAAACCCAGGAGAGACAAGTTTGATGAATTTTCGGGAGATAAGAGCAGGGACTGCTGTGATCGATCCCCCAGAACCACATGCCATTTGGGATGGAAACAGTCATGTTTCCTGTGCTCTGAGGAGGACTTTATCTTCTCAGGTCCAGGAAGAGGAAGAAAAGCTCGACTGATCTTTCTGATGACTGCATTATTAAAACTTTCTATCTCCCACCATTCCATTTCTTTCTCACTGTCTAGTGACCTTTTTTATTGGATGGTGACGAGAGAGCCTCGTTGCCTTAAACTCATGATCCATTGCCTTGATTTAGTATTCTATTTACACAAAAACATATCTATTGCTCAGAACCTCTGGCAATATGTTGGAAATACAGATGGGAAAAATATGACTCTTATCAGCTTAAGTGCTTTGTTTAAAAAATAGCCCAAAGCATTATCTAGCAGAAAATATCAGACACCATATGCAATGTGTTCTATCTCAAGCGAAAAGGTCAAGAAAGTGGGAAGGTGGCCAGGTATGGGGCTGCTGTGTTTCCAAGGACACTGGAAAGGTTCAAATGCTGTGGGTGCCAAATTGAAGGCAAGGATCTGCCCAGACATATGGGTAAATACTTATGTCCTAATTTTTCCCTCTTTGATACAGCACCCCATTTATATATTTGCTTTGATGAATTATAATAATGGCTTTGCCTGGTATAAGAGTGCTTGCAACATATATTTATAGAAAGCTAATTTATTCATCAGATAATCTCCAGGGAAGAGGGCTTGACTGATGGTGTATAAATCTATGCATGTGAGCAAGAAGCTTCCTCCCCCACTTCTAATGGAAAACAAACATGCATTTCCATTGCTGATGCATGGAGTCAGAAGTTCCAGGTAGACAAATACAACTTGAGAAGTCCAGCTCTTCAAAGAATGTCTGCTGTGGAATCTAAAACTTGGAAATGTGAGATTTTTCTAGTCAGTTCTGTTGAACTTCTGGTGACCCCAGAGAGAAAGGCAATGGGTCAGGATCATCATAACATCTGGGGCCAAGGGGACTGCGATCTTCAGGGGCAGCCAATTAGGAAATGAAACCAAAGAATCAAAACTCCTGGAGGTTGTCAAGCCTCTGTTTAACATCAGCTCTGACAAGCATGACTCAAGTACTTAAATGCCTGTGGTAGGAGGTGCTAGGAAAACAGAGCTTCGTGGCTTTTATCCCTGCGCTCTGGTGATTACAGTGTTAGAGGAAAACCTACTGAGGTTTTCATTGGGGCCTTATTTTTCTCTGAATTAAGATTTGGCTAAGAGCTAGGGAAGGACTTTTTCCAAGACTCTTTTATCCTTGAATACCTAAATTTACCACTTTAAAAAAATAATTGCTGGTCAACTATAAAAATCATGTTAAAATTGAAGAAGCAAACACTAGTCAAGAAAAAGAAGGACATTTCTGGCAAAAAAAATAAAAAGAGAGAGAGAGAGAGAAATATTCCAGATTTAAGGCAAGTTCACAAGTCAAATATAAGGTCAAAGAAGAAAGACAGACATTCATTTCAAATGGTAGGAGTTCTAAAAATGTTGGCATGAAAATAACAACAATGACAGAGTGGTGGAATGCAAGCTGATCATGGTCCAGGGTTTGCAGTAAACTTGCACTCCATTTAGGACACTAGATAACATCAGTACTAGTTTGGTATGTTGAACTGGAACTCTGTGTCTAGGTTGGAAGCTATTGCTGAGGATATTCCTCCAATAGGTAAAGGTCCCAGAAGAGATAGACCCAAGACCAGAGGCCCTCCTGGCCTTCCTATTGAAGATGCACCTGATTCTAAATCAGACTGTCCTTTAGAGAAAAAGAATAGTAGACATCAGAACCTCTTCATAGAGTAGGTGCATTCAAGGTACTGCATTGAAAGGTAGAGTTCAGTTCCCCTATCCTGAATGAGGGCTGGTCCTGTACTTAATCAGTAGGAAACCATGGAAGTGATGCTGGGCCATTTCTTTTATTTATTTATTTATTTATTTATCTATTTATTATTTAGAGAGAGAGAGAGTTCACAGTGGGGGGAGGGACAGGGGGAGAAAGAATCCCAAGCAGACTCCACACTACGTGCAGAGCCCAATGTGGGGACCCTGGGCCATTTCTGAATCTAGCCTTTAAGAGGACTGGCAGCCTCAGATTCTTTCCTTTTGGAATGTGTGCTTGTGGGAAGTCTAAGGCCACCCTGTTGGAGAGGACACAGGGAGAGACTAACTAGAAAGAGATTCAGAGACCACACAGAGACAGAGAGATGTCCAACTCTCCCAGCATTCCAGTCAGTCTTCAGACAAATCCAGTCCCATTTTACTATCACTACCTGAGAGACCCAAGTGAGGCCAGCAAAAAACTTCCAGGTTGAAGCCACTCAACCCCCAGAACTGTGAGATATAATCAAATGGTTGTTTTCTTAAGTTGCTAAATTTTGGAGTAATTTGTTACATAATAGTGGATAACTGAAACACAAGGGCATCTGAGTGTTGTTCTTTTCATCCACTCATTGATTGATTCACGCATTTGTCCATTTGGCAAACCTGCTGAGTACCTGCAACACTGGAGGCATTCTGCTAGTTGCTGGAGAATCAGCAGGAACATGACATACATGTTGATGCTCCATGGGAGCTCCCAGCATAGCAGTAGAGATACCCATGGCCTTAAAACAAGCAACTGTAACCATGATGGGTGTCATACAAGTGAAGGTTAGGACCCTGTGGATGGAGACAAAATATCCAGCACCAAATATATAATTCACAATGTCTGGCATCCAGTCAAAAATTACCAGGCACATTAAAACCCAGGAAGGACCAAGTCATAAAGAAGAGAAAAATCAGTAATAGAAACAAACTTAGGAATGACACAGATAATAGAATTAGTAGGCAAGGATATTAAAACAGTTATAACTATATTACATAACAAGAATAGACATGGAATATATGGGGAAAAAAGACTCAAATCAAGCTTGTAAGATGGAAAATACCATGAGATGGAAAATACATTGGATGGTACTAACACCAAGTAAGACAAGGCAAAGAAAAGATTGTAAACTTAAGGACAGAGAAATAGAAAATACTCAAAATGAAGCACAGAGAGAGAAAAAAGACTAAAAACAACAAAGCCACATCTGTGATCTGTGGGACCACATCAAGTGGTCTGGGTGGGGAAGAGGTAGCAGATAAAATATTTGAAAAATATAACCAATTTTTTTCCAAATTTGATGAAAACTATAAATCCACAGATCCAAGAAGTCAAGGAACCTCAAGCACAAGAAATATAAATATTTTATGTATGTATACACACACACACACACACACACATACACACATGGTTGCATAATAACCATATATATTGGTTGTTTAAAATAAGTTTGGAGAAAATCTTAAAACCAAGGAAAGAAAAAAAATATTATGTTTAGAGCAATAGAGATAAGGATGACAGGAAATTGTTTGTCAGAGCTAATGTAAGCCAAAAACAGTAGACTTACATCATTCAAGTGCTGGGTGGCTGGAGGGTGGGGGAGTAAGGCTCTCAACCTACGGTTCTATAGCCAGCAAAAACATCTTTCAAAAACGAAGATGAGAAGCTAAGTCAGCTCTTCATCTCACAATTTCTGGCTTCAACACTGTTTTTCTCCTTTTTGAGTTGAGGAAATGAGCTTGGAAAGGCAACTTGTCAATTCTCCTCAAATTGATCTATAGGTTTAATGCAATCCTAATCAAAATCTCAGCAGCCCTTTTTTTTTTTGTCCAAAATTGACAAGCTGATTCTAAAATTTATATGGAAAAGCAAAGTATCTAGACAAGGTAAAACAAATTTGAATAAGAACAACATTGGATGGTTCATATCAAATGATTTCAAGACTTATTATAAGGCTACCATGATCATAGCATATGGTATTGGTGCAAGATAGACATACAGGTCAATGTAATAGAAGAGTCCAGAAACAGATTTACTTTAAATCTTTTTGACTCTGACAAAGTTTCCAAGATAATGCAGAAGGCATAATCTTTTAAACAAATGGTACTAGATGAGCTGGATAGCTAATAAGTTAATAACTCAATAAAGCTAAAGTAGAAAACATGACTAGAAAAAAAAAGGATCTTAACCCTTATCTCATACCATACCCCAAAATTTATTTAAAATGGATCGTAGATCTAAAGGCAAATGTTAAAACTATAAAACTCCTAGAAGAAAAAAATAGGAAAAAAGTCGAAGCTATCTTGGATTTTGCGAAGATTTCTTAAATAGAACACAAGAAGCACAAACTACAAAAGGAACAAAATCAACAAATTAGGCTCCATCAAATATAAAGTGCCTTTAAAAGACACTAGCCTGGTGGTGGGTATTAAGGAGGGCACATATTGCATGGAGCACTGGGTGTAGTGCATAAACAATGAATCCAGGAACACTGAAAAAAAAAAGACACTATTATGAAAACAGCAATGCAAGCCATAGTATGGGAGAAAATATTTGTAAAATATATATTCTAGAAAGGACTTGTGGATAGATTATTTAAAGAACACTTACGGACTTAACTGTAGTAATGAAAACAAGCTACTTCAGCAGAGAATATAGACACATGGTAAGTCAGCTCCCAGAAAGATGCTCAACATCATTAGTCATCAAGGAAATAAAATCAAAGCCACATTGATATATATACCAATGTACACCAACTGGTAATGATGAAAATTACAAAGCCTGACCAAAGCAGTACTGGCCAGGATGTGGAGCAACCAGAACTCTCGTGCTGCTTTGCGGATGTAAAATGGCGCAACCACTCTGGAGAATAGTTTGACAGTTTCTTTAAAATTTAAGCCTATAGATACCATATAACCAGTCATTCCATTCCTAGATATTTACCCAAGAGAAATGAAAGCATGTGCTTCCATAAAGACCTATAAATCTTTATAGCAGCTTCATTTGTAATAGCCAAAAACTATAAATAAACAAAAGTCCATCCAATTGGGGTATATCCATATATCCAATAGAACACTATATACCATTAATAAAAAGGAATAAACTACCGATATACACAAAAACATAGATGAATCTCAAAACAACTTTGCTGATCAAAACAAGACAAAAAATCAAGATTACAGGCTGTATGAGTCTACTCTCAAAATTTTCGAAATGCACACATTACACCACCACAAGCAATCCATACTGCCTCTTTCAAGGACAACCTGGCAATATGTATGAAAATTCAAAGGCACCCAGCCTTTCCCAGCAACTCTACAGATAGGAGTTTACATTAGAAATATGTATAAAAATATCAGTATACAAGCAACCGAATTTAAAAATGGGCAAAGGCCTTGAATAGATACTTATCCAAAGATGATATACAGATGGCTAATTAGCACATGAAAAGATGTTCCACATCAAAAATCGTGAGGGAAATGTGAATCAAAACAACAATAAGATACCACTTCACTTCCATTAGGATGGCTATAATTAAAAAAAAAAACACTAAAATAAAACATAAAGCAGAAAATAGTAAATGTTGACAAGGATATAGAAAAATTGGAACCCTTGCGCATGGCTGGTGCAAGGATAAAATAATGCAGTCATTCTGGAAAATAGCAAGGCAGTTCCTCAAAAGTCTAAACATGGAATTACTAAGTGATCTAGTAACTCCACTTCTAGGTATTCCCCAAAAGAATGAGAAAAAGGCACTCAGACAGATGTCTATACAGCCATGTTCACAGCCGCAATATTCACAATAGCCAGGAGGTAGAAACAACACAGTGTTCATCAGTGGGTGAATGGATAAACAAAATATACTAAAAACGTACAAGAGAATATTATTGAGACTTAAAAGGGAAGGAAATTGGGACCTATGGAACAACATGAATGAGCCTAGAGGACATTATGTTAAGTGAAATAAACCAGACAAATACCATATGATTCCATTCATATGAAGTCCCTAAAGTAGTTAAATTCATAGAGACAGAAAGTAGAATGGCGGTTGGCGGAGGGCAGGAGGAGGGGCGCTGGAGTGGGGAACGGAAAATGTTTAATGGGTACAGACGTTCAGTTTTGCAAGATGAAAAAATCCTGGAAGTGGCTGGTGATGATGTTTGCACGACCATGTGAATGTGCTTACTGCCACTAAACTGCACACTTAAAAATGGTTAAAATGGTTAATTTTACGTTATAAATATTTTGTCACAACTAGAAAGAAAAAAAAAATACTAGTGTAAGATCTTCTCTGCAATGCTGTGTGTAATAACAAAAGACCAGAAATAACCTAAGTGCCTGTGAATTTGGGGTTGGTAAAAAATTATAGCACATTAAAGAAAATGCAGCCATTAAAAATAATTAGATGGCCATGTATTGATAGAAAATGATCTCCAAACCTTATTTGTACAATGAAAAAAACCCCACAATAATAAGAAAACAGTGTGTGCTCTCAACTGTATACACAAAAAGGGGGTGGAGTTAGAGATGCACACCGAACACACGCATGGCTGCATAAGCAATTCGGTGTTTGTAGAAAGCTGCATAAGGTACTGGCACCAACACTTGCCTCTGGCAAGGCTGGAAGAAACGCCTTCTCATTCTCTGAATTTTTATCATGATCATTTATAGTTTTGTTTTGTTTTGTTTTTGTTTTCCCCAAAAAGTTAAACAAAAAGTCCTCACTCGGGCCCTAGATTTCCTCCTTTCTCAGTTCCCGGGAACTCCACCCCCCACACCCAGCTCCTCCCTCCAGTCATTGTCCCAGTTTGCTCTGTACTAGCTTCTTCCAGGGTGCCCCCCAAGGGCACTGACCCGCTCCCCACCCTCCGCAGCGTCTGCTCAGATCTGCTACCTTCTCTAGAGAAGCGCTTCTCATCTTCCTCTTACGGATACACCTGCCGGGATGGTGGCAATGGCCGCTGGGTCCGTTTCCCCGCCTGCCAGTCACTTCGCAGTCTTGCGCAGTCTGCCCGTTGATTCCCCGGAGTCTGCTGTCTCTCCAAGGCCCCGCTGTCTTATTGCCAAACCCAAAGGCTTTACTCAGGCCTCCTTTTCCACACTGTCTTCTTGGCAACATTCAGTAATGACCACCTCCCTGTTTCTGAAATTCTTTTTGCCTCACAGGACTGCGTGCACCGCCGTATACCTTCAGCACCAACGTGATGCTTCTTTGCATGCAGCAGGCACTCCATAAATAGTCGCTGTATGAATCAAGCCCTTCTCCCCCGCATCCTATTTCTCCACCTTCCCCTTTGCTCCTGCAGAACATCCCCACTGCGCATGTTCCTCAACGCTCAGGATGGGCGCCCCTGCCCGGCTCTGAGTCGGCGCATGCGCACACCTTTGCCCGGCTGCCAATTCTATGCCGCCCACGTGCTGCTCCCTTCGACGCCACCGCCAGTGCTCCGCAGAAGCCGCTCCTTGCTTGCATCGCTCCTCAGCAATTCGGGATAAGGGCCTGTCTGAATTTCCTGCTCCTCCAAGCCAGTGACCTCTCCTCTTTGCAGGAATTTTTGACTGTCAATTTCTACTCACTCCTCTCTCCAGTGAGTCTGTCCCGCTCTGCCTATAAAAGTTGCTGGGTTTTCTTTGCCGCCTTGCCCCACTCCCGTTTGCCTACAACCACCCTCAGCTGCTTAGGCCTCAGGGCCTAAGTGCCCTGCCCAGACCTCCAGCTGACCTCCCCGTCTCCCATCTTTGCCCCGCCAGTCCATCCTGCCCACGGCCAAGAGATTCATATTTTTAAAAATCGCCTTCTCGACCACAACTAGAAATTAAGCTACTCACTTTGAAATGGTTAATTTTATGTGATGTGAATTTCACTTCAATTTAAAAAATTCCAATTACTGAACTGCTTTTAATATCTCACCGGTTCCCTCATTAATTAATGAGTTAAATAAGATCTTCAACGTATTTATTTTTAAAAATTAAGCTTTTTTACCCTCCTGTAACCTGCTTAAAAACCATAAGTGGTTCCCCACTGCCCTCGTGAAAAAAGTCCATGTGAAGTTGCACTCAACATCCGCAATGTCCATTAGAACTTTCTGCGCTGATGGAGATGTTCTATAACATTACTGTCTAATACAGCAGTCACGAGACATATGTGACTCTTGAGTGTTGGCAACGTGACTCGTGCAAGCAAGGAACTAACATTTTAATTGACTTAATTTAATTTGGACTTAAATGTAAATAGCCACATCTGGCTACGGACTACCACAGTGGACTGCATGGTCCTGCAATTTGGTGGGCACTGTTCTTTCTTTCCATTTCTTTAGTGTGAAGTCCTTTTTCTAGCCAGGCTGGTGGTCTCTTTCAAGTGGGTCATATTACTGAAGATATTTCCATTCTCTTCTTATCCCTTTCCTCTGACTGCCCTTCCCACTCCCCGCTATGTATCAAAACCTATCCTCCGCTCCAGGTCCACGCCTTACCCCATCCACCTGCCCCCCCATTTTACTTTCCAGTCAACAGTGCTTTCCCCCTTGCTCAGATCTTGGAAAAAGTCACCTGCATTCCTTACTCTGCTGCTCAGGAAACTCTGCTCTTGACGAAATGGTGTCTTCTGTGTTTGTCTAGATTCATTTCTCTTGGTTGTAAGCTCTTAGTCAAGAACCCTTTGTACCATTCCCTTTCCTCCTGCTCCAGCTCTTTCTGTGCCTGACCCATGATCAGAGCATGGTTCAGAACAGCTGCAAAGCAAACAGGTGGCCACAGAAGCCCAGGTGCTCACCCCTCCACTCACACTGACCACTGGGATATTAAGAGGAGAAGGAGAAGGTGTCCCCGGGCTTCGATACTGAGGAGGAAAAATGTGGAATAGTGCCACACATGGTCTTCATGTTTTCGTCCAATAAGAGATTTCCTTTTCAGTTTAAACCCTTAAAGTTGTTCCACATGTCCCACCAATCACGGCATTGGGCAGGGTATAAAATCCACAAATCCAGCTCAAGGTAAATTTGTGCATCAAGCCCAGAGAGGGAGAAGCCATGCCTGGGGTAATGAGACACGCAGGCATTTTGGAGAAAAACACCGTCTTTTGTGCAATGAATTGGTGAAGTCTGTGCTTAAATTTGAGCGAGTCCGAAAGCAGAGACTGAAAGATCTTAGGACAATGAGGTAAACTCCGTGTGCCAGGTGGGAGAACGTAAGGACAGAGTGGCATGCACACCGCGGCTGAGAATGGAGACAGTGTCTGGGCAAGCCATCAGTCTTCATGACATCTTTTCTCTTTGTAACCGTTTCTGTTTAAAAGTTGCTAGTTCCTTAGTGAAAAGAACTCAAAATTAAACAGAAGCTCATGAAGTATGACTACCACTCCTGTTCCCACTCCAGTAAGCACGAGGTCTACTTACTAATCCCAAGGACAAGGAGCAGGAGGAGGAGACACATTGAGATCAGCAGTTGTTGTATATATCCTCTCTGACTATGGTACTTGTAGAGTATTTCCTCCACACTATGTTTTCACTTGTTCCCAACTAATTTGTTGGCTGTCTGTACAGAGTCCCCCGTGAAAGAACATTTCGACATGTGTTACAGATAAGTATGTGAACTGAGCGGTCCCTGCCTGACTTTGCAGTCAAAGTTATAGTGCCCAGATCAGATAAAAGCATAAAAGCAGTCAATTCCCCTACAGAACTGGGTCTTAACAAAGCTTATTTCTCTCCGGGTAAGTGTAACTCCCAGGCTTAGAAGCAAGCGGCTCTGGAGGCTAACAGGTCATTCTCGCCAGAGATGCAGGAAAAGGGCATAACCAGCCCCACCCTGTACAACTATTAGGGGGATTGGAGAAAATGCATGTGGCTGCTTGGCATATAGCAAAAGCTTAATAAATGGTGGAGACAATGAAGAGTATAGAGACTTGGTGATGGAGCGGTAAGGGCCTCCAAGGCCTCCGTCCCTGCAGAGGTGGGCTCTGGCTTTGAGGGGTTTCGCCAAGCCTGCCTCATGGACGTGGGGCTGTAGTCCTGGGCATGGGCAGCCAGCTATTGAAAGGAGCATTCAGAGAGAGGAGGGACCCATCTCAACCCTCCTCTCCCCCACAGGCTGCAGGCAGGTGCTGTTGCCGATGGAGACACTGAGGCCAGATCAAGCTGCAATGGCATTATAGCCCCAAGGTGAATGGAAAATCTGCTCAAAGAAACACAGACGAAATGCAAGTACTGTGAAAAAGATGACCCCTCGGGGTAGGCTCCTGTTCGAGGTACATATACACACACTCACAGACACACACACACACACACACACCTGTATGCTGATCATATCACAATGATTAACCCCAACGCTCCTGTCGCCTTCCCCCCAAAATGGAAATTCATTTCCTCCAGCTTGGTTATCGATTTTTGAAGAGGGCAATGTGACAAAGAGACTGCCTGATCCGAACCGAAGTGATCAGAAACGTGGTATGGGCAGAAAACGTGTGAGACCAAAAGGAAGAAAGCCATGCCTCAGCTGAACGTGCCAGCTGGAACTTTCCGTGCAAACAACTAATAGGAATCAAGCGAGCTACCTGTAACCTCCTTTTCCTTCTCGCCTTCATTCAGGTCTTGAGAATCACGACCTGTGACCGGACGCACGTCGTACCTGCTGGCACTGCCTGTGACCGAAACCCACACGGACCCCTTTCACACTTCCGCACAACCCAGAAGACCTAGGGTGCGTGGCGGGCGTGTGCCACGGATGCCACTTAATCCTGTCAACTCCCCATGAGGTGGGGCTCCTGCTGTTTTCCTCTTTCAGATGAGGCACACTGACTCAGAGTCTCAACCCTTTGCCCTAAGCCAGCACCGCTAAGTGACAAAGCCAGGACGGCTGGCGGGGAGGCCCCATGTGTCCTGCTCTGCTGTGTGGTCCCAGGGCAGTGTCTCCAAGGGCTGCTGCCGTATGGACCAGGCCCTCTGCATCACCCTCAATAGATAGGCTGCCCTCTGACCATCCATCCCTGGTCTGCTGGGAAGCTGACTTAAGGAACAAGGCACAGGGGAGAGAATAAGAGTGTCCTGCCTCAGTTTCTCTGTCTCTGGAGATGCTAGTGCTCCCCAACTAGTTGATGGCTCCTCTGTCCTTGGTGACCTGCGTGTAACACTTGCTGTGTCCTGCTGCCTCCGGAAATCTTTCCTGGCCATTTCAGTTCCCAGCTAGTTCCCAGCCACCCTATTCATTTCTTCCTAGTAATTCTGTCCAGGGACATGGTGTCTACCTCCCACATGGACCCGGCACAGTCCTCCTTCAGTCGTCACATGGCTCTTCCCAAACAGCCAGTAGGTACCGAGAGGGTGAAGCCTGCGGACTTAGACGTGCGTTGCCCGACATGGGAGTCACCAGAGAGAAATACGGGGCTGTTGAGCCCTTGAAATGTGACTGTCAGCATCAAATACACTGGATAGTGTAGCCTGGATTCTAAAAAAGACTATAAAATAGCTCACTAGTAATTTGTTTATATTTATTCCATGTCAAAATAATATTTTTAATATCTTGAGCCAAATAAAGTACATTATTAAACATAATTTCACCTCTTCCTTTTTCACTCTTTTTCATGTAGCTACTAAAACTTTTATACAGTGGATCTTTGGACAACACGGTTTGAATTTCCCCCATCCAGTGCTGTCCAGGTATTTTCTCTTCCTTAGGATTTCTTAACAACTTTTTCTTCCCTCTGGCTTGTTTTAAGAATACAGAACAGAATACATAAAACATACAAAATATGTGTTTATCAACTGTTTATGTTTTCAGTAAGTTTTCCCTAGCAGTCGTGAGCTATTAGTAGTTAAGTTTGGGGGAGTCAAACATTTTACATAAATTTTCAACCATGCGGGGGTCGGTGCCCCTGACTCCTGCATCGTTCAAGGCTCAACTGCAGCTTCATACGTGGTTTACATTATGTTTCAGCTGGACGGCGCCGATTTAGGCCACAGCCTCTGCCCCAGCCCCCTACTCTGTCCTAGCTCCCAGCCCACCCCAGGTGAGCCTCTGAAGATCTGACTTTGTCGTCACTGTCGCCGCCCTCCCCCTGGGAACTTGAGGGCACAGCTTGCTCAGGTAACAGTCCCCTTGAGCCATCCAGTTAACCCAACGCTCCCTCCAGAGGCAATTCGAATCACACCTGGCTTAGCTGTTTCCCTCTCAGCATACAAGATCAGAGGTGAGTCAGGGACAGGGCAGCCTTGGGTTAAAAAACCCAGAAAAATCCACAGCAAGCTCTTATGAACTTTGCCTCCAATGGAGTTTTGAATAATGAACAGGGGAAATAAAAACTCAATTTGCAAAAATAAAAAAGAGAGAGAGAGCGAGAAATTAAACTAAATTGAAAAAAATAACTTCTCGGGGCCGACAAACGGCAGAAGAGAATTTTTGAAAACATATTATTTTAGATTCAGGGGTTTACCAGATAGATTGATTTGGTGATAAGGGGCTCTGAAAGCTATTTTCTCGGCTTCAGCAGAAGTTAACCACCTCAGAATGCCTCAGTATTTAGCTCTGCAGCTGACAGCAAACATGTCGGGGAAAAGCAAGATAAATGAATGAACATACTGGATCAGAGCCCCTAGCAATCTGTACAGCTCCATCCCGCATGGCCCTGATTAACACCAAGGCCAGTTTAGAAATCTCACATTGTTTTTCTGGGAGCAGGACGGCAGCCAAAGTTCAGTGACATGGAACCTGTTGTCAGTGGCCCCACAAACGGACAGGAAAGTTTTAATTGGGTTTTTAGCCAGGCAGACAAAAGGGGAAGATAGGGCTTTTTTTTTCCCTTTTCTTTTTTTCTCATCTTCTCCTATAAGCTGCTTCCAGCCCCCAGGCTCCAACCCCCAAAACCCACATGCTCACGGTTGTCACTCATTTTTGCCCTGGGTGGAAAGCAAAGCAAAATCGTTTATTTATGTTCCTTACCATGAGACCTAGTCAATGACACACTTATAAACATTTGTTCTTGCAGGGAAAAAGAGAAACCTAATTTCTTTTGTGACACTTGTACAACCCCACTGCGTTTGGATATTTTTCTGAGACGAGCAATAAAAGCTCCATCTTCAAAGGCTGCTTTGTTCTTGCCTTTTCTTGAAATGAAGGTGCTCTCGAAAACATGTCTAGAAAATGCTCATGAATTCCAAGTGGCACTTAGGTTCCCGCTCCCCTCCCCCGCCCAGCCTCCCAGGGTACCTTGCTCATTGCCAGTCAGGCCCCAAACCCCTGATCTGTAATATCGCTCTTCTAGCCATCAGGGAGAGGGAAATGCCTTTTATTAAAGACTGAAAGATCCGAGTGACAGGTTGGAAGGTCTTGACGGGATTCACAAATCTGTGTCCCCGGCCCTGGTCGTTTGCTCGGCATAGGAAGGTTTTCATTCTGACCTCTGCCGTACTTTCGAGAATATATCAGAGCAAAATTCCCTGTGCTTCCGCCTTCATCAATCAACAAACCTGTATGGGGGAGGCTGTATGCCCTGCTTCTAGAAGACACTAGAACAAGCCCGCCCATTCCCGAGGTGGGCAGGGCCATGAAAAGGGCCGAGGCTGGGGCTCAGTGGTTGAACCTGAAAAGCGAGGGTTCCCAGCCTCAGCAGGTCCAAGGAAGGATGACTCTTGTGATGCGCCATGCCCTTGTGTGAAATACGTAAACCCCCCTCCTCTGTTAGTCCAGGGGTGTCCTTTAATCTCTTGTGAGAATCAAAATACACTCAGGGAGCCATAAATTTGGGAGCCAGCAAAAGGAAATAGTCACGTGTATAGTGCTTAGAGCCAGAGAGACCTGGGGTCAAATCCCAGCTCCTTCAATTACTGCCCACATGACCTTGAGTCGTTTATTAACCTCTTAGAGCCCGACCGTCCTCACCTGTAAAATGAAAGTAATAGCACCTGTGATTATGACACCGAGACAGTGACATTCGACAGAAATACACTGAGGGCTGCGACCACAAGCCGGATATATAATGCGAAATTTTCCAGCAGCAACTTACAAAGAGTAAAAAGAAAACAGGTAAAAGTAATTCCTGATTTTAATCACATCATTTGGACACCCTGAAGCTCAAAATTTTCCTATGGTCTACCACAAGAATTCTGTATCATATCAGAATTCCTTTCCCAAACAGCTTCATGTAGAATCCCAATCTGTGACGGAATTGGGCCCTGAAGCATGAGCCCTCTGCTAAGTTAGTGAGAACTCCCCCTCAGGTCTGACCCCCTGCATGTTTTTAGCCACAGGGGCTCAAGTGCTACTGGGGGTGGGGGGTACAGGATTAGGGGGACAAGAGATGCCATGACACCTCCATCATTTTCCCTGAAAGCAGCTCTAGTCTACTACATTTGTGTCCTAGGGCCAAGACAGTAAGTACCACAAACCAAGCTTAAATTTACTCTCCCATTTCTGAGGCTGGAAGTCTCAGGTCAAGGTGTCACAGCGCCACGTTTCCTCAGAAGGCCCTAGGGATCTGCTCCAGGCTTCCCTCCTAGCTTCGGGTAGTTCCTTGGCTTTTGGTGACATGATAGTCTTCACGTGGGCTTGTCCTTGTGTGCATGTCTGTCTCTGTATCCATATATCCCTTTATTATAAGGACACCAGTCATACTGGATTAAGGCTCACCATAATAACCTCATCTTAACTTCATTACCTTCTATCTCCAAATTAGGTCAGTTCTGAATTACTATAGCTTATGAATCCAGCATGTCCTTTTTGAGAGACACAATTCAATCAGAAGCGTCTTTGCTTATGTCCCCCAACCCAGCTAACTTCCCTCCCCACTTCTTCTGCTGTTTGGAGTTTCTTACAGCTCTGGCTTGAATCTCAAATGTCTGTATTTCAGAAGGGGGTCTTGTCTTTACATTTCTATAATTAAAGGTTTCAGTTGGGTGTCTTTCCCAAAGGAAAGAAATCATTTACCTCAAAGGAATTTTGACATCATCACTTCCTTCCAGATAATCAGCTTGGGTTTTGAAAAGGCAGGTTGGGTGTTCCCCATTGCTTCTTAGCTTCAGCCCAATAAGATTTCAAAAATGTTGAGGTCTCCTTTTCCGCTTAGGTACTCTGCAACATTAGTATAAATTTATTTCATAAGTCCACATGATTAAACATTTGTGAATACAATGAAGTCAGTCAATGAGAAAAATGAGGCTGTTTTGACGAACATAAAAATTTGAAATCTGGGTTTATGGAAGAAAACGGCGATCTTCTATCAGCCCCAGTGTGTAATTTACTTCTGTATTTCATTTAAGTTGCATAAGATGGAGAAAATCTTGATTCATATCAGTAAAACCGACACCATTTGCAGCTTCATAGCACATGCTGCAATCTCAGAAGAGTCTTCAATTAAACAGCTACGGTCAGAGTTTTATTCAGAGAATTGATCGGGTTAGCGCAAGTTAACCCACTGGAGGTCGACGACGTGTTAAAATTTAGCATAAACCAAATTAGCGTGTGCCGTTGTAATTGTATTACTGTTTAAAATATGTAATTTGGAAAATTAAATTTAAATTATTTACAGAGCACCCGGAGCACTTCTGTGATGCCCTGGGGCTCTTTGGAAGAACATAATTAGAAAATCTCTGACCTACTCAGCCAGGTCCAAGCTCACCTGCATTTCCCTTTCCCCTCCCAACCTCATTCCCCTTTGCTTCCCCTATAGGCATGTCCAGCTTCAGGGGGCTGACTTCTCAGAGCCCCTATTTAAGTGTTTTTCAGGTGTTCTGTGTACGCTGCACTCCTGCTGGAATCTCAGCTCTCCCCTGACTAGAGTCCTGCCTGTTCTTCAAGTTCAAGTCCATCCACTCCCCTTCCATCCACCATCGCTTGTTGGTGTCCGGCACCTGCTGCAATCCGCCAAGTACAGTAAAGGTAAGCAGACCCCAGTGGTGTCCTCCCTGTGGCATCCCCAGAAGCACAAGCTGGGGAGAAGGGCAAGGACAGGCATTGCAACGCAGAGAGGGTGCAGCAAAAGGAGGAAGGTCCAGCTACTTGGAGGGTCACAGAGCAGCAAGGACCTAATTTGGGGCACTTCGGCGCACCTTGATCCTGCAGAATGGAAACTTTCGGTTGCTGCCAATTTTTCGCTTGGCTGCTCATGAATTTATTCATCAGTTTTAGCTTTGTTTTATCCTCCTCCCCTCTCCCCCTAAGTTCTCCACGGAGAGACCTTCGGACAGCTTTGCATGCCTCTCAGTAACAGGCACAAGGGTAGGCCCATCCATATATGTTCAGGAAACACTTGTTGGCTAATGTTGCTGATAAACGGGATAAGCAAAAAGATCGATGTGGGTAGGATCAGAGGAAGCAACCATTGCAGGCAGAAGGCATGGGGAGGGGGGTGCCCAGAAGGCTCTACTGTACAGAACAGGAGGTCGCATTGGCCCTTCCATTGTGGCGTCTTGTAGGGACACACCTGGTTGTGCTCTGAGCCCTGGATCCAGTGATGGTGTAGCCTTGTTCTGGGACCTTTTATTCACTCACATTCCCTTGAACTCGAAAGTAAGATTTTGTACCTTCCCAACAGATGTGGGTGGCTAGGCTGGAGTCAGTGATGCTCTGGTAGATGATTAAAAGAAGCCTGATTTATAACCCTTGCCAATTTCTGTGGTGTAAATGCTCCCGGCCCTGGTGGCTTCCAGCTACCACTGCGAGGTTGCTGGACAGGCTGTTGGGAAGAGCTGCGCAACATCAGCCTGTGTGAGCTGGCACAAGTGCACCCCTGTTCGTAGTCAACGGTGCATGTTAGAGCTTGCGTTCAAGATGGCTTCATAATCAGACAGGACATTCTGTCTTTGATTAATTTCAAGTGCAGTCAAAAATAGAATATGCAAGAGCTTATTCACAGTACAAGACAGAGAGATTGTCTAATGCCTCCCTTCCTCCTGTCTGTTTTGATGAATAAATAGTGACAGACTAGTTTACGGATGAGACAGATCAAAACCAAGAACAAGATGCTGTGCTTTGCAGGACTCTGTCAAGGTCTTGGCTCCCAAGTGTCTCATTACATTTGAATTCCAGAAGCAAAGGACCTTTTAAGATCCTATATGATTCAGACCACCTTGTAGAGCATGGACCTTATAGAAGTTCAGGCTTTAGCCCCATCCCAACCCCACTCTCAGATTCCGATCCAATAAATCAGGAGTAAGGCCCATGAATGAGCACTAAAGTTTAAGAACAACTACTCTACAGAAGGACTTTGGGGGCGCCTGGGGGCACAGTTGGTTGAGTGTCCGACTATTGGTTTTAGCTCAATTTGAGATCTCAGGGTCATGGGACTGAGCCTCATGTTGGGCTCTGCACTCAGTGTGGAGTCTGCTTGAGATTCTCTCTCCCTTTCTGCTTGCTCCTCCCACTCATGCGCTCTCTCTCTCTCTCAAATAGATAAATCAGAAAGAAAGAAAGAGGAAGGAAGGAAGGAAGGAAGGAAGGAAGGAAGGGAGGGAGGGAGGGAGGGAGGGAGGGAGGAAGGGCAGGAGGGAGGGAGGGGACAAGAAAGACTCTGGGGAGAGATGCAAGAATTCTGAGTCTGAAGGAAGTGACAAGCCAGATGCAGAATTTAAGATTTAATAGGGAGAAGTTATATTAACACCTATGTGGGTTTCCCTTTCCCACCGACCCCACACCCAACTTATTACATGCCTGACCCCACCTACTCGTAGTACAGGATCCTTTCTCCCCAGATGACAGCTGGATCTGCCTTTCCAGGGACCAGAGGGCTGGACTTGGCCTGCGTGGCTCATTAGGGCTCCGCCCCAGGCCAGGGGCGGGAGCAGGACATGCGCTCAGCCCTCTGTCCCTGCCGTCCTCCTGCTGCGGGGGTCAGAGAGAACAGGAAGCACACGTGCCAGATCCCCAGCAATTTTCAGGGACACACACCTTGGAAAGGAGGCTTTGTCGATGCACCCACAGTCAGAGACGAAGCTCTCTCAGAAAGACACTTCCACATCAGTGTCCCAGCGTCCCACCTTCGACAAGGTCAGTGCAGCTCTATTATACCCACACTGCTTTCGTTTTTCAAGGTCAGCAGTTCCTACTCACTAGGAGTAGCTTAATGGGCTGTAGAGAATTCGGAGGAGTTGAGGCCTCTTAACTACACTTCGGTACCAAGTGTATAAAAGCTGCACATCAGTAACAGTTGTTGCTTTGACGGATGAGCCCACCTCCAAACCTGAGATAGCGATTCCAACTTCTCTTTCAATCCCTGAGCCATTGTCCGCGGCAATTCTGAAATGCAGATGGTGGACATTATTGTTCTGTACCTAGGTATACTCCTTAGACTACTTTTCCTGCCACAGAGGAAGAAACAATCCTCCGAAGTACATGCATTTCAAGTCCATCTGCTGGAATCCTCCTCTGACAGGCACCACGGCTGAAGGCACTCCTAATTTATCTCCGTCTTCACCACTGCATGGCCCCAAACTCATGAATGAGATTCTTTGCTTACCTCCTGTAATTAATCTCTGTCTCATTGGGAGAAAACCCTAGCAACAGTGTGGCATATGTATCCAGGCAGCAGACACCACACCTACTGGAAGCGTGTGCACCAATCCATTGTCCACACATGAACCCCCTCCGGGTTTCTCAAACAAGACACGTGGGTGGGCAAACAAATGAGCCTGCACACTGCAACTGGGCTGCCGGGTCCGTGAGCAATGGACCAGGCGCGTCTTGACAATGCACATTGGGTGGAAGCTCATGGTTTGTGGAATCTGTAGAAGCAGAACAGACAGGGCGTAGGTGGGGTGTGGAGGTGGAAAGGAGAAGAGGGCTTTTTAGAAGGTGAATGTTTATTCCCTGAGGCCAACACATGCAAACTACCTTGTGGAGGAAGGTTAAAACAGAGTCTTTGGAGAAAGTGTTCACGTCCTTAAAAATCCTCTGGGCCTCCCGCCTTGGTCACCTGCTCTCCTCCTACCTCTGTGGCAGTTCCTGCTCAGCCTTTATCTGAAGACTCTTCTATTAGAGCATCTGTAGGATGCCTTCCTCAAACCAGATGTACAAAAATGGTTCTGTATTGAGATCAGAGTGGAGAAGCCTGTCCCTTGTCCTGGGGACCCACAAGCCCCATCAGCCCTTACACACTCCGGGAAGACTGGTGAACTTTCAGACATTTATTCTGTCCCCCTGTGCCCCAGCTGCAGATGACTGGTCCAAGACAGTCATGCTAATTCCATCCCCTCTTGCTACTGACTGCTTCAGGAATAGGTTTGCAGTCTAACCCCAGCCAACAAAATTTGAGGGAAAGAGAAATCACAGGAAGAGGCAGCTTCCTCCATTGAGCAGAAGCATCCAAGTCCCCACTGAGGTGAACCAAGTTATCCCTGTTATAGAACGGATTCCAAATACACAATTTTCAGTTTCTACGTCTCTCCTGAGCTCCAGCCCCCTCTTCCCAGCTGCTTGAGCCGATCCCAGCTTGGTGCCACAGAAGAGCCATGACTGGCATTCAGGGGTACCGTTGTCCCCAACGTTTCCAAAACTGTTTATCTAAATTGTTCCACAAGACTCATGGTTGGATTCAATTTTTGCAACCAAATTGGACAGCCACCCCTGAGCCTGCACACCCTAAAACAGCTAGCTGCTGCTTCTATCTGTCATCTCTCTTAATTAATGTCATCGCTATTCCTTCCGTAAGGTTCTACAATTCCTTCGGTAAAAGTTTTTTTCTTTCTAGGCTGGAAACCTGTGGTTCACTGTCAGTGCTTTTTTCCTTTATTTTCCCACATTCATCTCATGGAGGTTTCCCACCAGCACCCTTCCTCATAATCCCGTCAGGCTCCTGCCCCTATTTGTGGCTTTTGCCTCCTTGCATGTAAGGAGGACAATTATAAAGCCCCAGATTAGGGGTGCTTTATGCAGTTTTTTTCCTCTGAAATTATCTACTACATGGATATCACAGTTTCTAAAGGCACTGATCTGACCCCTTCTGTCCCCTGTTCAAAAACATGAAAAGATGACCCATTGCCTTTAGCATATTCCAAACTTTCTCATGGATCTGCACGCTCTAGCATTGCATGAAAATTCCAGCTATGTAACTTACTATACTTCCATTTTTCGATGCATCCTCCACAGAGCCTGGACTTGGTGGAAAATTGTCCCTCCAAAGTCTGTTTTTACCAGAACCTCAGAATGTGACCTTACTTGGAAATAGGGTCTTTGTAGATATAATTAGTTAAGATGAAGTCATACTGGATTAGAGTGGGTCCCAATCCAATGACTGGTGTCCTTATAAGAAGGCCATGGTGAGACACAGGATACATACCAAGGGAAGACAGTCATGTGAGGATGGGGCCAGAAACCGGAGCTGTGCTGCCGCAAGCTAAGGAACACCAAGGATTTCTGCAACCACCAGAAGCTTGACTGGGCAAGGAAGGAGCCTTCCCTGGAGACTTCAGAGGGAGTATGACCTTGCGGATACCTTGTTTCCAGCCTTCTGGCTTCCAGAACCATGAGGGTAGTGTTCTAGGCTACATTTCTGGTTTAAGCCAATCCATGTGTGACACTGTGTCACAGTGGCCCAAGAAAAGCGACAGAGAGACTCTCCACACCCCCTTTGTGTGGTTCCACCTGCATGCTTTGGTTCATGTCTCTGGAAAGCCCTTNCTAGTGTTCTAGGCTACATTTCTGGTTTAAGCCAATCCATGTGTGACACTGTGTCACAGCAGCCCAAGAAAAGCGACAGAGAGACTCCACACCCCCTTTGTGTGGTTCCACCTGCATGCTTTGGTTCATGTCTCTGGAAAGCCCTTCCCTCACCTCTCATCCTTTGACATGTATACATGTCTCAAGGTTCAACTAAAATATCACCACAAATAGTCATACATGGCCTGGAATTTCTCCCCCTGTTCCCTCATGTATCCCTTGCATGATGGTTTTCCAATTGTTCTCCTACAGCCTAGGAGCCAGAGGCCTGAGACGGGGTACTTTTCCACCGCCTAACGTGATAGGTGCATGGCCTGTGGCAGGATCTTATATGTAGGAGAAAGACAAACAAATGAGGGTCTAATATGCTCCTTGATAAAGTTTGTGCTGGGCTTCTTTTTGTGGGAAGGGGGAAGATGGGAATACAAGGCAGTATAAACAAGGTAGGAAGGGCTATGGCTATCTCTTCACTCTTCCAGATTAACTTTAAGATAATGTTTTCAGGGGCACCTGGTGGCTCAGTAGGTTAAGTGTCTGACTCCTGATTTCAGCTCAGGTCATGATCTCAGGGTCGTGAGATCAAGCCCCGCAACAGGCTCTGTGGTCAGCAGGGAGTCTGCTTGAAATTCTCTCCCTCTCTCTCTGCCTCTATTCCCCAACATGCTCTCTCTCTCTCTCTCAAAAAATAATTAATTAATTTTAAAAAAAAAGACAATGTTTTCAAACACTTAAAAAGCATCTGGGCAGACTTCACAAGAATCCAAGTCTTTATACCATTCAATTCCCTCGATTAAATGTTCTCAACAGCTTTATCAAGGTATAACTGACATATAACAGATTGTCAGTGTTAAAGTATACAAATTGATTTTATGACATTTGTATACACCCATGAAACCATCACCATAAACAAGATAATGAACATACATATCACCTCCAAAGGTTTTCTTGTGCCATTTTTAAAAAATTGTGATAAAGTATGCCTCCCATCAAGTTTAACATTTTAACCATTCTTACACTTACTGTTCAGCAGGATTATGTACATTCACAGTATTGGGCAAATATCTCGATGGGTATCCAGAACTCTTCATCTTGTAAAACTGAATTGCTGTTATCTACTCAATAATAACTTCCCATTTTCCGCCTCCTCCAGATCCTGGCAACCACCATTCCGCTTTCTGTTTCAAATCTGTTCCCACTCTAGGGACCTCATGTAAATGAAATCATACAGTCTTACAGTCTTCCTTCTTTAATGACTGGCTTATTCCACTTGGTACATGTCCTCAAGGTTCATCTACGTTGTAAGAGGTGTCAGAATTTCCCTCTTTTCTAAGGCTGCATAATAACCTATTGTGTGAGTTTTCGACATCATATTGAATCCATATTTTAATCTGGGGATAATTGACATTTTAGCAACACCGAATTTTCTTATCTCTTAACAAAATATCTCTCCCCATTTATTTAGGATTTCTTTAGGATTTCACATACCTTACACATCTTCTTGTTAGCTTAATCCCTAGGTTTCTAAAAAAAATCCTTAAGTTTCATATTTTTTGGTATCATAAATGGCATTTTTGTTTTAATTCTCAATTGTTTGCTTCTAGTAATTAAAAATATAATTGACTTTTTATATTGGTATTGCCTCCTGCAACCTTACTATACTCCCTTATTCTTGTAGGTTTTTGTTTGTGTAGATGTCTTTTGCAGACAATCATGCTGACTGTGAATAGAGTTCCACTCCTTTATTTCCAACCTGGATACCTTTTCCTTGCATTACTGCACTGGCTAGGACCTCCCAGTATTGAATAGATGTGATGAGACATCTTTGCCTTGTCCAGATGTTAGGCACAAACCAATCAGTGGACCACCATTTAGTATGATGATCTATGGAAAACTGGAGGTTTTCCATAGACGTCTTTCTCTTGAGAGTTTGCTGATATCTTTTATGAGGAATAAATACTGAATTTTGTCAAATGTTTTTTTTTTCATCTGTTGAGAAGATTATATAGCTGGGCTTCTTTTTTTTAGTTTGTTAATATGAATTAAACTGATTGATTTTCAAATGTTAAACCAATCTCATATTCCTAGTACAAATCCCACTTGTTAGGATGCATGATTCCTTTGATACATTGTTAAATTATATATGCTAAAATTTTGTTGAGAATTTTTGCATATGTGTTCATGAGGGGTATTGGTCTGTAGTTTCACTCCAATGTTTTTGTCTAGGTTCAGTATCAAAGTAATCCCTGTCTAGATTGATTTGGGAAATATTCCTTCCTCTTCTATTATCTGAAAGAGTATGGGTAGAACTGATATCATTTGTTCCTTAAATGTTTGGATACAATTCACCTATGAAGCCATCTGGGTCTGGATTTTTATTATTTGTTTGTTTGTTTTTGAAGAGAAGATTTTAGATTAATTTAAAATTTAAATAAAAAATTTAAAGCTATAGGGTTATTCAAGCTACCTTTTCTTCCTATTTTAAATTTTATTTTATTTGAATTCAATTAATTAACACAGTGTATTATCAGTTTCAGAGGTAGAATTTAGGGATTCACCAGTTGCATATAATACTCAGTGCTCATTATACCACATGCCCTCCTTAACGTCCACACCCAGTGACCCCATTCCCCCACTCTCCTTCCCTTCGGCAACCCTTAGTTTGTTTCCCATAGTTAAGAGTCTCTTATGATTTGCCTCCCTCTCTGATTTCATCTTATTTTATTTTTCTCTCCCTTCCCTTATGATCCTCTGTTTTATTTCTTAAATTTCATATATGAGTGAGATCATATAATAATTGTCTTTCTCTGATTGACTTATTTTGCTTAACACAATACCCTCTAATATCCTCTAGTTCTAGCCACATTGTTGCAAATGGTAAGATTTCATTTTTGATGGTTGAGTAATATTCCAGTGTGTGTGTGTGTGTGTGTGTGTGTGTGTGTGTGTGTGTGTGTGTGTGTACCACATCTTTGTTATCCATTCACCTATCTCTTCTTAAGTGAGATTTTATAGCTTCATCTTGCATGGAATTTGTTCATTCATCCAAGATGTTACATTTATTGGCATGAATTTGTTCATGGTGTTGTGATCTCTGTAGAATCACAGGCACAGGTATGTGGTAAAGTCCTCTCTCTCGTTCCTGATATTAGTGTTGTGTGTGTGTGTGTGTGTGTGTGTGTGTGTGTGTGTCTTTCTTTCTCTTTCTGATTAGTCTAACCAGAGGTTTATTGATTTTACTGATGTTCTTCTAGAAATAGATTTTGGTTTCCTTGTCTTTATTATTTGTTTCCTACTTCATTGATTTCCATCCTGATCTTTATTATTTTATTCCTTTTACTTATTTTTGGTTGATTGCTTTCCTTTTCTTACGTTGGAAACAGAACTCATTTAATTTAGGCTTTCTTCTTTTCTTATGTGATGCTTAGTGCTAAAAATAACCCTATTAATACTATGTTAGCTGCATCCCACAAATTTTGATATATTGCGTTTTCTTTCTCATTCAGTTCAAAATATTTTCTAATTTCCCTTTTGATCTTTTCTTTAACCATATGATATGTAGATGTGTATTATTTAGTTTTCAAATAGTTGGGCATTTTCCAGATATCTTTCTGTAATTGATTTCTAACTTAATTCCACATAGAATTAAGTCATAGAAATACTTTGTGTGTCTTGAATCCTTTTGCATTTACTGAGACCATTTCAAAACTAGAATGTAATCTATCTTGGTAAATGTTCCATGCATACTTGAAAAGAATGTGTACTTTTCTATTTTGGGGTACGATGTTCTACAAATGCTAGTTAGGTCAGGTTGGGTGATATTGTTGTTCAAGTCTTTTATATCCTTATTGATTTTCTTTTTTTTTTCTTTTTCTTTCAGTTATAGAGAGAGGGCTGATGAAATCTCTGAATATAATTGCAGATGTGTATATTTCCCTCTGGAGTTCTTTGGGGTATCAGGAATGTGGAGGTCAGAAGATTGAGTACCACCCCATCAAGAGGGGAGAATAGAAGACCATGCATGACCATGGCAGGGAAGGGCAGCAGCTTGAGACACTATGGAAGTGTGGGGTGCAAAGGGGAACCCCATCGCAGTGGTCGGCAATGTTTCTTTTAGAAAGAAAGATGCTCAGTTGGGCTAACTTCCGGGCTATTTTCTTTCCTATTCCTCTAACACCCTGGTTCCCAGAGTGGGATGTGCTTCAAGGGCTTCTTTACACGGACTCCTGGGCCCCACCCACAGGGTTTCTGATTCTTTAAGCTTGCCACAAAGGCCAAGAATCTGTATTTCTGACAAGTTCTTAGGTTTGGGAAGCATTGCTCTAATGCAGTACATTTTGCCTTCACTTTGGGCCTTACACCTGCTCACCCTTTGCCTGAACCCTCCAGAGCCTTGCTGTCCAGCCCTGGTTAGCAACCCATCAGCTTTCCTGAATCTCCCCATCCAGATTAGTTGCTTCCTCCAAATGCTCCTAAAACCCCCGTTCATCTCCATGTCCCATGATGCAGGGGTTGCCTGTTACCTGTTATCTCGTCCTCCCTCTGGACTCCTGGATCCTTGGAAGAAAAGCTCTGTCTGACTTGTTCACCAGCGTCCTTCCGAGCGGAGCGCACACTCAAACATTCACGGCACCGGTAATATCTAATTCCTTGAAGTCTCAGGGGTCACAAATGCCTCCCCTGGGCATCCATCAACTTGGTGAACTGAATAGCAATTATAACGTTGACATTTAAGATACCTGGAGAGAGAACCAGAGCCTCCTGAGATCATGCCTTCCTTCCTGGAGGTTAAGATTTGGGCAAGAGATACATGGAACCAGGTTGGGGTGTTTGGGGGGGTCAAAAGTGTCAAACACACCTCTGCTCTTTGGAATCTCTTCCCCGAATGCACACACCATGAGTCACAGCGCACCAGGGGTGCCTCTCACGGGAGCCGTTTTTGTCATTTCTTACCCCTCAGGGAAATGTCTGCTTTGTGTCAGCAGCACCTGCCAGTCTAAAGATGGATGATCAGGGTTCCACCCTGATGGATAACTGCCCCCCAACAAATTGGCGCATGATCTGCAGAGAGATCTTCCTCAGGAGATGCGACAAATGGTGACAGATGAGCAAGGTGGGCTTCCCTTCTGCTTCCAGAGACACCAGCTCTGATGAAACTTTCTGTGACCGATGAAAAACAGTCCACGACAGGAGATCTCAAGGAAAGAAAACACCCAGTTCAAAGAGCAAAATTAATAACACTATGCATTTGGATGACTTAGCACTTCACCAAGATTGCTTTCACTCCATGTTTATCATGACCACTGGGATGGATAAGATAGGTAGTATTATTCCCATTTTCCCCCGTGGGTAAACTAAGGCTAGAAGTCACATGGAACACCGGGGCAGAGCCAAGTTCCAGCCTGTCGTCTGTTTTCCCCTCCAGGGCTCCTGACACCCACTCCTGGGGCCTTGGGGTGGGAAAAATGCAGCTCTTTATTTTTCTAGAAAGCAGCACAAATAAAAGCTGACTGGTAAGAGGGGTTTGTTTGTACACATTCTTTATTCTCCAGGCTGATTTATGGGAGGAAAACGTCACACAGAAAAGCACTGGGCTGATGCTGAGAATGAAAAAGAAATGTACTCTTTGTCATTTCAGGTACACCGCCCGCCACGGTCCCCGGCAAGCCCGAGGTGAGCTGCGTGGGGAGCAGGCGGTCCCTGCCACCTGCCTCCGGTGCAGCCAGCACGGAGGCTTTATTCCTCACGGGAAGGGCCTTGCTGAAGCCGCTCACCCTCTCCGTGACTGCAGGGCCCTGTGCATCGCTTTAGGGGACAAAGCCGGGGTCCATGTACCAGCCTCAGGCCAATTAAGCCTAAAACAAATTCTCAGGCTGCCAGAGCACTGATTACACTCCACGTGCTGCGGGCCCCGACCTGCAGCGGAAAGCCTGCTGGACGCGCCCTAGTAATTGGGCTGGCTCCCTGGCTCTGTCCCCGGCTCTCCTAATGACCAGCGGTGCGGGCTGTTTGTTTAGGAGCGTTTAAAATGTGAAAGCACGAGAAAACGCAGTCAGTGGAGCCTGAAGGCCAGGCTCCCCTGGAGGCCATTTGCTGGACACACACTCTGGATTTTTCTACTGGATTTTTTTTACTAGGGACATGAGTACGACAGCAGAGATGTAAAGGTCAGAGAAGCCAGAGTTACTAAAGCCGGCCCTGACATGTCCCCAGATGTGAAGAGTGGTCTCAGATCAGGTGGGGAAAAAAGAATCATGGATTTTTCATCAAGAAAACACAAGCTCAGCATGGAAGAGGAAACAATTATTCATAAAACCCACAGGTTTCAAATACGTGATCTCCCATCCCATTGGAGAGAGATTCCAAATGGCTAATAGCTTCAGGGTGATTAACTTGGGTTAGATTAACTTTGTGTTATAAATGGATCAAATCCACACTGTTTAGAGGTTACAGAATTGTTTTCTCCCACCAATGTATTTTCATAAGCAGCAGGAATAAGAAAATGAGACTTAAGAAGATAACTTCATTTGTTGGATTCCACCGATGTTTCCTGAGTGCCTACTATGTGCCCATGAGGAATATGGCCACCTCTGGGAAGAAGCAAGCTCCGGGGAGTTATGGGCTCAAACAAGAGACCTGTCCTGTCCAAGCACCTGGAGGCAGGGGGACCCTGATGGCACCATTTTCACCAATTGGTTTCAACCAAAGGATACACATCAAAATACACAGACTGGGGCGCCTGGGTGACTCAGTCGGTTAAGCCTCTGCCTTCGGCTCAGGTCATGATCCCAGGGTCCTGGAATCGAGCCCCGTGGTGGGCTTCTTGCTCAGTAGGGAGTCTGCTTCTCCCTCTGTCCCTGCCTGTCATTCCCCCTTCTGTGCTCTCTCTCTGTCAAATAAATAAATAAAATCTTTAAAATACACAGGTTGTTCCTCCTTCTGAGCCTCTCAAGTCTGAGGTGGGGACCAGGCAGGAGTAGCGTTAAAAGGCTCCCAGGTGATTCTGCCAGACAATAATCTAGTCTAATTCTTCCCTCATCCTGATGTGCACACAGAAGCCCAGGCTAGGGAGGGACATGACTAAGGGGGAGGGTGTAGGTTTCATAGCTCCCCTTCCCCCACCAACACGCCTTCTCTTCCAACTTATGACCACTCAACAACATAAGGCAGACTCCGATGCCCACGGCTGGGCCCTGGTGATAGGCAGGGAGAATTCCAACTGGGCAGACCCAAGAAAGCTTCTTGGCAGAGGTCAGATCTGAGCTTAGCCTTGACCACCTGGGCAGTGGTATTAACAAGGCTCTTATTACCAGGAACACCTGCCCATCCAGCCCTTGGCCCTCCTGCATCCCTGCCAACACCTTTGCTGATGGGCAGCTCTCCTCCCTCCTGCGCTGGTGAGAGAGGGCGTATCTTTTTAATTAATATAACAACAACTTCTGGAAGAGAAAGAACAACCACTGAACTGGAAAATGGGCAAAATGCATAACCAGACAGTTCCAGAAAAAAAATACAAATGAACTTTATGCCAATGAGAAGATGCTCAACCTCATGCATGAAAGAAAGAGAAATTAAAATCACGCTAGAAATAGCGTGGATTCCCTGAGAGATCAGCAAAAACACAAAATCTTAATAACAGTTGGGAAACCTGTAGCAAAATGGGCATTCTTGATGGGAGTGCAAAATGGTACCACTCCTGTGTAGTACCATCTGGCAACATCTACCAAAACCGCGAATTTAACGTATGATTCAACAATCCCACTTCTGGGTCTAGATCCTTCCTTTACTCTCACACATATCCAAATTCACACAGATACAGTCAAGGTGAGTCAAGGGAGCATTGCTTGTAGTCATGAAAGGCTGGAAATGGCTGAAGAGTACATCTGTAGGGAACAAGTAAGCAATGATCCTTCCACACAAGCAATGGGTCCATCACACACTAACATAAAATCAAGAACCTGCACTGATGTGGAGACCTCTCCAGGCTACATTTCAAAAAGAAAAAGCAAACCATACATTGTATGCAACACTGTATAAGATATGCTACATTTTGTGTAAAAGAGAAGGAAAAGAATATATTTGTATTTGATTGGATTTCTACAAAGAAAGAGTGCATGAATTCTCAATAAAGTAATAAAAGTGAATGTGGATGCGGCAGGTGAGATGGAATAGACGAGAATGGGTGTGAGCAAAATCTGTGTGTGTATCCTTCCTTGAATATTTTTGATTAAAAAAAAAGACTTTGTTTTAGGTTCACAGGGAATCGAGAGGAAGGTATCGAGATTTTCCATATACCCTCTGGCCCACACACACTTGGCCTCCCCACCAACATCTCCCACCAGCTTGGAACATGTGTTACAATCCGTGAACCTACATGGACACGTCACCATCACTCAGAGTCCGTAGTTTAACTTAGGGTTCATTCTAGAGGTGTTTGGATCTGGACAAACATTATAAGGACACGTGTCCATTAGAGTATCATACAGAGTAGTTTCAGTGCCCAAAAACCTTCTGTGCTCTGCCCATTCATCCCTCTCCACTCCAGCCCCTAGCAACCATTCATCTTTTTTCTGTCTTTATAGTTTAGCCTTTTCCAGAATGTCTCAGAGTTGCAATCACATACTATTTAGCTTTTTCAGATTGACTTCTTTCACCTAGTAATATGCATTTAAGATTCCTTCATGTCTCTTCATGGCTTGATAGCTCATTTCTTTTTAGTGCCAATGAATAATCCATTGTCTGGATGGGCCATGGTGTATTTGTCAGTTCACCCACTAACGGACGTCTTTACTGCTTCTAAGTTTTGGCAATTACGAATAAAGCTGCTATAAATGTGTGTGTGCAGGTTTTTGTGTGGACTTAAGTTTTCCTTTTGATTTTTAAATGATGCGGATATATTTATTACCTTCTCTAAAAGATGAAATTTCATTTTTAAAAGTTCTTTCTCACGTTCAGTCCAAACAGACACCTGTTTCCTGTGATTTCCATACCAGCCCCAACTCTGGGCCCAACCACCGTGTAAAATCAGTCTTCGAAACCTTGGGGGCAGAGGTTGAGGCGGTCATTTTGGTCCCTTTTGAAAGTCTTCACCCGGGGCGCCTGGGTGGCTCAGTGGGTTAAGCGGCTGCCTTCGGCTCAGGTCATGATCTCAGGGTCCTGGGATCGAGTCCCACATCGGGCTCCCTGCTCAGTGGAGAGCCTGCTTCTCCCTCTCCCTCTGCCTGCCTCTCTGCCTCCTTGTGATCTCTCTCTCTGTCAAATAAATAAATAAAATATTTTTTAAAAAAAAGAAAGAAAGAAAGAAAGTCTCCAGCCTCCCCAGCTCAAGGAGAAAGGTCCCTGTCCTTGTCCACCACGTGTGTGCAGGGAAGCATCAGAGCTCACGTCTACTCGTGAACATGCAGTTCTGAGCTTGCCCTGGGACTCGTGCCTCGTTACGGTCATTAAAAAGCCACCCCGAGAGCCAGCATTTAGGGAATACTCACGGCATCCCCTTGTGTTATCTTTGCTGCAGTCCTGTGATCCTAACATTAGGGGCACCCCCATTTTAGAAGAGCCAACCGAGCCTAGAGAGATTTGTCTAAGGATACAGAGCCAGCTCAGCCCGGAGTCGGGGCTCTTGGTTGCTGTCTCTGCAGTCACCCAGTAACTTATGACCAGCTTGCCGGCAAATGAGGAATAGTGAGAAAAAGCAGGAGCAGGCAGCCCACGCGGGTAGCTGCCATGTACCGGTCTCCGGTGAACCAGCAACATGAGTGATTTTTGCTCTTCCTCAGGACAGGCCTGAGCCGTAGGCACTGTCCCCTTTGTACAAAGGGGGATACCGAGGCTCAGAGAGGTTAAGAAACATCCCTGTGGTCACAGGCTAGTGAGAGCGCCACTGGAATTTCTGCTGGGGGATGACTCCAGTGCTGCCTGGGCTCCTACCCCGTCTGACCCAGTACGTCCCATTCCAGGGTTTCTGATGCCTGTTTCTCACTCCAGCTCACTATTGCAACAGTGGGATTCTGGACCATTCTGAAGCAGGATCCACAGACCACGTCTGTGTCCCAGATCCCGCTCCCAGTGAATCCTCAGCCACCGGTGGGCATTCCAGGCTCCTTACCCTGCTTGCTGCCTCTTTACTGTCCCTCTTTCCCCTACCTCACTGACAGCAAGGGGGAGAAGGAAGACACTGCCTCCAGCTATTTGCCGCGGCTCGGGAAGGGAAAGGGCTGGTGGCAGGGGCCACCACTCCTCTGAGAACCTCATCTCCCTTGCATGTGGTAGCAGCAGTGGGGGTGGCCCCTTGCCAAGGGAACCCTGGGACAGAACCGGGGGCTCCAGACACTGCAGATGGCCTGTGCCTCCACAGCTGCTGAATGCAACCCACGGTGCCCTCACTTTGTCGTATAAACTACACTTGACGTTCAAATGCCTTGTAATGAGAATGCCTGGGCCCCAGGCAGCGATCGCGCAGGTGGGGGGACATTTCTTCCTTCTCTTCCCATTTGCCGCAGATGTTCTAAATCCCTCTGGACACATGAAGACTGAAAACCAGAAGGGAGATAATGCACATCTTCCCCCAGCTCAGGGACTGTCAAAGCCGGAGCCACAGAGCGGACTTCAGGCTCACGAGAGCAGAAAGAACCTGGGGACAGAGTCAGCTTTAAGAAACCCAACTCCAGAAAAAGCCCGAGTCGAGTAAAAACTGCGTTTGTTAGGAGAATTTGTGGGGAAAGAAAAGAAAAAGTCTTTACAGGAATAGACATGATTTTTTATTAAAACTCAAAAAACTTGCCAAGCGTGGGGAGCGCGCTGTCTGATTGTCGTCCACAGGGAATTTGAAAATCTAGGGGAAAATAACGCACCGAGGAAAAAGTGCTGGGTCAGGGAAATGCGGTGCAGAAGCAGCAGAGGCCCGGGAGGCCGGTCAGTACCGATGCAGGAGATGGAAGATGTCAGGGCTCAGAATATCATCTGTGAAGCTCCAGGGGGAAACCTCGGACGGAAGGAAAGATGGCACGGAATCCCTTCCTCGGCAAGCGCCTCTCCCCTCCGTCCTGCGAGCTCTGTCTCTAGCTCAGCAGTCAGCCGGTCAAGGGCTCCCTCCCCCCAGGGCCAGCCGAGGGGAGAGCAGCCCGCCCTGCGCGCTGTGGTGAGCGTTCTAGTCCTCCCATGTCCAGGGGCTCCCTGGCCCCGGTGCCGGCTCAGCGGGGCTCACGCTCCGTCCTGGCCCCCCGGTGATCCAGAGCAAGCCTCTGTTTCCTGCTCTGTAAGGCTGCTTCACAGAAGTCTTTGCTGCACAGATAAAAAGAGAAAATGTGAAGGCCCCTGGCCAGACACCTGCACGGGCCAGGAACTCAGTGCCTGTCAATTCCTTCCTTCCTTCCTTCCTTCATTCATTGTCAATAACTTACCTGTCTTTATTCTGCTCCAGAAATAAACTTGGATGGAGTATATCCTACATAGAGAGTTGCCAGATAACAGAGTGAACGAAATAGCAAATTAACCAAGTAGAAATGAAACAAGCCGTATACAAAACTCTTTCCACCAAAACACAACCAAAAGTCTTAGGCAATAGGTGTAGTTGCTTCAAACACTGATTCTGTCCAATTGTTTTGCAATTTCAACCTGTCTGAGTGTCTGGAATAATCGTCCAGTGCTGCCCAATGGAGCCCAAACCCCGTGAGTCGCCGTATGGTTGTGATGGGGGCAATGTGAAGGGGGGCTGTATCACCCACCGCGGGACAGTGGAGAGCCTGCTTCCGAAGCCTAGTGCATAGACAGCCTACGTCTGCTTGCCACTCAGATCTCTTCGAGCAGAGTTATCTCCTGGGACAAACCTCAGGTGAGTGTGGACTCTCCCTCTCTCCCTGCGGTACCTGCTTAAGTCCTTTGAACAGAGAGGGTGCAACGGATCATATTACAAAAGGGTCAGAGCCCTGGTAAGTAGCATCTTCAAATCTTTGTTTGCAGATCATTAAATACTTCTTCTGGGATGAAATGGAGGTGTTTTAACAACTGCTGATGAATCCGCAATCAGACATTTTTTTTAAGAAAATAAATCTGATACTGCAGTGACGAAACGAAAATCCCCCACAAAGGGAGACAGAGACGTTGAAAGTTGTATTCTGTTGTTCGTTTTTATTGTTTGATTTAGAGCAGGCACCTCTAGGGCCCCGGGGAACCCCAGCAGATTTCCTGGGGCTCGGGCTCTGGGGAGACCACGGCCGAACCCCCACTTTATCCAGGTCTAGGGCATCAGCTTTTTTTGCTACTACAGGTCCAATTTCTGAAACCTGACTTCCAGAAGGGCCTTCTGAAAGCCCTTGAGCTGACAGGCACTCGGAGCCACTTTCAGCCCAAGGGTTTCCAAATCCCTCTTTCCTGGGAGAAGGCACAGCCTGAGGAGCTTCCCAAATTGGCAGCATTTGGGACAGCGTGATATTTAGTCTAACAGGCCTTCCTACTTAGGAAGCAGTTTCTAAAAGTAGAGAAGATTCTGGCTGCCTCGGGAAGAGTCTACTCCTACAGGTTTCTTTCCCCCCGACTCCACGTTCTTGCACAACAAACAAGATCTTGAGAAGAACTGCAAAGTCACCCTGCCAGCCCCCTGAGCTGGCCCCAAGCCCCCGACCCTCTCCCTGTCAGGGAGGGAAGTGGCTCAGATGGGGCAAGGGAGCAGGGAGCCAGGAGGCCGGTAGTCTGGAGAGGAAGATGTTGGGGTCCTCCTCCCCCCCGGAGACCAGGGGACCAACCAGATCCCCAGATCCCACTGCCCGGCAACTCCCGGGCTGTAGATTCTGCCTGACTAGAAGGAAATGGGCCAAGGGCTCACTCTGAGGGCTGCAGTTTCCTGTAGTTGGCACAGAAGCACTTTTGGAGCCTCTGTTAGCATCACCCCAGGTACGGGGGCTCCCGAGGGGCCTAGAGACTCTGTCCTAATAGAAGAACGCTGTGAATACACAAACCTGGAAAAGAACCCGAAGCCCCCCCGTGCAGGTGGTGTATTCGGAGCGTGCTACAGCAAGGAATGAGCAAGTCCCTGGGGTAGCAGAGGCGCAGAGGCAGGCAGAGTGGGACAGCGGTAGAGTGGACGGGGCGGAAGTCTCCGGGCTGCCGGCCCGGAGGAGCTGGAGGAGGCTGACCCGGGGTGGGGTGTCCAGTGCGAGTGTTAGGGGAGCACATTTGGCTTTCTTAGGGGGTCCTGAGTTAGAAGGGGGGCAGAAATTAGAGGGAACTGTACTCACCGACTAGATCTGTGCCACTGGGAGCGGCTGCAGCCGAGGGGGTGGGTCGGGGCTCTTTGTCAGCTCCATCTGGCCGCAGTTTGTCGATCTTCTCACAAACCACCACCCCCCTTGTGCATTGTTGGTGCAAATGTAAAATGGTCTGACCTCTCTGGAGAAGGCTTTGCCAGGTTCTTATGAGGTTAAACATACACATACCATATGACTCAGCAGCCCAGCTCCCAGGTCTTAGCTCCCAAATGAGAACTTCCTTGTATGCAAAGACTGGATCACAAGTGGTTAGAGCAGCTGTAATCAATCACATTCGCCCCAAACTAAAAACCATCCAAATGGTCTCAACCGGGAATGGATAAACAAACCGTGGTCTATCCACACGATCAAAGGGATTGGACGGTGATATCCAACACCATGCGTGGATCCCGCATACACGATGCTACGCTAAAGAAGCCACATGCCAGGTGATTCCATTTATGTGACTGTCTGGAAAAGGCAAATCTATGAGGACAGAAAACAGATCGGTGGGTGCTAGGGAAGAGGTGGGGAGGGCCTGACTCCAAGGAGGCATGAGCGAATTTGGGGGCGTGACGGAAATATTCTGTATCTTGATTGTGACTCTAGGACTGCCTGCTTTTGTCAACACTCAGAGAACTGTAGGTTAAAAGGAGTGGGTCTCACTGTGTATAGATCACATCAGAAAAATAGAACAAATATAATGGGAAGTTATCATTGCTATGAAGAAAAACAGAGCAGGACAAGGGAAGAGAAAGACGGAGAGGTGGGGGGTGTGCTTTAGGTCAGCGGTCAGGGAAGGTGGGGGGATGACATGTGAGCAGAGACCAAATGGGGGAAAGGGGACAGATGCATCTCTGGGGCAGATGGTTCCAGGCTGAGGGACACACGGGAGAGACCTGAGGCCCCAGTGGCAGGGAGGGTTTCAGGAACAGTTGGCTAGAGAGCGGGGCGGCGGGGGAGGGGCGGGACGTCAGAGCTGTTAAGTTGTCTGGGGAGCATCAGATGGCTTTGGGCCAGAGTGACATAATGTCACTTACACACCAAAGGTCCCCTCGGGGCGTGGTGTGGAGACGGGAGGGCGGCCCCCAGGAGAGCAGCAAGGCCAGCGGGGTAGTGGCAGGTGGCAGTGGAGGGCCGGGGGATGGCTGGATTGGGGGCATCTGGGGCAGCAGAGACAGGATTTGCTGCTTGGTTGTCTGTGGGTTGTGAGAAGTTGTGAGACAAGGCGTTGGGGTGAGGTCATCAGTACCCCGGAGCACAGAGGGTTGGAGAGGCCTGGTGAGCCCTCGGGCCTCAGGGACCCAGCCTGTGGGTCCCAGGCTCTGGCTTCTCTAGCCTCAGTCCTTTTAGAGCCACGAAGGAAGCTTCCACCAGGTCCCTACCTGCACCTGCCGCCTACCACTCTCTTCCTGGGGCTCTCAGCCCTGGGCCCGCAGCCCTTCCTCTGCCAGCTCCACGTCTCCCTGTGCTCACTGCTGCTCTTGTCCCCTCAGGGCCCTGCCCTGGCCTCTGTTCCTGTTCCTCTATCCTGCATCCCTGTTGCAAACATTCCTTCCATTTTGAATGTCAGTCTCTCCTTCGCCCACTCCCGAATCTCCTTCCAAGTCTTGCTTCATTCCCACTGACTGCCCTACATTTCCTTCCCGCTGTAGGAAGCCCCTTGGCGGCGTCCAAGTTCAAGAGTCTGGAAGCCCAGTCTTCCCCATCCTCTTGATCTCTCTGTGCCTCAGGGGCGGCCCACCCACCTTCCTCTTCCACTGAAAAGCTCCGGAGTTGCGAGAGTTCAAGCTCCTGGGCACCTCTGGTGGACAGTCTGCCCCTTCCTGTCACTGTTGCACCATTGCCTGGGCTCAGGCTCACATCCCAGCCCCCAGTGCTGGGCTCCTGATCCGATGGGTCCTCCGTTCTTTCCTTCTCCGACCCCTCCTCCACGCCCTCAGGGTAACCTTGGCCACACTTTCAGCTGCAGTCAGAGCCTTCCTTATGGATCCTGCAGGCGCCAGCACTTGCAGGAGGAAGCGCTTGCTCTTTAACAAGAAGCTCGTCACAGTCCCTCTTTCTGTCCCCAGAGTGACCATGAGATTTATCATCCAAACCGGGACATTTCTGAGCAGAGGGGCTGCTACTAGAAGCCAGGCTTGGACAACAACCAACACTGGGATTCCCAGGCATCCGATTCTGCCCTCATCGGCTGTCCCATCTACCCCGCACCTCAGTCATGACCCCCCCCCCCGGGGTGGGGGCGCTGACATCAGACCAGCCAAACCCCAGACCAGTCTTGTGCCCGTGGGCCCGGCTGTTCCTTTGGTTTGAAAGGACTTTCCCTCTCCCCAAATAAACTGAACCCTGCTTCTCCTTCAGACCTGGCTCTTCGTTCCCATATCTGGAAAAGTCGGTTGGAAAGCTGCCCGGATGCCCTCCAGAACCCACCCTGTTCCCTCTGGCTCTGCAGCGATGGGAGCTCCAGCTCTGGACTCCTGCAAATAAGCCTGCAACCTTGAGCGCTTCCTTAAGATTCGATCTCAGTTTTCACACCCATGATATGGGTGTAACACTGCCTTCCTCCCCCAGGCTGTTGAAGGCACCCGATGACGTAATGCACAAAAACCTGTGTCTGGGGAGCAGAAGAACTCCCGTGTTGGCCCCGATTACTCCCTCACAGCGCTTTATCAACTGCACTATAGACATTACATCATAAAAAAGCTTAAAGCCTTGGGTTCCTCCTCTCTACAGCTCTTGGTACAGTCCTCACTCTTCAGTGGGTGCCCAGCAGTCATCTGAACAACGGATGACGCTGGAGGAAAGGGACCATGACAGCAGGCTTCCTGGCTGGCTGGTACGGCGGTACTCGAGGGTCCAGTAGAATCATTAGCTGCTTTTCCTCAAAGGGGGTCCAGGGGAGCCAGAATCCCAGGAATGTTCAGGAGAAGGGGTGGGTCATCAGAAGCAGACACTTGCGGGATAACCCCTCAGGCTCTTCTTCCAACAGTTGCACTGAGTGTGCTGTGAGCTCATGTTGAAAGACCCTCAGATCCCGCTACCCAAGAATCGGACACCGGGCTTCCACTGGATGCAAAGGCAAGAGGGTTTATTGTTCACAGACGCGCCTGCGGGCGGTCAGCAGCATCAGCGGGCTGAGCGCGCCGGGCTTCTGGCTTACAAGCTTTTTATAGGGGAAGAGGGGGTACATAAACAATGGCTTAGCAACAGGCTTTCTATTGGTTATTTCAAACAAGAATGCAGGTTACCGGGAGGGGTTCTCGGGGCCAACAATTCGTGGAGAGGCGTATGGCCGACAATTCGTGGAGAGGCGTATCGCAGCCAAGCAGTTACAGGAAGGCAAGAAAGCGGTTAGTTAGTCAACGGCTGGGGGAGGGTGGTCATAAGCGAGGGTCTTTCAATGTCATGGGTCTTTAATAATTGAATATTTCCCCCATCTTTTGGTACATCTTATACACGTGTTTAAGTCCCACCAAATGCCACCCTTCATTGCTTTTCAGCAGCCTTCCCCGGTAAGCTTGTTCTTGGCAGAAACCGTGTGCTTTTTCCTGCCCACCTGCTGTCCAGAACCCTCCCCCCAGCTGGCTTCTAACAGGTGACAAGAGGCTCAGTGGATGAGGGCAGTGCAGGGGCCTTTCCTTACCCAGCCTGTGCCACCAGGGACTGTAGGACTCCCCAGTCCAAGGGAGGTGAGAAAGGGAGAGCAGGCAGGACTCTAAAAAGCAAAAGCTTTTTAGACTCTAGAAGCAAAAGCTGTTTGCTATTTTGCTAAAGCTGGAACAAGGGGGCTTCTTTTGTGGAGAACAAAAGACTAAAAAAAATCAATGACAGGGTTGTCTGAAAACTCAAGTTTCATCTTATCTCAAGAAACAACAACAACAGAAAACCCCACATAGGAATCAGTTATTCCAGTCTTTCTCTATCAGATTTAGCTCAAAGATGTCACTCGCACTGGCAGTCAGGCGGTATAGGCTATTTATTTGAAGGATACTTGATAATCCATTTGTTTATTGATTGAGTGAAGCAGGTATGTGTAACCCTGTTTCCGTGGAAGAAAAAGAGGCTTCTATTATGTGAAAGAGAAGCTCGGTATGGGTTAAAATGAGTTCTGTTAATATAAAAAAGAGAGAAAGTTGAACAAAATCAAGCACTGTCTAAACTCTCAATTAATTCAGGAGAACCCAGAAAGTTATGTGAAAATGATGATCTGCAAGGAGGGAGGAATCTGTCTCACAACCCTCAGCAGTGGAGAGAAATGAACGAAAGGGCCTCGAAGCAGGGTGAGGTGGGGGAGCCCCAGAGAGATCGTTCCCCATGTTTCATCCCGGTTGCCTACAGACCTGAATTCCTGTGAGGACCGCAAACAGCCCTGGAGGCTCAACCGCAGAGGCAGCAAAGAGAAAATGTTAGTCTGTGTGAAGGAGGAAGCGCGCTGGGGGAAACTCACTGGAGTCTTGAAAAGGGTCAGGCATTTTAGACAGCAGTGAATTTCCGGTTGCTTAAAAAGCTTTTGCAAAACAAGCTACCCACAGACCAAGTTGTAAGTTGGTCCCTTTGAGACATGAGTGAAGAATCTTATAAGAAAATCTGTGTAACTTTTAATGGCAGTCATGTCACTGAGGGCAGCAAGTTCGCTCAGAAGAAAACCACTTAAAAAGCTACCCTCTAATCTTGCTTTATCTTCTACCACTGGCCATCCAGAGCTTTCTGAGATTTCCTGTTTGGCCCCAATGGTGGTAGTAGTAGTTACTGTGGCTACCATGTCAAGGAGTGGGGCTTGCCCAAGGCATTAAACCCCAGAGGCCCAACAAGGTGATACCATGAAATGCTTTTCTGTGCCCTCGTGACATGGCACCTCTGCTGAGGTGACAAGACAATGCTGGGCCACCAACCATCAGCAAGATCACAGCTCTCTAAGGAGGGATCTTCAAAACACATGCAGACCTCAACCACCTTTCCCCACCCAGACTGCTTCCATTCTGGTCCAAGCAATACTCATACCTCCCAGGCCACCCTCTAAGCCTTCTCACTGGTTTCTTTGTGTCCATTCTTGACACCTTTGAGTCTGTTCTTAACACAGCAAGCCAGAGTAATTCCTTTAAAACATACTTCACTACTGAAGCTGACAGTGTACCTTCTGATGTCACTTCAAAATATGGACATATGTTCCCCAGAGAACATCTGTGAGAATGGTCATAGCAGCACTCTTTGGAAGAGTCTGAATGAGCCATGAGCAACAGAATAGAGAAAGGCATCATGATCCATCCACATAATGACAAAGCAGGAAGAACTAAGCATCTAACCACTCCTACACACGGATAGATCTCACCAAAAACTCTGAGTAGAAGAAGCCAGACGCAAGAGAGAACATAGCTCATCATCCTCTTAGATAAAGTTTGAAGTGAGACCAAACTAGTCTATGGTGGTGGAGGTCAAGAAAGAAACTACCCTTGGGTGGGGAGCAGAGAGGCAACAGGAAGAAGGCACAAGGCAAGCCTGAGGGGATGCTGGAATGTGATTCTCCGTCTAGTTCTAGTTAAAGAGGATACTCAGTCTGAGAAATGTCATCAAGCGGTATCCTTATGATTTCTGGTCATGGGGATATGGTCGGGAAATGCATTTGTGGAGGATTTTCAGGGGACCTCGGAAGACCAACAGCATTTTAGCAGACAGGGCAGGGAAGTCAGGAGGAGTGAGTATAGAATCAAGGAAGAAAGAACCTGAGCATGTGGGACCCACATGGAGCAATCCCAGGTGAAAGCAACCCAAGGAACTTTCCTGACACCAACCCCGCAACGTGAGCGCAATTATAAAGGCTTTCCAGAGTCTGACATGGGTATAAAGAGGGCCTGGAGCAAAGTAGCTATTCAACACATGTCAGCTTTCCTTCTTAGGATGCCCCAGGGTGGGGGATCAGAGAAGCACACAGGAATGGAGTGTGAGCTTTCTCCTAAGCAGCCCTTGTTCCAATGAATACTTTGGACGGGTCGCATTTATTCGGGGCTATAGCCACAGTTTCTCCTTGTCTGGTGCTATGGTCTGAATGTTTGTGTCCCCCTGAAATTCATATGTTGAAATCCTAACCCAAAAGGTGATGGTGTTAGGAGGTGGAGCTTTTGGGAGGTGATTAAGTCATGAGGGTGAAGCCCTTGTGGTTGGGATTAGTACCCTTAAAAAAGAGACTCCAGATAGCGAGCTAGTCCCTTCTGTCATGTGAAGACATGGTAAAAAGATGAGTATCTAGGAAGCAGACCCTCACCAAACACTAAATCCACTGGCGCCATGATCTCTTACCAGCTTCCAGAACTGCAAGAAATAAATTTCTGTTGTTTCTAAGACACCCGGTTTATGGTATTTTGTTATAGCAACCAGAATGGAAGAAGACATTGGGGCCAAACGCACTTTAGAGGACATTAGAGAGCAGCGGTGTGTAGGAGCTGGGACTGGTCCCAGCTGTCCCCCGTCCTGTCCTCTGCGTCTTCATGGATTTCTAGGTTCTGTGTTGGAAGCCATGGTGACACTAGATCTTACTAGTTGGCTACTAGTGCGCTTATGATTTTCCTGTGACCTCCATTGAATCACGCTGTTCAGTGTTCCAGAACCCAGTATTCACTGATTATGCCTCATTTTGAATTTATTTTCTCAGCCATCATCTACCAGAATGAATCCCAGTCTCTGGAGAGCTCATCCCCTGGGCGGAGGCATAGCTAACGTCCCCAAGGAACCTAATAGTTCACCCCCTCACATTCACTGTTGGGAGCGACTTGCTTAGCTTTTGCTGAAGCAGCTCGCCGGGGGACAGAGATGAGGAGAGAGCCTGGCTAACAGGAGGGGCTCAAGTACCCCAAACAGAAGGAGTTGCTGTCCTGAGCAGAAAAGGTAGGATCCAGCAGTGAAGTAGATAGAGAGGCCGAGGGCCCGAAAAGGCAGGACAAAGAAAGACTTAAAAAAAAAAAAAAAAAGATCTAAAAAACAAAGGATAAAGCAGGTAGGGCAGGGGAAAGGCCCAAGGCTTTGCCATCAGGCGTACCTGAGCGTGAGCCCTGCTCCGCCCACTAGCCCTTGGCCTTTGGGAGTGACTTAGCTCCTCCCGGGTTTCTTGTCTTACTTAGGCAAAGAGGCCAATGACGTCAGGAGAATGAGCGGACCCTCAGGGCCTGGCCATGGCAGGATCTCCACCCCCTTGGCTGCCCCCTTCCTCCTTCAAGTAGATGGTACTGTTTACCATGCTTGATTCTATTAGGCTGAAAGTCAGATTGATTGCCCAGAAAATGCCTCAGTTCTCGGAAACTTGTTGGATGATTATACTATGGGCTATGTCAGAACAAAGAGTCTTGCCATCCCCAATTTCCAAAGGTGTAAAACAAGGATGCATTAGAGCTCCCACTTTATTTAAGAAGCCTTCTTACACAACTAGACATTACAGAATAACAAGGAGACTGGTTTGTGAGTTAGACTCTGAACCAGCTCCTTGGGGAAACTTTCCCAGCTGCTGAGCTGGTGAATCCTGTCAGCTGACCCCCAGACCACTTAATAATCACCGCCAATGTCTTCACAGCACTAACCACGTGCCAGGCGCTGTCCTAAATATCTTATGCATGTTACTCACTCACTCATCTGCTCACTGCCTTGAAGTAGATAGTGCTTTTATCTCTGCTTTGCAGATGAAGAAGCTGAGGCACAGAGAGGTCAAATGACTTGCCCAGGACCGATCCAGGATATGGACCCAAGCTACCTGGGCTCCAGAGCCTAAATGCTTAGCCTCTGTGCTCCACCACCTGTCCATGCATCAAGGGCACAGGTGAGGTGAGACAGGTCGGGCTCATCACCAGGGTCTGCACAAGGATGCTGCCAATGCCAGGGAACAAGTCACCCAGACCCTCCTCTCTGTTCCACAGAGAACGGTGGTCTGCAACTGATTGTCACGTCCCTTGCTCCCTCCAGGGCTTGTGACCCACATGCCTTTTCTTCACAAGCTGTCCACCTTTACCAAAGCACTTGGAGGGCTGTGTTTTCAGAAGGAAACTGAGGCAGAGGGAAAATGGTGGTCAAGCCCTAAATTCGTTCTCAGCTGGCATTTCCTGCCTTCTAACACTTTCATCTTCTTATATTGGATCTTATATTCAGTGTGCTTCCAAGTGTATCTGGCAAGGCAGTTCAGTACAAGTCGCGCATCCTTGGGTATGCCACTGAAGCTCTGCGTCCTCCTCTGTGTGTGGAGAATAATAGCAGCCCCATCCCAGGTAACTGGGGGGACTGAATGGAAGAAGGTACCATTCATCACGTTTCGGGAACAATGGCATCATAACAAGTACTTAATAAATGTTAGTCCCCTTTGGGTGGCTATTTACTTATATCTTGATATTTTTAGGAGCGCATAAAGCACTTTCAGTGAATTCACAGGGTGAATGAAACCGCTCAGAAGAAGCTGTCATCGGTGCAGGTCAGCTCTGCTGGGAAGGACAGAGAAGGAAGTAAAGGCACATGAAACGCATCCACCCAAATTCTCTTCCAATAGGGAGTGGAAATCTAGAGCTTAAGGTAACTTTTAAATTCATTATAGGTGTAATAAACTTAGCATATCTGGTTTATTACTTCATAAGCCATATTTGTATGTGTGTAAAAATGGGTAATTATTCCCTTCTAATTCAACCTATTTTTTTTTCTCAAGCTTGCATTCCAACTATGGTCAAATTTTAGGCAAGTTAAGCAAATCAGCTACTTGAATTTTCTCTTAGGGTTTCCAGTCATTTCAGTCCCTAATGCCATGGCTATAGTTTTGTGGGGTAGAAAGATGGGTCTACCTCCTTGTCAATGGGAAAGATGTTCCCTGTCCCCCGCCACCTCCTGTCCATGCTGGCCTCTCTGGTGATAGCCACCACCCTGTTTCACTCTGACCATCAGCATGTATCACTGGTATCTGCTGAGACAGCAGCTGGTCTTCCACTGGCCTTGGACTTGCATGACCCACAGGCAGCTGCCAGTTAGCCAAGACCTTCCACATGTGTGAACATGTGCTCCTGCACACCAATGGTTTTAATCTAGAAGGGCAAGGGCTTCAATTCTGTATCTCACTCTCTCTTCTTCTATAGGTTCTCCCTGTCTTCCATGTAGGCATCGATCATGGCCCCTCTCTGTGGCTGGGGATGGCTGAGGGCAGGGGCCTATTGACTAAATATTCTGTCAAACCTATTGAATGGTAGGCCTTGGGCCATAGGAATCTCAAAATCCAGAACTGAATGCTAACGTATTTTATTTCTTTTCATATTTCACTTAATTCTTCTTTCTTTGGAGGCTAAGAGCCAAAGTCTGCTTTTCTTGATAATCTTTTTTATTTGGGGAGATGCACCAATAAGATGATATCAACAGAGGAATTTCAAGGACAACGTCCAAAAAACAACAAACACAGAAACCTACCCAATAAACTACATATGAGCCATTTCTACTGGTAGAAGCTTATACCATAAGTCTCAGCCGTGGCTGTGAGGTAGCCTGCACTGAAAAGTAAGCTGTCTCTGTCCAAACAGAGGAGTCAGGACTGGGGAGGGGGAGGGGGTGAGGCTTTCTGCTGGGCAGAACCGGCGGTGGACAAGATGGCTCCGGAGCCTCACGACTCACGGTGGGTGGAATGGCAGCCAGGATGGGCCATGCGTTATTAGCACCATTTAGCAGTGCATGGAGTTTAGGAGCAGACAGGCTTCAGGGCTGAGAGCTCACTTCTGAGAAAAAGCTGTGCTTGCAGGTTTGTGACAGCCTCTTCCCCCTCCTTCCCAGCAGTGAAAACAATGATTCTTCACATTAGTCTGCCTCACTTCAGACCCTCATCCATCTCCATCCCAATGGCTTGAGATGAACACTGTCCAAAGAGCATATTTAAAAGCTTCCCTCAGCACAGATGTGTCAACTCCAGGAACGGCTCTTCCTCCCTGCTGGAGGTCAGGCCCCAGCGTCTGCAGGATTGCAGCCGCCCCCACAGGCCTGAGCTGTGGCCTCTGCCCGCTGGGTGCCTGCTTGGCATGAGACCTCCCTGTCCCCTCTAAGTCTTTCCCAAATCCATCTCATGCCTCTTCACAGCTGCTAGTGACCCCTCTTTATTCATTGCGGTGGCACGTTTAGTCTCCTCGCAGCCTTAGCTTCTGACCTTTCTCAGTCTTTATTGTCCTGTCAAATGGTTTTGGTGGAGAGAAGAGCAATTGGCTGGAGTGACTATAAAATAGGATCTGGAAAAGCTATGTGAAGTTAGTTTTCTAATTGTGCTTTTTTTCTGCTCTATGAGCTGCCAAGTTGTGTGTGTGTTGGGGGTATGGGGGGAGGGGCAGGGTGACTCTCCCTTCCTTCCTCCCTTCCTCCTGCCACCCGGCTGCTGGGGGCAAGATGACGATGGTGACCAAGGACATGAAACTGTGATGGACAGATAATTGCCTCTCTAGGTTTCCAAGGGTCTAATTTCTTATCCTAACCCAACGAAGGTCTTAGTTTAACAGTATTTGAGTGTGTTGCTTAAATTAATCTGTAATTCCATCTGTAAACTATATTAAAACAATGAAAAGGTAACATGTCTGGATTTAAAGTTGTGACACAGGGAATGCCAGGGGCTGTGAGATGGGTGTATTCACTTCCTGTGGCTTCCGGAACAAACTGCCACAAACCTAGTGGCCTAAGACAGAAGAAATGAATTTTTTTACAGCTCCAGAGGCCAGAAGTCCAAAATGAGTCTTCTAGGGCTAAAACAAAGTCATTGGCAAAGCTGGCTCCTTCTGGAAGCTCCAGGGGACCATCTGTTCCTTGCCTCTCCCAGCTCTGGTGGCTGTTGGCATTCTATAGTGTGTAGCAGCACCACTCCGCTCCTTACCTCTGCTGCCATGTCACCTTTCTCTGAAGTCAACCCTCCCTCTGCCTTATTCTTATCAGGACATTTATGATCACAGTTAGGGTCCAACTGGATAATCCAGATCATCTTCCCATCTCAAAATCCTTACTTTAATCAAATCTGCCAAGTCTCTCTTATCATATATAAGAACATGTACAGGTTTCAGGGATTAGGACCTGGATACCTTTGGGAGCCATTCATCCTACCATAATGAGGACCACTTTGAGCTTGGACCCTACTCAGGAAGTGATCCTGTTGAAAGGAAGTGGGATGACCTGTGTACCCTTTGCCTCAGCACTCAAGGAAAATATTGACCTGATCCAAGGGCTAGAAGATGAAGGAGAGATGTAGGGCCAACTCAAGTGGGCCAAAATCATTCCCTGGAGTAGCATGTAATGTTAGCAGACAGAAATTTGCAGAGCTTTTTAGAGAGAAAGTAATAGTCACCAAAACAAGTGACAAGTGATGGTTGCCTACCCAAAAGCCATTCCCACCTTCCTAGCTAGCATAATCCTGATTTTCCTAAATTGCAACGCGCCCAGCCCCAGTGGATGAGTCATTATTGATCTCAGGTTGGGGCTTCTCACAATTTCAGGTCCTCTGATCACCAGCAGGCATCTTGTTCAATGAAGACTCAGACTCAGCAGGTCTGGGGTTGGTGTGAGACCCTGCAGTCCTAACAAGCTCCCAAAAGTTATGGACGTGCTTCCCCTTAGGTCACACCTGGAGTGGAGAGGGTCCAAACCAATGACAGCAACTGATTGCCCCTTGCCAGGGATTGGTTCAGAGTAATCGTGTGACCCAGTCTTGGCCCGAGAAAGCTACAAGAAGATATGCAGAAGGCAGGGTGGGGTTCTGAGGAAGATTTTCCTTCCTGATGGAAGATGAGAGAATCATGAGGAATTGTTCCTGCTTTATCCAATGTCACCTGAGGAGGTGAGATCCTGAGTTGTGGCAGCTATCTTATGACCAAGAGGGACGCACTTGAGGATAAAATCTTGTCCACTGAGGATGGGGAGGAGAGAACCATCTTCAAGCCATCAAAATCCTAAGATGCGTACTGCCAGATTTTCTTGTTAAATGAAACATGAACTCCTTATGGTTTAATCCACTGGTTTCAAGTTGTCCCTTATTTGTAGTTGAATACATCCAACAGATGGAAAACAAACATAGAAACCAACACAACAGGAACAAAGCTCAGAGAACTGGAGTCCAGATGCAACCAGCAGAAGGAGACTCAGGACCCCCCAATCCTTCATAGTAAGGAGCAACTTTAAATGGCAGTCTGAAGGCACCACATGGCACCTTAGCACGGTTGGGCATCTCCATGTGGAGTTGACTATATGGTAAGCGCATCCACTGTTCTCATTCCTGAGTTTGGAACAGAGTCGCAAGAACATTTTAATCATCTTTATAAACCACTAACTCAAAATTCTCTTGAAGCGTAATGATACCCGAGTGAGGGTAAATCCTCCCTGCAATAACTAGGATTCTGATGCCACCCCTGAGCTGCTAATCATTTGATTCTCCCTTCCCTTTTTATCTGAAATATCTAAAAGCGCTGTCCTAACTCCTCCATGCATGTCCTTCTCCGTATGTTTACTCAAGTCTGGGCGCCAGCACGTCTCGGGCACACACTTCCCAGATCAGCCAGGGCTCCCCGGGCTCCGTGCATCACAGCAATCAACCAGGAGATTAATTAATCCTGGGTGTGACTTATGCCACTTTAAAGAAAGTCCCAGGCAAATAGACATAAATACCTGTTTTCCTTGCTGAACTATTTGTTTCAACTCCCTCACTGATATCAGACTTAATTATGCAATATCTTAGAAATAAAACAAACCTCTGCAATTTTATTTCTAAGCATATTTGAAAGACAAAGATTTCAATGTCCTGTGTGGTTTCAGGAACACGATGGATCTCCTTGAGTCTGGGGGGTTGGGAAGGGACAAAGAAAGAAGAAGGAAAAATAAACTCCTTTATTCGGATGATAATGGAATTTAAAATATGTCCAACAACCGAAGGAGAAGGACCCAGGGCATTTCACAATGCCATTTTTAAATTCTATCCTGATTTTTCTTTTAAGAAATAAATTCTAAGGAAATCAGCCCCTCCTTTGGGATATGGAGAAAGTATGCCGGTAGCACTGATTAGCTACATAACTTTTAATCTAGAAGGTTACTGATTTGTCTGACAACTCCCCTCCCATCCAGCCCTGTCCCTCTATTTTCTGAGTCAGCACACTCAGTCTTAGAGGAGCCTGCATCTTGCAGAGCTGTCACTTCAATCAAACACAATGCCCTCAGGGTTTATGCTCATCATTAAAGAAAAGAAGAAAAAAAAACTTGTTAGAGTATTAGCCGGGCCCAGTGCAGCGTTGTTAAATTAATTTTTAGAGATGGATCTAGGTCATACATCTGCATGTTGCATATAAACACTTCAGCTAGTTACCTAGCGTTGGCTTCTTTCTAAATGGTTAGGGCCACGCTGGATGGAGAATTTCCATTTATTTTGGCGCTGACTGGAGAATGATTGTTCCCCTTCAAGACGACCATAAAATAATCATGATGTCCTTTCTGAAAGTTGGTTGCCACAAAACCATTGTCCACAATCTTTTTAGGGGACTAAAAAACATTCGCGTTCCTGTTTCTGTTAACTAGCAGTTCTTTATATAGAATCTTTTGATGCCCAAATAATTTATTAATTCTCTACATCTCATTTTATCTCCTGAGTGGACGGATGTTTTTTGTAAGGGTCCCTTTAGAGGCAATGAAGTTTCGACACACAGCCGGAACAACAGAGGCACAATACACTGTCCTTTGGGGAGAAATGAAGCTTCACCAAGGAATAAAGTAAGAGTTTAGTGTTTGGTGGTGGGGAAGAAAGAATATCTGAAGAATGCACAGTTCAAAGGATCTGTTAGGAAAGACTAAGGAAATGGGCGAGAAGGCTAGCACACTCACTTCTCTCGATACGCAATCCTGCCAATCCACAGTGTAACCAAAGCAATCCACAATCACTGAACGAAAACCTTGACCTTGTAAATGCCTATGACAATTTCTGTGCCATATTAAGGACATGATTCTTGTGAAGCTGAGGTCACCTGATGGGTTCTAACACAGCCTTCTTAGGGCTGATTTCATAAAAATCTAAGGCACAGCAACCCAGGTAAGCACAGTAGCATTGTCACCCAGTAGGAATTCGGAGAAGCCAGCATGTCCCAAGAGGGACCGTCACCAGACAGATGAGAAAACTGAGACAGAAAACTGGAAGGAAACAGACTAGTCCCACAGACATGCTTCAGTGTGTCACTTTCTGTCACTTTGGGACCTGGGCAAAGAAAAGACTTCCCAGCTTAGACTGTCCTTAGGAAGCAGCACTACAGAGCCAGGAAAAGATTTGAGGGCCTGTTATTGCAACCTGTGATGTGGTTTGATCTGATGCAAATCCCGAGCACCCCAATAACCTGTACTTTATTCTTCCAGAACTTAGAACCCAGGACCAAGCTTGGTAAGCAAGGGTGCCAGGCGGAATCCCACATGGGAGGATGGCTCTGTAAAGGGCCAGAGAGGGTGTAGGGGAAGGTGGTGTGCATAACACTATCCAAACTAAGCAGTAACGTGGACAAGAGAGTCACCGCGAGGGCCCTGACCACCTCCTGATGACTTTTTGCACTGGGCTTAGACAAGCATTCCAACTTCAGTCTGGAGATCTGTAAGTCCCAGCAAGGCGGAATACTGACAATATGATCACATCAAGATGTAACTTGTAATTGCAAAGTCACTTTCGATTAGATCACGAGCACTTCTGTGACCCAGTGATGTGACATGATTAGGTCTGAAGCCAGCCCATGAACGCACAGGACGATTGTGTGATTAACCGGGCTGACTCACGGTCACAGAGGGTCACGGGCATCGGAAAAGTCTGAGACTGCCCGGAGCAGAGGGGAGTAGAGCTCCTTTTCTTTACATGGGAGAACCGTGATAACTCCAAAAGGTTCGATTGCTCATTAGAATAGGGACTGTGTCCCTTCAGTTAGAAATGTTTCTGTCATTAGGTAATATGGTAAGGGAACGATCGTGGGAGTTTCTGACATCATTCTTCCTGCCATTGTCTGAAGGTTGTGTGTTAGTCACGGGCAGGTTCGGCGGAGCAGCACGCTGTGCTACCCTCTCTCCCACAGCTGCCACTTGAGCTCAGTCAGGTGCATGCTCTAAGCCTCTCTTTTCTCATCTGTGAAACAGGGATTCTAATATTCCTTTCTTATTGGTTGTAGAAGGATTACCATGCATAGTGCCTGGCACATAGTAGGTGCTCCTAACTTTTTGAACTTGCAGAAGATAGATTTCAAAACAGGATTATCTTCAGGCATTTAATTCCATGCCCATGACTTAATTATAAGGACGAATGCAAATGAAATTAAATAACTATTCATATTTAAGCCGGAGAACCTAGTCCCCCTACCCCCAAACTGCCTTACGATATGGGAGTCAAAAAACAAACAAACAAACAAACCAAAACAGTATTGACAGAATCAAAGAAAATCGCCATTGAACTGATCACACTATGAGTGGTAATTACACACCTGAGAGATGCATGGGCGAGTTCACTACCTACCAACACAGTCTTGCCCTATGTCTGGGAAAGCTGAACGAATGAGGTCAGCCTGTGCATGGTGCCCTAGACAGAGGCTTTGTGAATGGCTTTCCTTCCAGAGCTCTATCTAGGCAATTTTAGTAACGCTATGAAGAATAGTTGTAAGGGAAAAGAATTGGGTCCTTAAGTAGAGTTCCGCAAACTTGTTTGTTGGGTTAATCGGAGCCCTTATTAAAAACCCAGATCCCCAGTAGAGCCCCAGATCATTCTTCTTATCAGCAGGGTTGGAAAACACGGCATCCTGGTCTATATTTTCACAAGCCGGTGTGGTGACTGGCATTGCCCATTAGCACAGGTGTCCTAGATCATTATTTCCATTCAAAAGTTTGTTTTCAGATGTTTGGAACTCCAGAAAATCTCCGGGGGATCTCTGTGAATGAAAATGTAGGCATGAGTGTCATCCAAGTACAGCACTTAACCCTTGCCCAACGGGTCCAGAAATTCACCCAGAGGCCACTTCAGCGACACACAAGGCCTGCCTGCTTCCTGGCAGAGAACACGTGAAAAATACACGGGAATGTATGAAGAATGCAGAGTCATCGCTCAGTGCTGCATTCAAACCATGGCCACGCAGGGACAATAGCCCCAGCCTCAGCATTACCTGAAAACTTGTTAGAAACTGAAATTCTCAAGCCCCATTCCAGACCGACTGAATCAGAAGTTCTAGGAGGTGGGCCCCAGGAATCTAGTTTAACAAGCCTTCCAGGTGATTTTGATTTATTCCAAAGTTTGAGAGCCACTAGTTTCCAAAAAATAAAAATAAAAGCTCATTTTCCCACCTATTTCACTATAGTGAGCCAGTAAGTATTTAACTAGTTAGGCCTCTTGAGCATTTCTCAAGATTTTTTTTTTCTATATTCAGTTAGAGGAAGGAGAAAAACCAAACCTCATTTTCATGATTGACATTCTTGCAAAGTAGACTTGATTTAAAAACATCAGATTGAGATGGTCAGAAATCAATCATCGGGAAAAAAAGGCAGGATTCTGACTTCCCTACTTTATTTATTTTTAAAGATTTTATTTATTTATTTGACACAGAGAGAGAGATTACAAGTAGGCAGAGAGGCAGGCAGAGAGACAGGGAGAGGAGGAAGCAGGCTCCCTGCCGAGCAGAGAGCCCGATGCGGGCCTCGATCCCAGGACCCTGAGATCATGACCTGAGCCGAAAGCAGAGGCTTTAACCCACTGAGCCACCCAGGCGCCCTGACTTCCCTACTTTAAGCATTTACTTCCGTAAGAGACAGTCACCTGATGAAGTCATCTTTTCCACAAACTGAGGTCTACTCATACTGTCATGCCTCTTTCAGGTGCAACAGCTGCATAGCTTTTAAATGTTTCATGTGCATGATGCAATTTGATTTAGCAGGTCAGGTTATGAAGGGCCACTCGGGACAGTTATCCAAGAGGTGAGAGATTGTCTTAAACCTAATGCTCGTTCATAACGTATCTTCCATTATTTTTTGGCTACAGATATGTGAATATACCCTTACATATCCATATTCTACATTTCCGAGTATACATAAGAAATAAGAATATAAGATAGATGTGTAAATACATTCTAGATATAGGGAGAAGGGTGGAAGTTGTATAGAAATAGGCTTTCAGTGGGAGACATCCATTATACATGCACGCAAATACATAAGGAAAATAGTGATATGTAATACAGTGAGCTCTCTTTAATAGTTCTCACGTTGGCTTATAAAACGTAAAAGAACATAGTTAAATGAACAGGAATTGAAAGTGCATGATGGATGTGTCCCTCATAGCATTTAAATCTCTTCCACTTGATTAAAAATTCCTAGTTCCTCTTCACTGAATTGTTTAGAGTTTTTGAGCGGCCTCTGCCCTGATTAAAACAAATTAGCATCAAAGATCCCCTGTTGAATGAGAAATCATTAATTGAGAAACATGCAATGCTCCTTAATTACCTTTAGAACAGTGAGAGAACAAATAATCTCAGGTTCCAGAGGGGCCTCACTGCTCTGCACTGTGGACTGATTTCATGTAGCTGCTGGAATAAAACTCAAGTTGCAAACACTATTGGGGAATATCAATGCAAGCTTCAGTAAACACACTGCAGATTGTTTATCTAGAAGAAAAATATATAGATAATGACTAACAGGAAGAGAGGAGCATGATTTAGTTTATTATTTTGTTGAGTGCCTTAAAAGTGTTTTACATATGCCAATATTAATTGAGGAATAATGTGAACTGTTCTTTCTGATACAAATTTTAATGCTTTGTGTAAAATATTTCATTTATGTAATTACCTGATAAAACTTCAGATACTTCTATATGGATGAGTAACTTTATCATTTAAGGCTAGAACAGAAAGTTCCAAAGTATTGAACTTCAGAAAATGCAACTACAAATGGAAATTCAAACCATGATATGGCACTCTGTTCATTCATTCCTTTGTGTACTGATACAACAGTTAAAATAGTTTCTGCAGGCCAGTGAAATACAATGTATTCCTCCACCTTTAAAATCTAGAAAACATAGCATCATAGCCCATGGCAACAGCGTTAGGAAATCAAGTGCTATCACAATGTAAAGAGTATTTACCCCAGGCTTATACGCAATGCCATGTGCACAGCCTTCTGATAATGACAGTGGGATGTATGCGACTGGATCTGAGGTTCTGAAAACTCTGAGGTTATTTCTAACAAGCACCTGGAAGGAAGGAAACAGAATCCTCGTTTTCATACATGGGGTAAATAAAGCACGGTGAGGCTTGGTCATTCAGCTAAGGATAGGATCTTGGTTTTATATTCTAGTTTTTCCAGGTCTCCACTTTGATCCCTAGATCACACGTCTTCGACAGACCTTGAAAAAAAAAAAGTTGACAAAATTGACTCATCTACCTCCGTTTCCTTGGATATTTTTGGTTCATGTATAGTTTGTACAGACTGGTTCATATAACGTAAAAGCACAAAACACCCAAATGGGGCTGCCATTTGGGCTTGATATTAATGCAGTTAAGATCCAATTCTGGAAATAGGCACTTCACTTTAAGTGATATGAAGTGACTTGTTTTATGAGTGGAATTAAACTTTATATCAACAGTCATAATAGGTCTCAAACTCTGTAGAAGTTATTAATCATTATCCTTTGTTCTCTACTCCATCAAGGTCATAAACCTGATGTTGCCATAATCTTTGCAAATATTGTAAATAACCCCTTAGAGAGTAAATTATAAGGGCGATTATCAAGACTACATTAAGAATATCTATACAAAAAAAAAATCAGACCAAAAGAGAATGTCTGGGGCGCCTGGGTGGCTCAGTGGGTTAAAGCCGCTGCCTTCGGCTCAGGTCATGATCTCAGCGTCCTGGGATCGAGGCCCGCATCGGGCTCTCTGCTCGGCAGGGAGCCTGCTTCCCCCTCTCTCTCTCTGCCTGCCTCTCTGCCTCCTTGTGATATCTCTCCCTCTGTGAAATAAATAAATAAAAAAATCTTTAAAAAAAAAAAAAGAGAGAATGTCTGTACAAAGTAATCTGCACAAGAAGAAGAGGAGGAAGAACAGAAAGAAGAAGACAAGAAGAGGCCTCAGCAGCAGGAGAAGAAGAACAGGAAGAAGAGGGAGATTCACGCAGTGTGGAGGGATATGTTCATGGTTATGACATTTTGATAGAGGAGGAAAATTGTTATTGTTTTTTTCCCAAGGGGTTTTGATGAAAGTATATTCTTTCTTTGGACATTGCACTTTGGCACAAAATAATCCACCATCCAGTGATGTGCAAAATGTAAGTGGTTTATATATATTGCCAAAATAAGAGTTACTCATAAAAGGTCTACCCCACAACCCTCCTCTGGATATGGTTTAGAAAAGGAAAATCTTGTCACTAAAACATTGCACGTCATGTATAAAAGCACAAACGACACATCCTTATATGTCTTTTCAAGTTTCTAGTTTGTAGAGCGCATCGTAGATGTTGCCTTCTGAGACGTAAGGTGAGGCCATTGGGCGGTGTTCCCTCACAGAAAGGCGGTTTCCCTTGACAGCAAACACTGATGGGATTTTGGCATTCGAAGGTCAACTTGGAGCCCTCACTTCAGGAATTAGCAAGGAACGGACACTGCATACTCAGATTTTGTCCCTTCTTCCAACGGGTCCATCTGCACATATCTGTGTGGGAGGCCCCCTTCTCCCACCCCCGCAAGGCAACAGGCTTCAGATGAGCCCGGGGTTCCGACTAGATCAGGGAACAGTTGTGATAAGTAGAATATCCTGTGTGCCCTGATCTATCTGTTCTGCAAGGTAATCCATTTTGGGTTGAAATCAAATTGTTTTAAGCTGAGCTGGTATTTTTATTGGTGTCCTTCCAGCCGGCCTTCCTTTTAAGAGCCACGGTATTTCAAACAAGCTGATCTGAAGGAAAAGACCACGGATGCTGTGTGCATCGTCGTCACAAGGGAACGAAGATGTGCAAGACCTACTTTAGGTTCTTTATTTTTTAAGCATTGAGAGAGGTCTGAGATGTTCGTTTACTGCTGGGGGGAAAGGAGTGGACTAGTCAATGAAGGGTCAGGAAGGATGTGTGACGTTGGGAAGGAAGATCTAACACACTCTGCTAGTATTTGCTGCAAATTACCATTTAAAGTTGAAGAAGGTAATATTTGAAATATATGATAGACCTTGTAAAAAAAATCCTGGAAAACACAAGTCTGAATCACCCAGATAACACGTATCATTGGTTTCTACTGCAATTTGACTGTTTGGGAACTTTGGCACCAATGTGTGCTTTAGTGTTACCAGAAAAACCTCCAGGGAAAATCGTTGCTTGTGATGTATTGAATTTAACCTGAGCCTTTTCCTAGTAAAAGCCGATCACATTTAACTCTGATCCACTTCTCATTTCAGCAACAAAAACCCACCACAATACCTAGGTGAGGTAAGCGAGCATTTTTATCCCAGGTTACATAGAAATGATTAAGACAATGGGTCTACGGCGGTATTAAAAAAAAAAAAAGAAGGGCGCCTGGGTGGCTCAGTGGGTTAAAGCCTCTGCTTTCGGCCCAGGTCATGATCTCAGGGTCCTGGGATCGAGGCCCGCATGGGGCTCTCTGCTCAGCGGGGAGCCTGCTTCCCCCTCTCTCTCTGCCTGCCTCTCTGCCTCCTTGTGATCTCTCTCCCTCTGTGAAATAAATAAATAAAATCTTTAAAAAAAAAAAAAAAAAGAAAAGTTGTGATTTGAGGTCACATTAAAACTCATGGGTATCCCCCCACCCCAGGACTCTCTAGGATAACTCAAAACTGGAAAGCACAACATTTAAGATATCTTTCAGCAACTGGGCTATAGGCGCACAAAGAACGGGTACCAGAATTTGCTCACTCATGCTGTTTTCCTAGGCAGATTTTCCGCAGCAGGATCTCCTATCTGACCATACACAGAGCTTTTTAAAGAAGCTTATGCTTAGACCGCTCTCTTGCCTGAGCGAAAATCTCACTTCTGCCAAAAGTGAAATTGGTGAGACCATTTGATGCTTAGCGGAAGACAGCGTTTCTGAAGTGCTCCTTGAGGGGTTTGGTTTCGTGCTCAGTTAGGACTTTAGGCAGCTGCTCCTTGAACGGGGCAGGATTCTTCCCTGGCGTTAAGGCCGGGGGTCCTAGAAAGCAGGCGGGTCAGACTCGGGGGCGAGAGGGCGGGGCGGGGGCTGCACCTTACAAAAGCTCATCCAAGACGATGACGTGGTCTCCTATTTGGAAAGAAAAATAATAATGCTTGATGTTTTCTTTTGTAGGGCTGGAGAGAGTAAAGCTCCCCCAAATCCTGGCTGCTCTGGCCACGGCAGACGCCATATTGCTAAATGCGTCCGTCCAGCTTTAGAGAGGGAGAAAGGGCTGCGGCTTAGCCCTGAGGGAGCGGCCGCCCCTCACTTCAGCCACTCACAGGTGACTCCTGCAAGGAAACCTCGTCAGGGCAGAGAAGGATCAGTTCTGAGCTGAAATCTTCAAGTCTCCTGAGAGCCCCTGATTCACCATCAAAAAGCTTTAGAAAAGCCTGTGCGGGGCTCAGATGTTCAAAGAATCTGTTGCTTTCTCTTGTAAAAGAAAGGGGGCTCCAGGGTCCGCTCAGTGCTCTACCCACTCTGGGGACATCTTCACCAGGGTTTGTACCGAAGCTTCTGCCTGTCTTCTAGAGCTGCTGGGAGATGCCTGCCCGGCTGGGCATGTTTCTCAAGGTGGATCTCAGCCTCTTCCCTGGCCTGAGCCCTGGGAGGTGTGATGGAGGGCTACCTAGAAGGTGGCCACCATTCCATCCGCTAGGGCACAGGCAGGGGCCTAGCTCAGGGTTAGGGCAAGACCCTGAGCCCAAGAGCGGTCATGGGTGCTTGGTCCTCCTGTGGGGGCTGCACACAGGAGAGACATTTGGATCTTCCTTGGCAGCTCCTTTTCTGTAATTCTGTACTGAGGCCCAGCAGAGCAGTGGCGCTAACATAGAATGAGGACACAGATGGCCACGGGGGAACGAAACCCAAAGCCTGCCAAAGAACAAGCAGCCTTCTTAGAAAGCTGCTCAACTCTGCCAGGGCTGTACCCGTCTCCGAATGAGGACTGTTACTGTAAGTAAGAACGGTGTCTGTACACATCGCACACATGGCTGAGGCCGGGACCTACAGTTAGACCTGGGATCCCGGCCACTCAGCCTCTTGTGGCTGTTGCTTCCATTGCAGGAACATTCCGAGTGTCCAGCATGCCATCCAGAGAGAATGCGTAGAAAAGGCCAGTGAAAATCAGGTGAGGAGGGGAAGAGAGAAACACATATTTTGCATGTGGAAGTTCAAGAACACAGGTTACAAGCAAGTCTTTCATGGCCCAGGGGCTCTATTGGGTGTGAAGTCTTTTCCTGTGTGATTTTGGAAGGGGAGAAACGAAACAAAATAAAACTGTGTTTAGCAGTGGGGCTTGGAAGATCCAGTGTTTTTCTTCCAGTACTTAAACTCCTGATTTGTAGCACACTGTGGCAGAAAATGTAGACTTTTTAAAGCAGGTTGGAACTTCTACACAATCTGTCTTAACATTGGCACGCACACCCGAGTATGGATATATTGATATGGTTATGTCTTAATTTTAGAAATTTGACAAAACTCCACTGTTAAAGGTATACTATGGTGAAAATACTGCTATAACACCAACCCAATGGCTTGTATTCCCTGGAAAATCATTGAAAGCATTTTGAATTAGAGCGATAACTTTGTTATTGAAAGAAATTCTTCTAACTGTAGATAAAGGCAGCTCTTTGGCCCAGCCCAGTGTCTCCCTCATTTGCCTCATGGTCAGACTCACTGAGCTGCTTATTGAGCATATTCATCTCCAGGGTCTAACCCAGTCCTTCGGAATCTTAATCTCTAGAAGCAGAAGTAGGAATCTGTACGAACCCACGGAGTTCTTATGATCAAGTGAGTTCCGAACTCACTCTAGTAAAATGGCAAATGCGCTTTGGAAGTTGACTTGTTCTTCAGTGTATGTGGGAGAATTCATTCATTTGATCAATATTATTTTTTAAAAATCCTTTCATATAAAACCCCCCTCAAGTCATGGTTTTGTGTTTAATGACAAAAAGATGTACCATGTATGCCAACCAAATGTAAGGACTGGTTTCTTCTGGCCTAATTTAAATGTGAAAGTGACAATCAATGTTCCTGTCTCAAGGTCATCAAGCAATCATTTAAGAAACAGTAAGCTGTATATATTTTGAAAGAGTCAAAACTTCTAATAACTCAACCATCAAAGTTGTTATTTTAGAAATTTCTCTATCTTAGAAATTTAGGAACTGAAGATTGTTATGAAACTTTTACCTGCAAAAACCTACTTGACCTTCAGCTGTGGTGAAAAGATGGATGAAAAATTAATAGATGGATTCATACAACAGCTGGTAGAAAAAGAGTGGCCTGGTAGCCCCAGGATGGTCAGGACCAGCTACGCTGCATGAAGGACCTGCTGTGAGAGCTTTATGTTTATTACCTTCCGGGCTCACAGCAGCTCCGCACCTCCCCTCCCAGATGGAAAGTCTGGATGCTTCTAGAGGTCACAACGTGCCCAGCACCACGCAGCTCAAAGCTAGTTCCTGCATCTGTTCCCCGGCGTGTCCGCTGGTCTGCACTCTAAATGACTCTGCAGCAGGACCATAGCCATCCAGTGACGACCGTCTGACAGAACTCCCCAAAAATGCGATCTTGGGGAGTATAGCAAGTACTGATTTCATGTTGAAATATGTCCTATTTGAAGTTTTCCTGCTGAGCATAACACAGTAGTATGTGGCATACTCTTTCCTCCTATGTGTATCACTGAAATAAATTTCCACTTAAAAGCAATTATGAAAATCCCAAACCCCTTAAAATGTATTTAATTGACCTCTAGGGATGTGCGTCTCTTATCAACAAGAATTCTCTAGTTGTCCAAATATTGTCCCCAGGTAAATTTTTAAATTTATTTATTTTAGAGAGAGAGCTTCAAGCAGACTCTTCACTGAGTGCAGAGCCGGACACAGGACTCAATCTCACGACCCTGAGATCATGACCTGAGCTGAAACCAAAAGTCTGACGTTTAACCGACTGAGTCACCCAGGCGCCACCTGCCCCCGCGCCCCAGGTAAATTTTTAAAACTCCATTCTATTTAACAAAAAATTTTCATACTTGGAAGAATAAGAGATCCTAAAATACGAAGGACTTTTCCAAGTTATCCTAAACTGAAAGGTACAGAATTCCACAAAGATAAAGTGTTCAAGGGAATCAGTCACTTAACTGTATACTTCTGGAAGAGGATCTATATATATTTGTGGATTGATTTTAAAAAGTTCAAAAAAAAAAAGGAGCATGTAAATTTAAAGTGTTTGGGATATGGGGACAAAAAGAACGTGACACAGATTCAAAGTGATAATCCCTAAGGTCTTTTCAATCCACTTCACTTGAGGGTGAAGAATTTTACTGCCAGTAAAAAGCTTTGATAATTTGAGACAATGTTGCATAATTAGTCACGGAGTTATCAATATTTGGCCAAGAAAGATATAGTATGACTTTAACTTCACATTGCATGATGTCCTGCAATTCTCTAAAATTCAAATTTTCAAGTGTTAGGAACCCAGTGGGATTCGAGGTGGATGAATCCTGGCAATTTTTTCATAGTAATACTGTTTGCTTGGCCTCTCCAAAAGGACGGCTGAGATAGATTTTACCTACAACTTTCTGTGCTCTTAAGTTTTTGTTATATAAGCCTTCTCTCATGACAATCATTAGAGAATTAAAACAAATTGGGCAATCATTTTATTTTTAAATGATTATATTTTTGTAGTCACCAGTTTTGTCAATTTCTTTCTCCAGGAGAAAAATCAACATTTAGAGGGGTCCAAAAAGAAGCTAATAAAATTACTTGATTGTTTTTAGGAGACATTTACAAACTTTGCTGACTTTTTTTTTTTTTTTTGAGAGAGAGAAAGTATCACCGGGAGGCAAAAACAACCAGCTACACTCCCGCCCCCTCTCCCAAAAAACCCGCAGGCTATAGATAAAATTATTCTAAGAATTAGTCTTATTTTTAATGCATAGAAAATAGCAAAATTATCATGCCAACATAAGGAATATATACTATAATTAACAAGTGCCTAATTATCAAAACAATGATAGTCATGGCTTGATGCAACCTAGCAATCTTATATACGAGGCAACTACCTATTGTATGATCATTCCTGTTCTATATTACATTCAATCCTCATCGAATGAAGCCGACTATGTATAAATGGCATCATGAAATAAACATCGAGTATCACAATAGGGTCGCATTCGGCTACTGCACGATCACAGCATGCAAGAAACTATGCATCAGCTGTAAACAGTAAAGTGTCATTACCTTCCAGAAATCCAAAGAACATGAAAAGTACATAGATAGTACTAAACATTGATTATATTGAAATGACTTTCATAGTGAACGAAGCTGTATTGTATGAAGCAGCTTTGGATATCTCTGTCACTGCTTTCTACATATATCCCGTAGTCACCATGAAGTGGAGAAACCATTTCAAACAAGGTCCATTAATGCTACTGAGTTCTAGGGAACTGTTGTCAAAATGAGGACACAAAGGATTCTATGTCCCAACGTGAAAGCTCTTTTAAATCATTTTTCCTTTCTGCCGTGATTCGGATTCGTGAATCGTTAAGAATATGCTAAATGTGGGCAACGATGAACTTATATTTTCAACTGGAAACTTACTCTTGTGACGTCAATGGGTCCAGGTTAGAAATAAGAATACTGTAGACGTTTGCCAGCTTTTCTCTACTTGTATTCTAAATGGATGGTTGGCAAGAAGGAATCTGGATCATATTAAAACTTGGGAGATGTCACCTCTAAAATATTTTTCATAATATTTGTAAAAGGTAGATAAAAATCGAGCAGCTGGGAGAGGAAGGCCAACAGAAGATGATCTCTTCTTACAAAATTGCAGATGGATCATTTAGGTCTGATCCAAAGATTCCTAAGCAATTAAAAAAATTGCCACAGTAGAGCTGAAGCTTGCACACAGTAAAATAACCATTTCAGCTCTCTTCAGGTTTGGTATTGGAGGGTTTTGGAAGGAGGGGAAAAATGGATTGCTGGACAGGTTTTTCCATGCTCTATCAGCTCTGATAATGAGTTAGGCAGTTGGCGTGGATGACAGGAATGTCCTTTTCACTCAGAATTCTAATAAACCTCCTGTGAAGTTGCACACAGCATCCATCCAAATGGACTCATTTTGGTCTGCATTCCAGTTAGGTGGAAAATAGTCACATTCTCAAACTGAGTGTGGACACTGTATGGTCATGTGCAGTATTTAAATACACTACCTACATCCTACTAAACCAAAATCTTGCTTTTACATTTACAGTGAGATAAAACAACATTTAAAGCCATTGCAATTTGTTCATTTCCTGTTCATATACAAGTGATTTAAGTTTGCTTATGAGGCAAAAACTGTACAATTCTCATCATCCAGGCATTATAAAATGTCTTTCTTTAAAGTCTTGGGATATAAACAGTTTGGTTTATATGAATTACATATTTTCATCTGCATTAAGAAACAATATACATCTTTTTCCAGCGTAATTTAATGTTATCTATGATAAGCCTAAGAGAGTCGTAAAAACTGACTTCATCGCCCGTGACCACCAATACTGTTACTTTCATAAAAGTCACGAATATTCTCTGGCCACTCGGGTCATTGCCCATTTGGAGGGAACTGTAGTTGAGCCCTGGGACCATACGGAGATTCGCCTCCATAAAAACTGAGGCCACAGACCGGCCTTAATGGAAGTCATTTACAAAATCAAAACATTTCAGAATATTTAGGAGCAGCTTCTGTTTCTCAGACACAAGTTCCTTGACGTGTTGAGAGGTGGTGTTTTCGATTTCGGACTCCCGAAGTCTTGTCTTTACTATCTGAAGGCTTCTGCTGTGAAATATCTATTAGGGCACTGGCAATTGCGAGGCCTGTAAGAAGAGGAGAAAATCATTCAAATATTTGGTTAGACATTTCCGGGAGAGTGACAGTGGTGTCTTAGCACCCTGTTTTTTTATTGCTTTATATTTAGTCATCAAACATTTCTCTGTTTATTGGAAGTTATCATGGAGTTTGCCCTTAAAATGTTTCTCAACTGAGACATATGAATGTGACACGTGAAGAAGAACAAGGATCTAACAGTTAATTGACTCTGACTTTGGATGATCACATTCAGTGTGTGACAAGACATCACAACCAGCTGTGGATATGACCCCACACCGTAGTTCCTATGTCTGAACACAAGTTTGTTCTAGCTGTACACAGAATTTTCAGTGTTATTATTATTTTTGTGTGTATACAATAAAAAGCCATTGTATTAAGATTTTTTTCTAAAAATTTTGAGCAGTTTTAGGTTTAAAGAAAAATTGACTCAGTATCGGTACATGATTATCAAACAAAGTCCACAGTTTATGTTACGGTTCACTCTTTGTATTGTACATTCTATAGGTTTGGACAAATGCATAATGTCATATATTCAACATTAGAGTATCACACAGAGTAGTCTCACTGCCTTAAAAATCCCCTGTGCTTTACCAATTTATCCCTCCCCTTCCCCTGAGCCTCCAGTAATCACTGATTTTTATTTAAGTTTCTACAGTTTTGCCTCTTCCAGAACGTCATATAGTTGGAATCATTGTACATAGCTTTTCCGTACCATCTTATTTCACTTAACAATATGTCTTTAAGTTCCATCATATCTTTTTCGGTTCAATGGTTCATTTCTTTTTGGAATAATATTCCATCGTATGGATGTACCACAGTTTGTTTATCCATTCCCTTACTGAAGGATATCTTGACTGCGTCCAATTTTGGGGAATTATAAATAAGGTAGCCATAAAAACCTATGTGCAAGTTTTTATGTAGATGTAAGTTTCCAATTCACAAATACCTAGCATGATCATTGGATCACATGGTGAGTCTGGCTTTTAGCTTCGAAAGAAACTACCTATCTTGCACAGGAGCTGTACTATTTTGCATTCCCACCAGCAATGAATGAGAGCTCCTCATTCATTGCACTGCATCTCTGTCAGCATTTGGTGGTGTTGATGTGTGGGATTTTAGCTATTCCGATAGGTATGTAACTATATCTCATGGTTGTTTTCATTTGCAATTCCATAATAACATATGATGTTAAGCATCTTTTTCATATGCTTATTTGTCAGATGTATATTTTTTTTGGTGAGGTGTCTGTTCAGACCTTCTGCCCTTTTTTATTGAACTATTTGTTTTCTTATTGTTGAGTTTTAAGAGACTTTATTTACATTTATATACTAGTCCTTTATTGGATGTGTGTTTTGCAAATATTTTCTCCAAATCCGTGGCCTGTCTTTTCAGTCTCTCTCTCTCTTTTTTTTTTTTTTCAAGGGCTTTTAAGAAGTAAGAAAATACCCAGGCACGGAGTTGTGTTACACACAAGTAGACACGGAAGAAAGACAGCTTGATATTTCTTAAATGGAAGAAAAAAACCCTGAGCATTATCAGCAGACTATCAGCACAAAAGTAGATCTCTAGCTATCATAGGTAATTTAAAGAACGCTATTTTGTTACATCATTTTGTCTATTAATTGACAAGAGCATTTGGCAAGATGTTCATGGATAGTAAAGACTTTCCTAAATTTGTACAAGCAATGGCCCAGCCAGATACTCTGGTTTAGCTATACGTGAAGCATTTTAGTTTCTGTTGAGTCTCATATAATTCTTGAATAAAACAAAATGTGCTAAGTCACCATACTAAACCAAGAGACCAGCCTGCTTGCTTTAAGGAGGTGACTAAAGGAATTTTGGTTCATTTTCCCATCTCTCAGGTCTTAAAGACTTGATGTTGTGTGGAGCTGAACCAAGCCCTGAGGGCTACAGACATCTCCTCAATGTGCTGCTCTTAGAAAGAAGGCCTCACTTTTGGATGTGAAGCTGTGCAAGATGCCATTGGATTATTTTACTCCTGTGGGTCAGTTTTTTCGAGGTAAGCCTCAAATACGACCTGGCACGAACTCCAGAGTTTACGAATAGAAAGCAATGTCAATAGAGGGAAACAGATAATGTAAGGGGGGGTCAACCAGTCAAGTGCACTGCTGTAGAAGTCAAGGGATGCCACAGGGTTCAAGGAGTCGGCAGAGAGTACCAAATGGGCCAGCAGTGAGGATGGATGCAGAGCCTGTTAGATTTCCTCGAAGAAGATTTGGATGATCTTTGAGTCATTGCCATACCTAACTGAGGAAGAAAGTCTGAAAGTTAAGCAGGGAATGAGGAGAGAGGAAATGTGACAACACATAAAAATGCCATGTTCAAGCCGTTTGACACTGGGAAGAGGTGAGTGAGTTGGTACACAGGGAAAGCAACAGGTCAGATGAGATATATGTGAATACGTAGCATCATCTGAGTACATGTATTTTTTAAAGGAAAACGGAGTTTTATGTACATATGAAGACAGAAAAGAAGGTTCTTGTGGGGCGCCTGGGTGGCTCAGTGCGTTAATGCCTCTGCCTTCAGCTCAGGTCATGATCTCGGGGTCCTGGGATCAAGGCCCGCATCGGGCTCTCTCTGCTCAGCAGGGAGCCTGCTTCCTCCTCTCTCTCTGCCTGCCTCTCTGCCTACTTGTAATCTCTCTCTGTCAAATAAATAAATAAAAAATCTTAAAAAAAAAAAGAAGGTACTTGTGCAGGAGGAGAAATTAACAAAGTTAGGGAGGGAAAGGATTAAAAAGTATAGTAATCACTGGCTAGGCTGATAATCTTAGATATTTACCTTTTAAGGGTTGCTGTTAAATAACCTGTTCTTTCAGGACATTAAATAATTATTCTGAATTGCTTAGAGATAGCGCAAGTTCAAAGTTCAAAGTTTAAATAAATATTGCTTTCTTGACCTTTGAAGAATACATATGAACTTCTAAAGTGTCCCATATAGATGTTTCGGCTGAAGGAAGTAATTACTTTGTTATTTCTTCAAGGGAGGGAGATGAAGCACATTTTTTTTTTTTTAAAGACTCACAGGCCACACTTGTGCTAACAAAAAATTCAGTACAGGCAGACCTTAAGTTTCCACAGATCCCTTGGCATCCTTCTGTCATAATTCACAACCTTCTGTTATTTCATTCCTGGCACCATCTTTTCTGGAGACAGCCAAATATGACAAAGAATATATGTCTCTTTTAATGTAGACAGAGACCACTTACAGTAATTGCAATGATCACAGCTTCTAAATATGAAATCATGTTACTCATTAAACTACTGCATGACCCAGTCCAAAGGAGCTCTGAAACACAATACTTTTCCATTTACATGTGGCTGCAAATGTTGTTTTCCTCACAGAAGATATAATGTCAGGAGAGAAGCAAACAGTTTGAGTTGTCCAAACAGGAAATTCCACACTAATCTGAAACTGCCACTGTACCTTTGTAATTCAGGGTATTGCCTAATTAAAGTGATGTCTTCCACAAATATCCTAGGTTTGCTAATGATTGGTAAGTTTGGAAACACATTCCATTGAAAATAATAAATCATAAACCATATTTCAGTCCTTAATTTACAAATAAATTGCAAATCATGTTTATTTCTAATTTGGCAAATTTTTGTTCTTTCCTATGGAAATGGAACTATCAACTACATTTACAGATTCTGCGTAATGGCCACATGTATGTAGAACCTTGAGTGCCTGCAGTGATGTTTGGTGTCCCCCACATGTACTCACAGAGGACGCTCCGAGGGCTGTGTGCCCAGCTCTCATCCTCTGGAACGGCCAAACAATGTTCTCGTCTTGATTTAAACTTGGGTCCTTTACAGGACTACACAGCTGTGGGACCCCATGAGTTACTTTTTAAAAATAGTGTTATAATTTAATTATGAATAGCATAATGATCATAACAACTGCATGTGTGTATGTGTCAAATTATTGGGTATAAGTTTTTATTGCTATTTTTGCATTGCTTCATATTGTACGCTATGGTGAACTCTAACACAACCACCCAGAAATTGCTAGGTGCTCATTCGACCTACAGGAAGTCCTGAACAAAAGAGTAAAAAGAGGAACCAGATCCCAGTCTTCCTGAAGTCCCTTTCAAAAAGAGAGAGAGAGATTGAGAAATCAAAGTAGTTTCTATCCTTGCCCTTCAGTATACTTTATTGTTGGGAATCTTACTTGATAAAAAGAAAAGTTGTCAGTAGCTCTTTAAAAAAACCAATATTACTCCCCTCTCCCCACCTGTAACGTGTATATGCTGGTGGGAGACTGACTATATAAACAGGCAATAGCCAGACAATAACATGACTCTGGCCCACAAATGCAGCAAGCAACCTGCTCAGGAAACCAACCCCTATCTACCCCTGTCTACAATAACCAGACTAGGAAGCCAGCCAACCACGTCAGGTTTGGGGGAAGTAAGCCTGCTATCTCTAGTAACTATCCAGGAAGTCAAATAATTACCCATAACAATGGGTCCCACCTACCAAACTTGATTAATAACTGACAACTTCCCTGATTTTTGTCCAAGCTTCCAACTTAGGAGCAACCAGAGAAAGGCAAATATGGACCCCTAACCAATCATGTAGGATGTCCCATTTCTAGTTAACCTGACTCTAGCTTTCCTGTGCCAATGGCTTCTAATCAGGGCATGCTTGAAGCCTTCTCTTTTTTCCACTAATCCCATACATTTGCCAATTTTTAAGCGTCTGCCGAAACGCAAGCAGGCAATGGTGGGTGACTCCCTTGCTGGAGCAAGTTCTGAATAAAAAGCCTTGCTTGTTATTTCGTTGGTCTTGGTTTATTTTCACACTGGTAATGAAGAGATAAAGGTAGCTTGAGATCTTTCTTGGGTTGTTTTTTTTAATGCATCAAAAAAAATAAATAAATAAAAACAACTTAAAAATAACTGATCCACATTGCCCTTTGAGGCAAACGCTTTCTCCTCGTTTGGAGTTCCCTGGGAAATCTGTGCCCCGGGGAGAGGTTTTCTGGTGCTGACCCCCCAACTCCCGGTGCCTCAGAGGGAGCGTTTCCGGCCAAGAGGACGCCATGCGGTGGTACGTGCTGCCCGGGCTCTGAGTTCCATTAAAATCAGGTCACTCCAGAAGATCATTTTTCAAAACGTCACACAAATCATCTGATGAAATGCACTTATTGTGTTCTCTAGGCCTAGCATAGTTCCTTGTTATCAAAGCAATACAATTAACTGGGGGAACAATTCATTATTTTAGACTGCTGGTCTAAAGGAATTTCATTTACCATGTCAAGATGATGCACAGACGCTGCAGGCTGGGAGACTTTACATCAAAATATGCCGGGAGATTCAATAAAAATGCTGGGGTTTAAATATTTATTATAAGCTGTATCTTTTTGCACTTTTAGTTTTTAAATACCAGACACTATGACATTTAGGTTATTTAAATATGAATTATAAACCTCATAAGAAGAAAAGCACCATCTTCTGTTTCCTACTCCATTTGCCGCGGCCTTGTAGTGTGGCAAACTAGCCCTTAGGAACGCGGGTCATGGGGGCTATTCTGGTTCACTTGGTGCGGGGTGAGCTGGGAAGGAAGCAGACTCCCTTGCGACCATGCAGACTTCCTTCAGAACAGGGGCACTGTTTGTTTAGTAGTTACTGGTTTGGACGCCAAGAGCTACTACGGATATTTAGGAAATAAGTAGAAGATATATCAAAATCAGACCTTTACCCAGATTCTTAGGGGGAAAAAAAAACAAAACCCACCATCACTTCCTAAAATTACGAACTTTGTTTCTCAGTGAACACGTGCAGACATGCCCTAAAAAGAAAGCAGTAGAAATGACTAACAGCTACATATTTACATGGTAAATATATCTTTTTAAACCACTAAATTTGCAATGAAAACCACTAAGGAGAAACATCAGGGATTGAGTTATCTTTAGTAAAACTCTGGTTTTTCCTAATGGAAGCGAAATGGTATTAGTAGACTCCAGCCGTAACAATGTAATCATAAAATTACTGATGTGTGTTTTTTTACAATTATGCAGAACAATTAATAAGTACAGTAATAAAATACTGCACATCAAGTGAAATTGCCTTGGAAAGAACATCCTCACTTTATATACAAACATAGCACTTCTATTTTACATTTGAACAAAGCCTCCGAAAAGTCATTCATTTTGAAATGCTCTCCTCCCAAGTCTGTGTAAAAGCAGGCACCACTATATATTTTAATTTTCCAGGAAAACAGCTTCATTAGGCGTGAAAGGTTAATTGCAGGTTTAAGTGGAGCTCAGGGAACGGAGCAGGGTCTGCAGTGAATTACACAGTCTGCTTTAGGACGACTTGAATGAGTGCTGTAAACTGTTTGCCCTGCTGAAATGTTTTACTACCTCATTTACTATCTGTCTTCTTTTACGGCTTGTATTTGTAGTTCTTCTAAACCTTTAATGGCTACAGTTTTATTTCACTGTAATCAGATTTAAATGGAAATACCATGCTGGGATGTTTAAATGTTTTCCCTCTGATTGTATATAGCTACATACTACCGATCAGAGTCCTGGCTATCCTTCACATGATTAAGAAAGTGACTTTGGGAAACTTTGATGTTACCTAGACTTTAGCTATTGTTCAAACTTAATTTAGCATTCAGTGTGGCCATCCTTGCCAATATGTAACTAGGGCTGGATGCATAATTAGAAAATATGCATTTCCATTTTAATTTATCTGTTGGAAGGCCAGTGCAACTGAAGTCATTATTAGGCAGAACTCCAAAGGTTACATTGTTGAACCAAAATTGAAATACTTCAAGTACTGAAAACACTGGAATGACAAATGGAATAGTCACATTTGTCTGAGAGTTTAAAGAAATGTTTCCCTTCACCTATTAAAAACCAATGACAACTACAGATGTCAGGGTTTAAATGCAAATTGTAACTGTATTCTGCTTATGCAATTTTGTCTGGCCTTTAACACATCATAATATTTTAAAATTTCATTTAAAGACACACCGTGCAAGTTTTATGAAATGTAATCCTACCGTAGCACCACAGATACCATCTTCTGTAACACTGCTAAGTTCTCCCTAAATTGTATATGGACTGTTCTCTGATTGGTTGGAATGTGCTGAGTAAATCATGGTCATTACTATCTCAAGTCCTTGTTTAATGCAAATCCTCATTCTTTTTTAACAAGTAAAGTTTCTTTTGGATGTTAATAGTTTTAATTTTAATTACATAGTAAAAAATTTTTACTAATTCATTTAAAATATTTTGTGATTTTTTTTTTAGAGCCACAAACAATACAAGAATCAACCTTGTAGTTACCCTTTCACATCGTTAAGTAAATTTCCAATAGAGAATTCCCTCATCCTAAATCACCTGGGGAAATATTTCCTAGTATTTTCTTCCTTCAATTAAAGAAATCTGATATATGATAATTCTTTATTTTAAGCCTCAGTCATCTTTAAATTAATTAAAGTGCTTTCTGATCATTCACTGGAAAAATCAAACTGTGGCAATATTGTATATAACGGCAATATTTTATTTTCCATTAGGCAGAGACATTGTATTTTAGCATTTCTAGTAGTAAAATGTCACTGGTTCCTTTAAATTAAATGAGATTATATGCAAAAGTATTTTAAAAGTATTATACAAAGGTAATTAATAATTTTACTAATAAAACAATCAGTTACTACCACTACTAGTAAGAAATCATAATCAAATTATAAATGTCCAGAAAACTCCAAAGTCCTAAGTATCAAGAAAATGTCTGAAAAGCAAATCACTTCACTCAACGATTATTTCTTGAGTGCCTACTATATGTGCTAGGTACTGCCCTGAGTCCCTACGAATTTAGGAATAGATGAGATAGACAAGACATAAAAGATTCTATATCCCATGGAGCTTCCATTATAGTGGATCAAGCTTTCGTATTCTTTTGGCCAAGTTATTGGGAAGATTAAATGTGAAGGGCTTAGGAAAAGTGCCTGGTACCTAAGAGCTCAAAAAGGGCAATCATCATCATCACCATCATCATCATCATCATTATCACCATCACCTCCATCATCATCATCATCACCATCATCATTGTCATCATCACTGAGTGAGAAGTTCTAAGTGAAGTAGGGAGCAGTTGACAAAACACAGAGCACTCAAGACTTTGCTTCTATCCTTTAATAGCATTCATTCATTCACCCAACAGCTAGTGTGCCTACTGTGTGGAATGCCAAATAAGGAACAAAACTGGATAGAAAGGTGGACTCAAAGACTCATGGATAGCATCAGTATAGAACAACATTGTCAGTGAGGTGGTATTGTGTTCAGTCCTCAAACCAGAATTATTTTGATGCCTTGGATAACCAAATTGAGAACTTGCCCATAGAGACAGAGATGACTTATGTGTGTTGCTACTCATTATAGAATATGAAAATAATTGAAAGTGGTAACGGCAAAATAGAGGGAAGGCAACATTCAACAGAGAAAGCATTGTTTATATTAATATTGCTTGCATTATTGGAAATACTACTAATAAGTAACATTTATCCACTTTCTAGAATTAAAAAATGCTTTTCCATTAATAATCTAGGTTGTTTCTCAAGTCTCTTCGGCTGAAGTGGGTCAGGAAGCTCATTCTATCCCTGCTTCTTTCATGGCCCAAATGGGGCACAGAGTGATGAAATGCCTAGTTCAGGCCCAAGCAACTGGCGCTAGGGGTGGCACCTGAACTCAGGCCTCCAGATCCTTTGACTTGAATTCTGTTTCCTTCATCCCATTAGAAGGAAATTGCTACTTTAGTACAAATGAGTAACACACGATTTTGAGCCAAATTGGGGGGGGGGGGAACCAACCAAAATTCAAAAATTGGTAGAGGTGTAAAATCAGTTAAGGTCAAAGGCATTAATTAATGTTGATGGTAATAAAAATAATAACAATAATATTTTTTTTAAAAAGCCCTATTCTGTTAACATTGACTGAATGCTTACTATACACCAGACATTGCCCTCAGCACTTGATGTGCATCCTTTTATCCACTTATTCAGATAGGAGTAGATGACAGTGTAGCTTCAATCAAAAAATATATGTTGAGGGCGCATTTAGCCAGCATGGTTGAGGTGGGCTGTTGTCAAAGAGTCATTATCAAATAGCATGAATCTGGGGCAACAACACAAGTGCTCCTAGATTTGCTAATATCACACAGAGATAAATTTTACGAAGTAGGCCCAAAACATGAGGGGAAAAAATGTAGAGGGGAGATCTCAGGGGTGGGTGTGGGGGTCCAAGATTCCTAGGCAAGGTGATTTCTGAGCTGAGGTTTGAGAGATGAGAAAGGACTACTCAGGAGAAGAGGCCTGGCCTGCGCAGTGGGGTGTATTCTGGCTGGAGAGAGCGAACACTTCGCCAGCACGAAGGGCAAGGGCATTGAAACCTCTGGACACTTGCTCTGAGTGCGGCACAGGGGTGAGCAGGAGAGGAGTGAGAGAGAAGGGAGAGAGGGAAGCAGAAAGGAGTCCCTGAGACAGCCCCAGGTCCCAAAGTTGGAAATAGATGTTCCGTCAGCAAGCCAGCAAGAGCCACGGGATGATTTTAAGGAGGGAAGAGGCATCACCAGATCTTTATCTCAAAGCGACACTCCTAGTGGTAGCTCAGACAGATGGGGGTTGGGGGTGAGGCTAAGATAATTATAACCAGATAACAAAACGGCAATAAAGAGAGAAAAATGATGAACAGGACAGATATTTTAGGAGGGATTAATATGGGAGATGAAAAATAGGGAGTAATCTAGAACAACTCCCAGCTTGCTGGCTCAAGTGGCCAAGTGCATACACATGTCATTCACGGGTATATGAAGGAGGAACAGAATCATCACGGTAGATGGTGGATCATTTGTTCCGGTCAAGATGTAGCGAGTTCAGTGATCTGTGGGACATCTCAGTGGGGGTGTCTAGCTAGACAGGCCAGGGGGAAGGTCAGGAATAAAGCCTAGCCCAGAGATAAGCAGGATGTTCTGCGTGGTGGGAATCAGAAGACTTTGTAAGTATAGGTAAGTAATGCTAGCTGTTGTAATAGTTAAAGCCACTGACATCTCAGTGGCTCAACATGTTAGCTTATTTCTTACTATGTAAAAGTCCAAGATGAGTGTCCTGATTGGTGTCAGGACACATGTGGGGGAAGGAGGAGGGAGTGCGTGCAGCCCCTGTCCTCCGTAGTTACTCAGGGACCCCGGCTGATGGTGATTCTATCTTCAGCTGGGATTTCCACGAGCGCCTGGAGCATTGACATCCAGGTAACAGGTGGGAGACGAGAGGGTAGAGGAGCTCATGACACTGTGCCCCAATGCCATTAGCAAGTCCTCCTCTGCAGAAACAACTCTCCGCTAAAGGAGGGAGGTGCAAATCTTGGGTGGAGAGCCAGCAGTCTCGGCCACCAGCGTGGAGGAGGCTGCCCTTGGTAGAAAGAAGAGAGTACGAAGGAGGTAAGACCGAGAGGAGAGGAGAGGATGGGCAATGGTGCGGGAAGTCCCCAAGAAGACAGACCACCCAGAGAGGCAGGAGAAAGACAGAACCGAGACTGTCCACAGACTCTGTAAGAAGACTAGTCAGGGGCTAGTTCTAACCTGTGGGTTCTGTTTCTGTTTATAGCAAATAGCCACAGAATTCCATGACAACTCTAAGCCAGCTGAGTGTGTGGCTTCCAAGCTTTTCTTGATCTGAAATTCAGAATGTCCCTTGAGAGATTTCTCTTGGAAGGAAGCTGGAGTCGGTGGTTCCTAAGGTCACTCTGGCTCTCCAGATTTATGGCTGCAGCTGCCTTTCTTTCGCAGGCCAGCAGCAAGGACCCAGATGCCACCACGGGCCTCCTGTCCTGACCACGCTCTCAAGGGCAGCAGAGCAGGCGGCCACGAGCATGGCTGCGGAGTCCGGGGACTGGCTGGGTCCGAGGACTTCCTTGCTGGAGCTGTGCATTTGTTCTTGCTGCCTAAGGACTTGTGAAGGCCTGGCCATACTTCTACCAGAGTGAGAACCACACCGGTAAGAGTTAGTACGGTTTGTACTCACTGGCGGATGTGGTTTCTGTGATGCCAATAACACCAACCATGACCTGGTTCTAAGTTTCATATCAGAGAAATAAGGAGGACGGACGGTGTCAAAGATGAGGCTGACATTAGCCTCATGTCAAGCAATCTCTGGACAATGGAACAGATTATTTTTTTAATTAATTTTCTAACTCTTTATGTTATAATAGAATTTTGTATTTTTAACTCTGCCTACCCCCAAGACTGGGAGCACTTAAAATGTAGAGTTGTGTTTTTACTCACCTTTATATCCCAATGCTTAGTCTAAAATAGGTAGTCAATAACTATTACTTGAATGAGGAATAAATGCAGTATCATCATTCTGTGTGCTGCTAAGGAAGTGAATTCTGATTAGAGGTCTCAGTGTTATTTTATCTTAAAGGTATTTGGAAATAGAGGCTGGCCTCCTTATTTTCTCTCTTCCTGTGCTTAGCTGCAGAGAAGACAGTGACGGGAGCATGGGAATAATGCAGGGCAGGGAGGGACCACCACCATGGCACCAGTGTACCTATAACCAGTCTCTTGTCCAAGAAGGGGGTCCAGGGACAGTCTCCTACATGGTGTCATTGTGCTCCCCTCAAGGCCTGAACATGCTCTTGCCCTCACAGCTACACCAGGGAGCATCTGGCCCAGTATCTTGGTCAACATGGTCTATAAACAGGTTTTAATATCTGTGGCTGTGTGTACAATATTGATGAAAAATTGAAACAGCTGCCACACTTGCTTGGCAGCAAAGCATTAGCAATTCAGCTCTCCCGAAATGTCTTCGGAGAGCCTGAGTATTTTAAATCAACCCTGGAAGCCTCATCATAAGCTTCTTTCAGTTCCTGAATGAACCACTTCCCCAAAGGAAAAATCAGTTCACCTTTCGAATTCTGATCTCTCTCCGGAGATTTGTGCAAAGTTAGAGCCAACACCAAAACACAAACAATTTTTTGAGCTCTGATACCTATTTATAAGAAACTAGATTATAATCGTCAGTCAAGGTTAAACAGTGTTGGTGTGTGCTATGAATCACTGCTTTCCACAGCATTTATGTAAGACTACATGACAGTACAGAAGACAGACCCAAGCTTAAAATACCACATTGTGCATAGAGACCACATTGACTATTAAAAGACAAGATATCAACTTAAAAAAAAAAACGAAGTTTAGTATTATCCAAGGTGATGTTTCTGCTCCCCTAAGTTCATAGCTGTCAATTTATGCCTTCCATTTAAAACTCTCAGATCATAGCAAAAATGGGAGGGAAAAAAGCAAGATAAAATTATGCAAATCCTCGCTGCTAGCCATTTAGATCAAATGGAAGAGAAAAACGCTATACAGAATCATGAGTTGTCCATTAATGTTATTATAAATTGCTTAGACCTTACCAAAAGTTATTACAGATAACTTAATGGCCAAAGGCATTTTAACAAAACCAGATATGTCTGTAACTAAATTGATCCTTGATAAATCTCCTTTGCTGAAGGAAAAGGCAGTATAGTTGGACAGTGCATTTCCCAAAAAAGACTCCAAACCATTCCTCTGATGTTTGCCAAGTGATCCAAGACCCCAGATAGTACACATACTCTCCAGTAATTCAAAACAGGGACTTTGGGGAAGTAGTTTGTTTAAATGACCTCCTTTAATCTAATAGAAAATAGTATAAAAGAAACCTTCATTCTCTGAAGCAATTTTGAGAATCTGACTGAGCATGTCCCATAAATGCTCACCCTTCTGAGTGAAAAAAGTGTCATTTTGCCCCACATTGCCTTTGGAAACAATCAAAGTGTCCTCTGAGCTACTGTAAATTGAGAAGTGTCACAAAGAGTCAGCAGTAGTGGGAACCTTTCAAACTCTACAGGCAGGTAAATCATAGAGGGAGCCAATTTGAGAATGATCTGGAACTTTCTGATGTTACATCCAGGGGGATAAACATGGCCCTGAATTCATTCCAAGGTATCTGTAGACACAAAGAACTCCCATATGTTGTTCTACAATCTCTGACCATAGTTTCCTAAATGACTATAGTTTCCTAAATATCCAAATATATTTGTAGAAGGGATATCTTGCTAATCATAGCTTCTTCACAGGGTGGCAATGAAATGGGTTAAGAGATGGATGGAGACAGAAATTCTTATTCATCCATGTCATTATAGAGGGCCCACTGGAGAGAGAATCAGAATGTCATTTGTGGGAGAGATGGAAGACTTTGCCTTCATTATTAGGCGTATTCACTTTGGATTTTATCTACCTACTTTCAGTAAGTGCCTTAGCTGGCAGGAAGATGAAAAAACTTGCTTTCAGGTCAATAAAGGAAATCTCTTATGATCAATGGTTGATTAGAACAGGATCTTCTGAGCAGCAGGCTCTGAGATGCATTCTGTAAAGGGTTTTCAAATTAGTCTTACTCTGAGGTCTGGGCAAGGGGCCAGTTCACCATCCAGCTGCTGCTGACTTTCAGCCCAATGGTTGATGAGTTCCCATAATTAGAGGAAAAGTTTTTTTGTTTTGTTTTAATAAAGAAAAGAAACTTGCATTTTAGAGGAATTAAATCTAAGAAAGTACAGAAGTAAAACAGAAGTATGGTACTACCAGGTTTTAAAATATATATATGTTTCAAGACACACAGATCAATGGAATGAGATAGAGAGCCCAGAAATAAACCGATGCGTATATGGTCAATTAATCTATGACAAAGGGCAGGAGAATATACAATGGGAATAGACAGTCTCTTTAATAAATGGTGTTGGGAAAACTCGACAGCTACATGCAAAAAATGAAAGGGGACCACTTTCTTATACCATACACAAAAATAAACTCAAAGTGGATTAAAGATCTAAACATTGAGACCTGAAACCATAAAATTCCTAAAAGAAAACATGGGCAGTAATCTCTTGGACATTGGTTTTAGTAAGATATCTATGGCTATGTCTCTTCAGGCAAGGGAACAAAAACAAAAATCCACTGCTGGAACTACACCAAAATGAAAAGGTTTTGCACAGCAAAGAAAATCATCAACAAAACAAAAAGGTAACCCACTGAACAGGAGATGTTTGCAAATGATATATCTGATACAGGGCTTATATCCAGAATACATAAAGAACTTATACAGTTCAACACCAAAACCAACAAGAACAAAAACATAAGCTGATTAAAAAATGGGCAAAGGATATGAATAGACAGTTTTCCAGAGAAGACATACAGATAGCCAACAGACACGTGAGAAGACACTCAACATCACTCAACATCAGGGAAATGCAAACCCAAAACCACAATGAGATATCAACTCATACCAGAGTGCTAGTATCAAAAAGACAAGAAACAAAAAATGTTGGCAAGGATGTGGAGCAAAGGGAGCCCTCGTGCACTGTTGGTAGGAATGTAAATTGGTACAGCTACTATGGAAAACAGTATGATGAGTCCTCAAAAAATTAAAAATAGAAATACCATATGATCCAGCAATCCCAATTCTGATGTATTTGTCCAAAGGAAAAGAAAACATTAACCCCAAAAGAAATAAGTACCCCTATGTTTATTGCAGTGTTATTTACAATACCTAAGATATGGAAACAACCTAAGTATCCATTGATAAATGAATTGATAAAGATGATATGAAACTATATACTGTAATATTGGAATATAATGGAATGTTACTCAACCATAAAAAAAAGAACGAGAACTTGTCAATTGTGACCACACAGATGGACCTCAGTGGTGATACATTAAGTTGAAATAAGTCAGGCAGAGAAAGACAAAGACCATATGCTTTCACTTACATGTGGAATCTAAAAAACAAAACAAACAAACAAATACCAGAAATGGACTCATAAAGACAGAGAACAAATTGGTGGTTGCTAGAGGGGAAGGGAAGTGGGGGGAGGGATAAAATATTAGAAGGGGATTAAGAGGTACAATCTTCCAGTTATAAAATAAATATGAAAAAGCATAGAGAATATAGTATATAATACTGTAATAATGTATCATGATAGACGGTAACCACACCTATTGTGGCGAGCACTGAGTAATATATAGAATTGTTAAATCACTATGTTGTACACCTGAAACTAATATAATATTGTATGCCAACTACACTTCAATAACAAAAATTTTAAAAATGTTCACACACACACAAAAGTATATGTAGCTCATCAGATTTTGTTTTATATTCCTTACTCCAAACCCTCACTTATTTTTTTAATTCTTCAAAAACCCTCTCTTATTAAAGCTGGAGAATATAGATTAAAATTTTTATTTCCAAAGGTACTTAAGAGTTGCTTAAATGATGTAAAGGAGATATTGAAAGGCAAAGTATAAGTGACTTATTTATAATTAAGTACACTGAGTCTCCCTTGCTTTTATGATTTTTTTTTGTAAAAGACTACCTTTTAAACACATATTGATAAACAAGGATTGCAATAATCAGAACAAATCCACATGTCCTATGAATAACTGCAGATTTTAATGAGTTACATTTCATTCCCATTTCACTTTCCAGAGGTGCAAACAGCCAACCAGCAGTTTCTATTTCTTCAGTCAAGTATTAATCGAGAGACGAGAAGGTAGAGTGAAAAGTACTGACCTTGAGTCAATAAGCCACAATGCCAAAGGACTACCCTTTGTAGAAAAGTAGGATAATCTGCAAAGGATGGAAAGTCAGTGTACAAAGCAGCAGGTCCTAAGGTTCAGGGACTGGATGTCCAAAGTCCATCAGCATTTCTCCTAGCTGCATACCACAGAGTGTTCTTTGAAGGGGATTACAAACAGTGTTATCTGTAAAAAATATTGGGTGAGCTGCCTGAGACAACATACAGCTGTCTTTGTACAGAAACTATTTGTATGGCCAGAACTGACCCAGCTGAATCAGGAGCTAAAACAATTAAACCCCAAATTTAATTTTAATTCAAAGCAACAATTAAATTGGGGTCAGCGGAATAGCCTGGTTGTTGGGCTGAGCTGTTCAGATCGGTATACAGTTACGGTGGCCTTGATGGCATGTCTAGATCATGTCTTGAACTTTGTGATCCAATGTGCAGAGTTGATACACTGTAATACGGAACACGGCCTATATTTAGATGTGCAATTAAACATGCACAAGCACCTTAGGAGCAGAAGTTTCATTTATCTCTAGAACTACTGTGGGATGAAATAAATTATTCAGTCACTGTAGCTAATGTGGGAAAAGACTGGTTCAGAAGAAGGAAACAGGCGCAGGATGCTTCCTGAAGATAATTTTAAAATATGGAGCACTGGTATTAAAGTGTAATTTGGACATAGTTAGTCACCCACAGCCCCATCCCCTGAATCCAGGTACATGAGGAGATATTTGCTTCACCTCTTAAAATGACCAATACTTCAACACGAAAGGGTCTACACCATGTTCTGTGAGAGGACTTTAGGAACTATACCACAAGCTTCACATGATGCTCTCACAGATTATTTAACCTTTCTCAAACATTTATACTAGACTGACATTTGAAAAGAGAAAAACATATATATCTTTTAAAAAATTTTTAAGATTTTATTTATTTATTTGAGATAGAGAGAGTGAGAGAGCATGAGAGGGGAGAAGGTCACAGGGAGAAGCAGACTCCTCATAGAGCTGGGAGCCCGATGTGGGACTCTATCCCGGGACTCCGGGATCATGACCTGGGCCGAAGGCAGTCGCTTAACCAACTGAGTCACCCAGGTGCCCAAAACATATATTTTTATATACAAAAATCAGTCTGTTCCACTTTCCATCTTTAACATATTGACATGTGTTTTGTCCTAGTATCAACTCAAAATTAGCTTTGAGATAAAAGTTCATATTAATTATCCCATAATATAGTCTAATCATTGCTGACATTTTGAAAGATGGTAAGGTAGCCAAGATACACTGAAAAAGTGGGTGAAAATATTACATGTGTTCATCACAGGAAGTCTACGGTGCTTCTCCATGAGTTCATTTTCTCTTAAAGTAAAACCCAGCAGGGACGACTATTGCAAGCAGGAGAAAAGGAATACTCAAGTGCAGATTCCTTCATATTTGGTTCTTCTCTGGCTCCTAGATGATGAGCCAAAAAGATTTTGGACATATTTCAGTTTTAATCTCATTATTTTATCGATTCTTATGACTTCAGTGTAACACAAAAAGCAGATAGCATGTGTCAAAGATTTTCGTTTTATATTTCTATTTCTCAATTTAAATGATTAACCCTAGAATTAGTGAACATTAAATCTAATCTGGCCCTGCCTTTTGAATTCAGTAAATGTTACAAATTTTAATATTAAAAAGCAGGTACTTTTATTATTATACAAAAAATCCCTAAATCCCAGTATGAAATATATGTGATCACACTTAGCATTAAACAAATTTTCCTTTTTAAAAATGTAAGCATAAATTAGCCCCTATAAGTTTATTAGTCAGTACAGAAGTTGAAATTTCTCCTTGTTGGACTGAGTGAAAATCAAGCACAATGCAGTTATAATACAAATGCAAAGGAAAATACTGATTTTGATTCTCTCATGTTCTTCAGAGAAATATTTTACAAAATGGGGTTCTCAGGATAGTTATGTCGAAGAACACAAGGATTCAGTGAGTTTGGTAATGACTTTGTTTCTTATAATCCTACTGAAGCAAATTTAGGCATTATTTCAAGTATGAAAGAATCAAGCTTATAGGACATACTTCTAAAATCATTCTTTTCTTTTATTTTAAAGATTTTATTTATTTATTTGACAGAGAGAGATCACAAGTAGGGGGAGAGGCAGGCAGAGAGAGAGGAGGAAGCAGGCTCCCCGCTGAGCAGGGAGCCTGATGCGGGCCTGGATCCCAGGACCCTGAGATCATGACCTGAGCCGAAGGCAGAGGCTTTAACCCACTGAGCCACCCAGGCGCCCTCTAAAATCATTCTTAAAATCTGATCCTTCCAATAAGGATGCTTTACACACACATGCACAGAAGACATATGGAGTATTAGATTAAGAACCAAGACATTGCAAAATATTCTATTACATTTATACTGGTACTCTTTGTATTATCCATATGAACAGACTAAGCAAAATACTCCCTTATTTAAAAAACAAACAAACAAACAAACTGTTTTACTTCTGGTTTTGATGAGAATTTCAAACAAGGAAAAAGGTAAGACAGTGAGCATCAGAAACTGAATTTGGGGGCCTTGGTTTGTGATAATTAACTAATCAATAGATAATTCTCCTCCTTGGGGACACATAGGACCAGACATTTATTAAGGAACTTTTCAGAATTTCATACAAGGTAATTAATACAGGCTTCAATATAGAAAATTACTTTTTAATGACTTTCTGTTCAAGTTACATGAATTTTATGTAAGGAAGGTCTTATGAAGTCTAAGGTTTTCTTTCCACCCAAGTTATTAAAATTCGTATTTGAATATAGTTCCTTTCATTAACATTAAATCAGTTAGCTTTAATTTATGAAAAAGAACTGCTAAGTTTTACAATAGTTTGAACAGCTTTAATTTGCATTCATGAAAAAACACAATAAATTAATTTGCTACTTGGAAAGAATTTGACAAATGCATTAATCATGAAGAAACTGAATTCGGTTTTCTTTACTCTTTCTCACAAAGATAGATGTAAGATAAGAGACTGCCGATTTAGCCTTCTTTCAGCAAAATGAGATGTCATGATAATAATGGGGATATTCAGAGAACCAGAGAATTTTAGAGCTGGAAGGAATCTTAGAAATTTCCTGGTTTAACACATAGGGAAAGAACAGTCCAGTATCCCAAACTGCCGGGGTTTGGGGGCGGGGGGGACAGATGGAGTAGTGAAGGGGGATTATTTCATTTTCTCCATTGGAAAACACAGAAAAGTTAGAATTATTTAAGGACGAATTTGGCGTTTAAATAACTTTGGTTCCTCCTGAATCCTGCTGCTTCTGGTCCCTGCAGTTTGAGACTACAGTTTGAGCTCAGAGATGATGCTGAATCGTAACATGAAACACTGCAGAATTTAGATTTTTAAGCAATAGCATGAAAATAGCACTCAAACCATTCCTGACACCTCCATTGTGCATTGATGTTTTTGACAAGTCAGTGAAATACTGTCAAATACATTTACAAATTTGTACCACTGTGAAAAGGTTTGGATAAAGAAACATTCAACAGTAGTATACTGTGTTGCAAATATTTCTCTAATTTGGTATTTGTCTTTTTATTTTTTTCTCTTAGCATCAAACTTGCTTTCCTATGTAGTTCAAGTTACAGATCATCTTTATGACTCATATGTGAATGCGCTACTTGGAAGAGCCTTTCCTACACCATAATAAGGTGTTCCCATGTTTTCTCCTATTGCTTTATTTTTTATTATTTTTAAAAATTATTATTTTTTTATTTTGAGAGAGAGAGGGAGCACTCACGGAGGGGTGGTGGAAGGGGCAGAGGGAGAAAGAGGAGGAGAAGCAGACTACCTGCAGAGCAGAGCCTGATGCGGGGCTGCTGCCGGAGCCCAGGACCCTGGGATCATGACCTGAGCCGAAATCAACAGTCGGACACTCAACTGACTGAGCCACACAGGTGCCCCAATTGTTTTTCTTTTTTTTTCTTTAACTTAAATTTTGGTATTACTAAGAAAATACAAAAGAAGTTGCTGAAGGCAACAGCGATCACAATATTCTTAGCAAATGTTCAAACTTCATCATTCACTGTTCAATGAATGAAATTCTAATTTTTGATCTACTACATACATAAAATATATGTGGGCATATGTATGTATGATACATTGCTGGGTCGCATGGAGACGTGCATATAATAATTTACATAATTTAAATCATGGGACCACTTCATCATCATTAGAAGGATTTTGATCCTTAAGTAAAGGCTCTGGACAAAAAAGACTATAAGTGCCTACAGAATGATCTTAAGAAAAAATTGAATGGATCTTTGTAATTCAAACATTACACTAAATTATGGAAATGATTCATATTCTCCCTTTACTGTGGGGTAAAGAAACACAAATATCTTAAGGATAGGAAGAAAATAACCCATGAGCTCACTTATTACATGAGTTGTATTTTCCTTATGCTAAAAATACTAAATTAGTTTTGCTCTTTTAGGTCTTTGTGTCTATAGAAGTAAATCTAATTTTTTTCTCTTAACTTACAATTCTTTTTTTCTATGTTATTCTTTATATGAAAGAGATTGCCTTACTTCTTATTTTCTTACTAATTTAAAAATTTTAAAATCTGTTCTTACAATACCACATATGCCAGCATGGAAAAGAGTATTTTTTGCTAGAGATAATCCTCACTACTAAGAGAGAATATTATCAGACTGCTGGGGTGGCTCAGTTGGTTAAGCGCCCAACTCTGGATTTTGGCTCAGGTCATGATCTCAGGGTCATGGGCTCGAGCCCCACATCTGGCTCCTTGCTCAGCAGGGAGTTAGCTCGAGATCCTCTTTCTCCCTCTGCCCCTGGAACACTGCTCTCTCATGCTATCTAAAATAAATAAATCTTTAAAAAAAAGAAAGACTATTATCTAGATTATTTACATATGTAAAGGGGTCATGTTATTTTATGTTAAAGTATACTTAATTTTGATTGGCTATCTTCAGAAAATTTTAACATTAAATTTTAAAGATTTATATATTTATTTTAGAGAGAGAGAGAGAGAGTGAGCCCTTGGGGGGAGGGGCAGAGGGACAGGGAGAGAAAAACTTAAGTAGATTCCATGCTGAGCACAGAGCCCAGCACGGGGCTCAATCCTAGCACCCTGAGATCAAAACCTGAGCCCAAACCAAGAGTTGCCACTCAACCAACTGCACCAGTCAGGTGCCCCTTAAATTAAATTTTAGCTAGATGATTACAGACAGACAAACTACTTCTGATTCTGGCTTCCTTAGTAAAATGTACAAATCCCAGTTGACAAATTATGGTGTTTCTCTAAAAAATAAGGATTAAAATAAAAATATTTTCCCAAAGACAGGCAACACTAAACTGCTTATGTAAACCCACAGACTTTTTTCATTTTAGTGCCAAAATGTTAGTGAGCGTGTAGGGCTGGGTTCAGGGACGTTTCAGGCTCTTGTTCAGCACTGTCTTGACTGCTGTCCCTGGATAACGAGGTGGGCCGCAGCTCGTCAGCTGAGCAAATCTGCGCCCCACTGTGCTAGGTGAGCCAGAATCCCTGGGATAGGGACGCTGACTAGTGTTTGTGGAACATTTTCACTCATAGGTTTGAAACACAGAAAGTTTTGGTTAACCCCACCTGAATTACCACAATATTCAAGTTAACGTTTTTATTTTACGATGTTTGAAAAGACACAGTTATAAAACAGTTACTAAATTTAAGGTAATTCCCTTTCGAAATCAGGGGATTCACCAATATTTTATATTGACACCACTTTTTAGGAAATCAGCCACTGCATGAGGATCTTTTATGTTCTATTTCTTCTGGTATCGATACTAGGTGCACTTTTTTTTTTTAATTTTTTTTTTAAAAGATTTTATTTATTTATTTCACAGAGGGAGAGAGATCACAAGGAGGCAGAGAGGCAGACAGAGAGAGAGAGGGGGAAGCAGGCTCCCTGCAGAGCAGAGAGCCCGATGCAGGCCTCGATCCCAGGACCCCGAGATCATGACCTGAGCCGAAAGCAGAGGCACTAACCCACTGAGCCACCCAGGCGCCCTAGGTGCACTTTTTGAGGCACCTGCTACTTGGTGCTCTCTAACCATAAAGGACAGAATAGAGGTAAATGAGGAATATATTCTCAAACTGCGGACCAGTGAAACCTGGAAACATGGGAGGAGGAGGGAAAAGAATGAAAGAACCTTGACGTAAAACATATCGAGGGGCACCTGGGTGGCTCAGTTGGTTAAGCATCTGCCTTCTGCTCAGGTCATGATCCCAGGATCCTCAGATTGATGGAGCCCCGGATCGGGCTCTCCGCTCAGTGGGGAGCCTGCTTCTCCCTCTCCCTCGCCCTCCCCTTGCCCTCACTCTGGTCTCTCTCTCTCTCAAATAAACAAAATCTTAAAAAGAAAATGTTGTAACCTATGTCTCTTACCTCTTCCTTTTAAAAAAAATTGCTCATTTCTACAGGTTTTTAAAAAATCTTTTCATACATATTAGTTTGTGTATAAACTTTTGAGGACAAAATAGTGGAGACCTACAATCTATGACCATCTCCTCTAGGCTGGATGTCATCATTTTTCTCTTTCTCTTGTCATTTGTTCTTCTTCTGCCTCTTTTTAAAACACCCTCTTTAGTTCCCAGCTTCTTTGACTTTAAAAAACAGGTGGTGTGATGGGTGGTATTTGACATTCTCGATTAAATAACAGCATTATCTAAAACATCTTCTAAGTTTTCAGGGACCTTCTTTTGTGAAATGTCTATGAAAATTTCTCTAAAGCTATCTTATTCTGTGAGCAACTAGGACTGTCATATCATTATTTGGTGCTGTGGAACAGGAGAGGGGATTTCAGATGGTTTCAATAACCACTTCTGTTATTGTGCTATTCTTCTCCTTTTGGTTCACAGGTAATTTATACTTAAATATACTCTCTATATATGCATCAGTTATAGAAAGAAGTACTGATATTTTGATAATTCTTAACATATTCATTTTTTCTCTTAAAACTTTCTTTTTGGAATTTTAGTACCCCTATCTATAAAATAATTGAGTTTATATGACTTCTTTTTATGATACTGACTAGAAGACTTCCCTCTTTTATTAGTGCTTCCATCTGAGGTTATAAAGGTGATTTTTTAAAAAAAAGTACAATGAAAATTAATCCAGATTTTGGTTAATAATGCAAGGTCACTTTAAAGGACAACTTAAATCCATTCCATGCACCGTGGGGCTGCTTGGCCCCTCCCAAGGAGTCCCCTTGGGAAGTGTAGCAAATGAATCTCCTGCCTCCTCCCTGGCTAGCTGGGTTCTTGTGCCCTTCTCAGACTGGGTGTCTGTACGGCAGATAAACAGATTACTCCCCAGCAGGGGATAGTCTAGTGTCTCAGAATTACAGTCTTAATAGGACCCCCTCTTGCCCACAGTTAGGATTTTCCCATTTCTTTGGAAGGCTTGGGATAGCTTTGGCTTCTGCTGGCTTGAGTTCCATGAGCAGTAGCAATGACCGAGTTGAGGACAGAAGACATTTTGGCACACCTCCACATGTGTGCTAGAGTCAGAGGGAGGTTCTACCCACTAATGAGCTCAGAGGAGAGATCGGAAGACAGCACACACCCAAAATACACCGACTCTCAACAAATGTAACCCAGTCGTTGTCTCTGCTTGGAGAAGAGGGGTGTGGACAGTGGAGTCCATGGTGACTCTGTGAAGGGCAAATTCCAGATTCACTGTCTTTTATTGTAACATTTTATAACCTTTTGTGGCATGGGGGACAGTTATTCTCTGCATCAAAAATGTCACTGAAAATGCTAATCCACATTGAAAAAAGTGGAGAGCCCTTAGCTTCCTAAAATTTTAACGTGTACTTCCAAGCTCACAACCGACTGAAGAAGGTCTGTCTCTACTCTCAACCTAAATGATACCTTGTATCTCACTGGGTTTCTCTGTCATTATTTTAAATCATGACTATTGTTAGGTTTCAGAATCAAGCTGGCATCCTATCTAGCACACCAGGGAGGAATAAGCACAGTGATTTGCCATTACGGAATGGATCAAAACATGTACTATTATTTACCACGATATGTGTCATTATTACACCCCCACAGTGGGCCAGGTACTACCCTGAACACTTTAAAACATTAACTCTAACCCTTCCCAAAATCTGCAATGTAGTTGTTATTACCTTATTGTACAGATGAGAAAACTCGATCCTGAAAGAAATAAAAAGTTACGAACTCACAGCAAATGGTAGAATCAGGATTTGAATCCAGGTCTGTCTATCACCCTATTCTGCCATAGTGGCTCTCAACACATCTGCAATGATCGAGGGCAACGGTTCTCCATAAGAAATGCTTGCATATGGCTCTATTATGAGTAGTCAGATATTTTTTACCTAGTTATAGAATCAGCAGGAATTCTTCAGGTGTAAATGCAGATTGATGTGAGTTTCTTATTAGCAACTTAGGATATGAAGATCACTGTCACCACTGAGGTGCTTTTGAACAACTCTAGAAAGGTTCTAAGAAAAAAATATATTCTATCAACCTCCACAGTAGGTATTTCTGGAAAATTCAGTATATATTAAAAGCATTAAAAATGAGTTTAATGTGAAACAGAAATTCTAAGTTCAGACAGCCTTAAACAGTTTTTTTTTGTTTTGTTTTTTTTGTTTTTTTTTTGTCTTTCCCTTCACGAGGGGCCAGTGGGGAACTCTACAGTGTGGTCCTGTCCTGTGCTCCACAGGGCATCTTCCCTACTAACTGCCTGTAATGTGGCTCCAGTCATGATGAAAATCCAGAATGTTCTGCAAATTTCTGAAAAATTTTATGGGGTAGTACTGCCCCTGGTGAGAATATGACTGTGTTGTTTTTTTTTCACTCATACTCACCAACTTTATTTTTTTTTTCAGTGTTCCAAGATTGATTGTTTATGCACCACACCCAGTGCTCCATGCAATACGTGCCCTCCTTAATACCCACCACCAGGCTCGCCCAGCACCCCACTACCCTCCCCTCCAAAACCCTCAGTTTGTTTCTCATAGTCTACAGTCTCTCATGCTTCGTCTCCCCCTCCAATTTACCCCACTTCACTTTCCCTTTCCTTCTCCTAATGTCTTCCATGTTATTCCTTATGCTCTACAAATAAGTGAAACCATATGATAATTGACTTTCTCTGCTTGACTTATTTCACTCAGCATAATCTCCTCCAGTCCCATCCATGTTGATACAAAAGTTCATCCTTTCTGATGGCTGCATAATATTCCATTGTATATATGGACCATATTTTCTTTATCCATTTCTCTGTTGAAGGGCATTTTGACTCTTTCCACAGTTTGGTGATTATGGACATTGCAGCTATGAACATTGGGGTATATATGGCCCTTCTTTTCACTACCTCTGTATCTTTAAATAGCCAGTAGTGCAATTGCAGGGTCATAGGGTAGCTCTATTTTTAATTTTTTGAGGAATCTCCACACTGTTTTCCAAAGTGGCTGCATCAACTTGCATTCCCACCAACAGTGTAAGAGGGTTCCCTTTCTCCACATCCTCTCCAATACTTGTTGTTTCCTGTCCTGTTGATTTTGGCCATTCTAACTGGTATAAGGTGGTATCTCAGTATGGTTTTGATTTGAATTTCCCTGATGGCTAATGATGATGAACATTTCTTCATGTGTCTGTTAGCCATTTGTATGTCTTCTTTGGAGAAATGTCTGTTCATACCTTATGCCCATTTTTTGACATGATTATCTGTTTTTTGAGTGTTGAGTTTGAGGAGTTCTTTATAGATCATGGACATCAGCCCTTTGTCTGTAGTGTCATTTGCGAATATCTTCTTCCATTCTGTGGGTTGCCTCTTTGTTTTGTTGATTTCCTTTGCCGTGCAGAAGGTTTTTATCTTGATGAAGTCCCAAAAGTTCATTTTTGCTTTTGTTTCCTTTGCCTTTGGAGATATGTCTTGAAAGAAGTTGCTGTGGCCTATGTCGAAGAAGTTACTGCCTATGTTCTCCTCTAGGATTTTGATAGGAGAATCACTGTCGTAAGTGTGTTCCTTTGGCTAAGATGTGAAAAACCTTAGTGGTGGACCAAAGCTGATTCTTCCTTTTCAAGGTCTATCAAAAAATGAGGAATTTGCACCTAATTCTTTGTGAGACTTTTTTACGTTGGGATAGCACATTACTCTGTTAGGTCATTGTATTAGGTATCAATATTATAACAAGTTACCCCCAAAGTTATGTGCTTAAGATAACAAGTATTTATTAATCTCACAGTTTCTGTGAGTCAAAATTTGGGCATAGCTGAGCTGAGCTCAAGGCCTCTTCTGAGTTTGCAGCTATGATGTTGGCCACGGTGACGACCACCTGAAAGCCTGACTGGGACCTGAGGACTCACTCAAAACTCATGCATGCGGCAATCAGGAGAAGGCCTCAGTTCCTTCCTGGCTGCTGACCAGATGCCTCTGTTTCTTACCACATGGGCCTCTCTATGGCGAATGTCCTCATGATGGCAGCTGGCTTTTGTCACAGCAAGCGATCCAAGAGAAAGAATGAAGAAAAGCTTAAGTGCCTTTTGTAACCCAGCAGTGAAAGCTGGACCCTATAATGTCTGTGTTACTCTGTTTGTTAGAAGGGAGTCACTGAGTCCAGACCATCCCCCGGGGGTAGGAGATTTGGGCTCTACCTGTTGATGGGAAGATTATCAAAAGTTTGTGGATATACTTTAAAACCACCATAGTCATCAAACCCAGGGATAAGGTGTCCCTGCTTGTAAGATGAAAGACCTAGAAATTAACAGAATTCCTGTGGATCTAATCAAACATGGGCATAGAGTGCCGGAAAACAGCGTGAGAAGAATGGCTGTCAGTGGGTCGGGTTTGAGGGAAGTCAGGGAGGATGGAGTTGCCCTGAGTTGAGGAGATACTGAGGGTCATGGGCAGATGAGCAGACTCTTGGGGCAACCGTAAGCTTCAGTTGTTTGTCCTCTCTACCTCTGTCTCTATATCTTTCATCTATAGCCCAGAGCTCCAAAACCTGCAGCCTCATTTTATCTCATGGAAAATAGAAAAAAATTCACTGGATTTTTATGTGTTTCTACTTTTTGATGATAGACTTAGCAGGAAATAATTAGACACGTGGAGAGCTTTCAGAATGCCTTCTGTACCTGTCACTGGAGAACTTCGAGCTGAGATCATAATGAGTAGAGCTGTATTAGAACACATTCTCCATTCGGCCACACCTCCTCCAGGCTGAATGAACCCGTCATTTCTTATCAAGTATGTTCTATTTAGCATTTCAGTCAGCTTTCCAATTTAGCTAACTTTCAGGTTCTCTTGTTTACTATTTACTTGTGCTCCCAAGAAGAATCTGAACGTCTCATTTGCATAAACACAATCTGTTGACCCCTTATCTTTTGAAGATCTGCATGCAAAAACTCAGGGCAATCTTGGATGCCAGCTGGAAGGGTGGGCCTCAATGGGAGTATTTCCTCTTCCCCCCACAGGGTCAAGGCTGTGAAGTGCTCCTGCTGAGTAAGGGCCAATCACTTTAGCCGCTCAAAGTCAGGTTCTTATGTTTGCTAATTACCAGGAGATAGCTCATATAACTCAAATTGCAAAGGAATTCACAGGTTCCCCCTGCAGATCAGAGGTATAAAACCCATAAGAAACATGTTTCCTCTGCCTATCCACATTCTGTTCCTCTATCCCTTAAGACCCAGTCCAAGACCAAGCTCTTCTGGTTACTTACTACAGTACTCACTAAAATTTCTCTGCTGAACTTCGTGAGCACCTGAAGCCTGCTTTACACGACTCCTGATGGTTAGTTACATTGTTTATTATTGTTTTCTCAGCTAAGGCTAAAGTGTTTCCTTAGACCCTTAATCCCACTCCACCTCTACGATGGAAATACTCATTTGTTAATTTTTAAAGATCTAGTTATTTCTTAAAATTTGTTGAGGTAACTGTCTTTAAATTATTTAAACTTTTCCTGGGAATTTCATAACTGTGTATTCTACAAGGAATGTAGCTAGCACTCCCTGTTCCTCTGTAGAACTACTCGGAAGGAGAAGATGCTGGAGGCTGTCAGCTGTCTCCCTTGAATCTCAGATTCTTCATTTTATAGCAAGGTAAGAAACATTTTTAAAAAGATTTTAAAATGATAGTAATTATTATTTCTGGAACCTATTATTTACTATTTTAACAATTATTAGAGATGGGATTTCATATAAGAAAAGTCAATCCACCGAAAAATACTTGTTTGTAATAAATATAATAGCAGTGATTTTTGTTGCCCCCACTTATTTTGATTTTCCTTGTTTACAGGGAGAATACCAGGTGAGTAAGCACTGAGCAAACCTGAAATAGTAATCAAGGTCTGCAGAAAATTTTCATTTAAAATATATTATTATGAACAAAATATGATTATCAAAACTATTTGGTGAGCTACTTCACAGGGTCTTTGTTCCCTATGAAATAGCATTTGAGAAAAATAAACAAGAGTTTTTTCTTTAAAATATTAATCACATATGGACTTTTTACTCCACAGAAAAATCTATAATACATTTCAATAACCCTTCTCATTGAAAACAAAACAAACCAAACAGAAAACCACTACGTACTGAGCAGACTTTTTGCATACTTTAACATAGCTAGTCCACACTCTAGAAGGTGAGTAGTATGGGCTCACCTTCCTGAGTAGCAAGCATCCCAGAGGTCTTCCAAGGTCTCATAGCTCCTAAGCTTGAAGGCAGAATTAGAATGCTTCCTAAAGTGAGGTGACAGCTTTGCCATGGGCAGGGTGGATTACACAACCTACGTGACTGTGCGTGGCAGCCCTCTTCACCTGTATTGTACTTGAACAGAAAATGAACTCAATTTCTGTGCCAGACCTAGAGACAAATCACTGTCGGAGACCCGTTCTGAGCCTGGTCCTACAAAGCATTATAAATACCTAGACAGAAGGACAGAAGGGTGTCGCAGCAGGAAGGCAGGGTGTCTCTAAGTGTGGGAGCAACTCCTCTCTGGGTCAGAGAAAGAGCTCCCAACAAGGAGAAGATCCCGAGCTCCCGGGGCGGGTAACCTGTTCGGCATTGAGAGGTCCCTCTCAGACACAGACTGGTGGTGGAGCTGGGGTGTCTGGCAGGCCACATCACCTAGATCGCTCCACCACAGGAGTTTTCAAATAAGACTTTCATGAGTTCTCATAACATGGACTTATAGAATGGAAATCAGGAGAATCAAGTCAGGATTTGCTTTACAGAAATGTACAGTGCAGCCAAATGCTGTAACACATAGTCCATAAGGTGAGGGAGAGCTGACATCACAACGCTGGGTTCACCGTCTGTGCAAGTTCAGTTGCTTTGAATGTTATTTTTGCAACCATTTTTCCTCTTTGCACTAGACTGGGGTATGACCAATGGACTGAGACTATTTCAAACAAAAGGTCTCTGAGGGCCAAGGCTATGCCGACTTCACTTGCTGTATGCAGCACTGGTCAGATCCCAGTAGGCATTGCAGGAATTTATAATGTTATTTGGGGTTGGTAATTATGATCAGGCTATAGCTTGAATCTAAAACAATTCAGCAGTAAAATCGAGACTAAAATGTGAGGTCATTGCCTCCCAGCAGTCACATCAGATTACTGGTGCATGAGTTTGACACTGAGATTTTAGGGAAGGAGACTGCCCTTGAAAAGGGTCCATTCAAACTGGAAGGCCTTCTGGACAAACCAGGGAGAAGAAACTGACTCACTAATGTGCCTGCAAACATTTTAAGACTGTACTTTAAATGATGCTCTGCTTTGAACACATAATTGGCCCAATTCTTCCCTTTCTCTGTGTCTCTAACTCCCATTGAAATCAACGAGAATTGCATATTCAAAAGGACGGGAGAACAAAGTTGCAGGTTGAATTAATGGGATAAAAGACTGCAGATCTCTTAAAGCTTGTGCAATTAAATTGTGGCCTCACACAATTCTCTAGGGTCACCAGCAATTTGCTGGCCTAGGAAAGCCAGCTGACTTGGTTTTCAGAGGTGTCACAATTTATAGAATGAGTTTACTTAGACATCAGCACGTGATCCTTCTCAGCTCAAAATCTACCTCCTCACTCTAATCTCTGTAGGATCTGATACCTCAGTGTGTGGGATTTCACTCGACTGACCTCATCACCAGCTAAGATCATCAATCAGTGGGCAAAATCTCCATTGAAAAGTCATGCAAACTAAGCACATATGGATATCTTATTTTCCTAGAAAAATACTTGTCTATGCATTATTTATATCCATGTTAATTATCTGCTGTCTTTCCCAACTAGAATGAAAGCTCCAGCTGGCAAGAATTTTTCTTATTTATCATTATTTCCTTAGCACTTGACCTGGTTGGTTGTAATTGTCAAATATTTTTAATCATTGAAACACAAGCATATTTGATGAGACACTCATAAAACCACAAGCACAATGTTTGTCGGTAAACATTGCAATTACATAAAATGCGATGTTTGCTTTTAAACATTTCTCCACTAAAGGGAAAGAAGGTATTTACTAACTGCCTACTTTATGATAGTTTCTCCACAAATATTTTTTTTTCAATGAATTCTCACAACAGTGGGTTGGGACAGAGTATTTTTATATTTATTTTACAAATATAGAATTGGAGTCTTAGTGAAATTAAGTAGATTTCCGAAGGACACAGAAGGAGGAAGTGGCAGAGCTGAGGTCCGAATCCTCTACTGACTCCGGAGCCCATACTTACCACTCTAACTTACAGCTTAACATGTGCAAAATAAGGAGAGGAAATTTATCTCTAAAATGGAAAGGGTCTGGACCAGGTGACAGGAAAAAAAGGGTGAGGATTACAGGACCACCAGTGTGGAGAAGGACCGAGGAGGTGCGCAGAGAAGCTGAAGGAGCGTGAACAGACAGGAAGGAAGAGGCCCAGGACTGGCCTTTGGGCTGAAATCCACGCACACCTCGAGGCCGGGCCCCTCACTGGCTTGCTCGCTGACAGCGCGACCACTCTAGCTGGGTGTGTAGGCGATACCGACACATTTCCAGCTGCTTTGACTCGTTTATGGCCTTTGTGGGACCCCCAAGTCCCTGCTCTTTGGTCAGACTACCTCCGAATTCCATCACTTCCGCGTGTTTTATGGACCACACCGGATTTCTTCCTCTCTGTGCGTATCCTGTTTCCCCCGACACAGCAGGAGGGTTTTCAAAGGCTCACCGTTCTCAATCTGTGCTCATACTCAAACCCTGCTCCGAATAGGGGCCCAGGGGTCTGGGGTCACAGGTTAGGGATCTGGACATCCACAAGGGTTTTCCGCCAGTTCTGTGACATCATCTGCGTTTTTTGCACTGGCTGGCACCCTCTCGGGCTCTGGAGGCTGCTTCAAGCCTCCCTTGTCAGACTGTGTTGGCAGTGTGGGGAGGCGTGGGTGGGGCATGAACACTGTCTGTAACTGGAAGCCGAAAGCTGGGAGTTAGGGGCAGTTGTAATAATAAACCTGACCAGTCCTTGTTGACTCTGTGCCTGGTGTTGCTTTGGCCAAGCCCTTTACCCGGATCATTTCATTGAATCCCGCCCCCCTGACTCAGGGAGGCAGAGGCTGCTGGTTCCATCTTCAGGAGTTGAGGGACCTGTGGCTTTTAGCAGTGAAGCACCTTGGCTGAGGTTTGCAATGGGTATGTGACAAAGCTGGGATTGGAACCGGGGTCCTCACCCCCAAGCCGGCATTCTGAAGCCCAGCGCCACCCCACAAGGCTCCCCGCGAGGCCGCAACCGTCTCTGGGAGGTGGTGTAGGTGGCAGTGATCAAACGATCCAGGACTGTTTGTGGAGGGCATCGCCTCATTAGGCCATTAGGACCGTGTTTAAGGTACTGATGACAACTGGGGAGATGAATGTTCTATATGTGGGAAATATGAAAATTAGGCATCAGTTAAAATATGACTTGTACTGCAATTTCACTTGTAAAGTACTTTCACAGTTTATTCTCTATCCCACTAACAGTTTTTTCTCTCAAGTGCTGCCTTCTGTGCGAAGAGGAGCCCGCTGCCTCCCCACAAGGCCGTTTTCATACACGCCGTCTCACAGTTCGCTTGCTGGGGTAGAAGCAGGGAGCTCCTGCAGGAGCCGGGGGCCTGGGTGGGCTGGTGACTCTGCGCAGGCCCCACGGGGAGCAGTGGCAGCAGCCGGGGCGGCCGGCCCTCCGGGGCCCCCGGCCCTGCACACCCTCCCGGGGGTGGCGAATGCCCTTACCTCACCACTGCCAGGAGGAGGACAATTACCTTCCTCCAAGATTTCAGGGGAACAAATTCTGACATTTGACAACCTGACATTTCTCCATGTCGTTAAATATTCTTCGCATTATTATGCTATAACATAACTATCTAATTTCTGTACATTTTTTTACTGTTGTTTATTTAAGTTCCTAATTTTCAACTGTTACAAATAATGCTGGGTTGACTGTCTCTGTTTTTGATTATCTGACCAAATTTCTTATTGTTTCCCTCAAGTAGATTCTTAAAAGTGAAGTTATTAAATGCAAGAATACGAACCATTTTAAAGCTCTTAATACATAGTCCCAATTTATTTTATGGAAAGACTTACGTTGCACCTCTACCAGCAGTGTTTAAAAATGGGCCTATTTCATCAAATATACTTATAATATATGTTTAATTTTTCACAAATTTGCAGGTCAGGATTATCATTTTAATATCTTCTTATTAACTACCAGTTAGACTTTAGGCTTTTCATATCTTTTATTAGCTTTATCAATTATTTGTATACTTTGTCCCTTTTAGTACTGAGGTTAAATTTTCCTCATTAGTATGAGTTTCCTCAATAATCAGTAATCAGTGTTTTCCCATATTTGTTGGTCATATTTCCTCAGGTTCCTCCTTACTTAGCTGCCATTCCATGTCTTCATTATCAGAGGCTGGGGTGCCTCTGTCTCCTGTAGTTACTCCCACCAAGTTCTTCCTGTCACCATAGGGGGTGGGAAGCTCTTTATGTCAGAAGCATGGGATTAAATCATTTAATAGTCTGATGTTAGCACATGGTGTGGTGGTTGGAAAAACAGTACATCAAGGGAGTGCATCATACCCAGTTCTATGAAGATATGCAGACATAGGAAATGAATCACAAATTATGACTTTCCAGGCTTCAAACTTTCCAAACTGAGCAGGGAACTTGATTGAAATGCAAACATCCAAATGAGGAGTAAGAGGGAGAAACACAGGGTGGTGTGTGAGAAAAGCGAGGTGGCAGCTCCTTGAGGGGTGGAACCCTAGCTCTTTTACCTGCATTTCCTTTGTGCTCTCATTAGCTCCGGCACACAGCAGGTCTGCATGGGCTTGTTGGAGGGAGGGCACACAGAGGACCGCACCTCCTCTCCAGACTGCCACTCACTGGCTCTGCTACTTTGGACAAGCCAATTGCCATTGTTGAGCCTCCATTTCACCATCTATTTTTTTTAAGATTTGATTGATTGACTGATTGATAGAACATGTGAGTAGGAGGAGGGGCAGAGGTAGAAGGAGAGAGAGAATCTTGAGCAGGCTCCATGCCCAGCATGGATCGCGACATGGTGCTCAATCTCACAATCCTGTGATCATGACCTGAGCCAAAATCAAGAGTTGGATGCTTAACCGACTGAGTCACCCAGGTGCCTCCAATTCACCATCTAAAATGGGTATTGCACAGGGCTGTTGCCAAGACCCAGTGAGAGAATTAATATAAAAACAACCTGTGAACTGTGCAGCAAAAAGGAACTATAAGTCAGCATTTTCATGGAAGTTTTGCTGTTACTTAGTATCTTAAAGGAAAAACTCATTGACAAGCAACAAGCAATCGTGGCAAGAAGCCATGATTTTTTTCAGATGACAATTCTGGTTTCTTTTCATTCTCCCTCCCTCTCTTGCTCCCTGCCCACAATACATGTTTGAATGTCCCTAAAACACAAGCTCTAAAGTTAGTTAACTTGATTTATATTGTGGCCAGCATAGCCTGCTGAACAAAATGTTTCGATGAAAAGTCTGCAGGAAAATTCTGTCATACACGCATACAGGTTGTATAATACATTAAAGGTTAGCATACAATATTAATTAATGACCTTTCTTTGCTGTGTGTGTCAGGATGTGCCGGTCATTAGGAACGGCTTCATAGATATGATGCTGAGTACTGGCAATGGGCAGGAATTGCCTGGTGTGCAAGTGGGGAGGGTAAGAGGGTATTTTTACTGGAAGAGCGTGTTGGAAGTTCTTGAGGTACGAAAGGCCATGGCATGGGTCCTGGATGGCTTCTCTGAGAGGCAGAGATGGCTGCTGTGGAAAACAACCCATCAAAAACTCAGCCGCCCAGAACAATCAAATTGAGCACCCTTAACATGGCTCTTAAAAGTAAAAGAGTTCTGTGTAAAGGGTATAAGGACAAAGAATGAAGCTGACAATGTAGTAACAACCTCTTTCCTCTGTTCTTGAGACCCTGATCCCTCTGTAGAATATTTTCGTGGTTTTGGCATTCTTCCTCCATATGAAAGTGACTTGTGGAGGATGTGATGTCACTGGTCCTCCTTGAGTTGTCTCTGGTTGCTTTTCTCCAGGTAAGTGCTGCTAAGGCATCAGGTGAATAAGAAAAAGTTTCCTTCAGGAATTCCAAGTCCTGCCTAGAGGTGAGACTTCTCATGGTCTCCATCCCCTCCCCTCCCCAAATCCGGTTGCAACCACCCAAGGAGAAGCTGACTTTGCATTTATTTACTTACTCCAAAGCCCACTGAGTGAAGCGGGAACTCAGTTATCCTTGGTTCTACCATCTACTTTAGGGCAGATAAAATTTAATAATGCTTAAAACATCTTTCTGGTCAGGAATCACTGACCACCACAGAGTTAGTGCTGATTAGCTGTATGTTCTAAACGGAAACATACCTTTTATCTAAATTTAAACGCCTTCACTATTCTCTTTTTTCAAAGCAAGATAAATATTGTAATATTTTAGAAAATCTTTCTAACAATGATTAACACTTGCTCTCCCCACCCCATCCCCTTTTCCTATCTGCTGGAATGAAAAACAAACAAACAAAAAACCAAAAAACAAAACCATGGAGAGGGAGAACTTGAAGCCATGTCCTCTGTTTGGCGCCCTGGGGCGTGACAAGCAGCGGGAAGCAGCGGGTTTTGCGGGAACGCTGTGCACCATGGAAGCAATGGGAGTCGAAGCTGGGAAGTTCCGCTGGGATCAGAGTCTGAAGAACCTCTGTGCTGAAGCCTTTGGCCTTTACCCTGCAGGCGTTAGTCTGAGGCAGCCTGACAGCTGTTTTAGAAATCAGATGTGTTTTAATAAAGACAAAGATGGAACACTAGCTCCTGAGTGTGGTATGAAGTGGAAAAGCTGTTACTCACATGTTATGGCTAAGGAAACAGAGGCGCAGAGACTGAAGCATTCGCTGAGGACATCACAGCCAGGTGGCAGATGTGATGGGGCCAGTGTCCCCCCAACGCTGCCTCTGATACCTGGAGCTGACAGAGGAGGAGGAAGAGGGGGCGTGGGGAGCAGGACAGGGAGAAGCAGGGAACAAGTCCACCATTAGCTGTTGGACTATCAGTTCACACAGTGTCTTGAAAGGATTCCTCCCATGTGGCAGTTTTCTAAACAGCAACAAAAAATGTTCTTAATATAAAGTAGTGCCAACTTGGAGATAAAGACGGGAAGGAAGAATCCCCGTATGCAGTCTGCGAACACGACTCCCCCTCCCACCAAGGGTCTCTCTCCCAGGGTACTGTTACCAAGAGAATAAAAGGAAGAGAGTGAATCATATTACTTCCCTATCATCAGGTTGAAGGGGAAAATAATGAGTGGGAAGAGAGGCAGCAGCAACTTCAGAGGTGGAATTAAAGTGCTTTCAGGAAGCCATTGCAGGAAAACAGCAAGAGAAACTGGACAAGCCTCTGAGAGTCACTCAAGGCCGAACACGAGTCTTTGCCCAGGTGCCCCTGCAGCCTCTGCTCACTTAGAGTTTGCCAAGTGCTTCTGTGGTGGGCACAATAACGTCTCCTCACCAAAGATGCCCACGCCCACATCCTAATCCCTGGAATCCATCATAAATGGCAAAAGGGACTGTACAGATGTGACTGAACTGAGGGCAAAGGGGAGATAATCCTGGATTATCTGGATGGCCCAAGACCATCACAGAGTTCCTGCCAAGTGGAAGAGGAAGGCAGAAGAGTTGGCCCCAGTGATGGAAAGTGAGAAATACTCTGGCAGGTATTGCTGCCTTTGAAGGTGGAAGCAGGAGGCCATAAACTGAGGAATGGCGCAAGTTCTAGAAGCTAGAAAAGGCAAGGAAACAGATTCTCCCCTAGGCCCTCCTGAAGGAAGGCGACCCTTCTGACCCATACTAGACTTCTGACTTCCAAAACTGTAAGATGACAAATCTGTGTCGTTGTAAGTCACCTCATCTGTGGTAAGTTGTTGTAGCCGCATTAGGGAGCTCAAGTCTCCCTACAGGCTCAGAACTGTGCTAGGTGCTTGCTGACAGGGAGTCATGGGATGCTTAAACTAATGCAAATGGGCCCAGGGCTCCGGGATACATATTCATAGCATGGGAGTTTTCTGGGCCCCAGATGTGCCAATGTCCTCTGGGAGATTATGAAGGGGGGTGGGGAGAGTTCATCAGTCATTCCCGGCCCTCCCCCTCCCCCACCCCAGCACTTTCTTTTCCCTCATAATGCCATTCTCTGCTGCTTCCGATAAGAAATATTCTCAGAATTACAAAGTCAGAAAATGGAGGAGGAAAAATGCAAGTATTTGTATGGTAATGTATTGGAAAAATAACTTACTTTCAAAAATTGGTTACTTATGAGACTTACAAATAAAATTGTACACCTTCTTCGCCTCATTCAAAGTGGCTACCTGTGTAGAGAGAAGCAGGCAGCTTGCTGGGTAGTTTGTTGAGAACTGAAATGAAGTGAATCATAAAAAGACCACTTAAAGACCCTCAAAGACCCCTCTATGTGTCATATCAAGTAAAGTGTACTTACATGAAATTTAATTTTTTATTATAAAATATTTGAGAAGTTTTTCGTAATTTTTATTTTTAAAATATTTACTACATGTATCTTATGTAACCCATGATTGGTTATGATTATTCGGTAATGATCCTGCTTAGGAATTCTAATGAAGTGAGCAAATTAAATGTACGGGTTGTTTGCAAGTACACTGAAATATTTATGAATACTAAATTTAACAATTAATAAAGTTGACATTAGATTACATTTTATTGATATTTCTTAATTTCAATTTTGTAGTTTCCTTATTTGAGAATAAAATTTTTGTTTCATTTTCTTCAACATTTTCATAGGCCCAAGGCACTGTGCTCATAGTGCTCACGGATGAACCGGCCCCGCAGATCAACACCACACTTAGAGCTACGAATGCTTCTTTTATAACGTGCGCACACCAAGCGGGAAGAATTAAGGTTACTATGGAAACTATAATATAAATTCTAGCCCTGAATTATTACTAATTCAATCAGCCTGCTCCTGCAACTCTCTTTTCGGTGATATGATCATCATTTTCATGGAGGGGGACTCCTTACTGTGGGGTCAAGAGAATGGACTTTCAAGCCACTGGGCTCCAGGTCTGGGCTCTCCTGCTCACTTCGCTGTGTGACTTTAAGCCCCCGGAGCCTAGATTCCCCATCTGTAACATGGAGGTAGTAACAGCAGCCACCTCAGACGATTCTGCCGATTAAGTGGTTTGATATTTACAAAGCATTTACAACAAAGACTGGTACATACGTTCCATATGTTTCCTGAGTTAAAAAAAAAAAAGTATTTATTCAGAATATACTCTGTTCAACTGTATGGTCTGCAAGATGGAGACTGGGACACAATCCCTATCCTCAAGATACTAAATTATAGGGGGAAGCATGTGCTGGGACCCAGGTATGAACAAAGTAATTCGAAAATTTATGGGAAAGTTCTCATTTTAATAATGAAAACTGTTTTATCCAGTTATAATTGAAACTATTTAAAACATCTTAAGAATCTCCAATATTGAAACTAAAATTAATCGAAACATAATAGTGCCTATTTTGTTTGCTGTCTTATGCAGTCCATTGTGATTGCTTTGTGTAAAGGCACACAGACAGCGTGCCCTGTGCCAGAGCTTTCCAGATTTTCTTATTTAACTCTCTCAACCTCCCAACAAACTTTGAGACTCGTATAATCACTTTCATTTTACAAAAGAATTACCTGAGTCTCAGCTATGTTAAGGCAGAAAGGAATTTGAATCCAGGTAAAGCTCTCAGGCTCAAAGCCAATTTTACTACCTCTGAACCAGTAGATTTAAATCTTTGTAGAAACCTAGCTTTAAAAAATCGTACATTGTTAAATGCATTGTTTTGTTAGTATAAATATAAGATACGTTTATAACTTTTTTAACAGCTCTAGTTATAACAATAAATATCTGTCACAAAGTCAATCAATGAAAATAGTGTGGCTATCCTGATGAACATAAAAACTTGAAATCAGAGGTTACGGATGAGGACCACAGTCATACTGGTCTCTGAGCCTGATTAATTTCTGTTTTTCTTTTTGTTGCATAGGATTTAGAAAATCCTGCAACACATAGTTGTAATAGATTTTTTAACAGGTCACCTTGTAACCAGGCTATTCTTCAACTAAGGCAACAGAGAAGCTTGAATGACAGGAGAAGGAGTTAATTTCTGTTAAATTCTATTTTTATTGCACTGGTTTATCAAGCCCCTTTTCTATGTTAGGCAAGGTGGTGGTTGCCAGGGATTCCATGGTGCACATGACAGACATAGTTCTTGGCCTCAGGATAAGTGTTTTGAAAGGGTCGAGAACATTTACTGGAGTGGAACATTTACACAGATGGATTTTTCCCCATAGATATAAATATAGAGGGTCTAATTAACCTCTCATGGAAAGATTTCTCCCAGTAGAATTTATACTCACAGGTCATGGATTCTGGGCATCAGGCATAGATTGACTGGCATCCTTGGTAGACTGAAACCAAGATTTTCTCCATCTACCATCCTTCACTCACTTATCACTGAATCTCTGCTCTGGCTTTAGTAACCCTGGGTACTGGGTTATTTACTTTGGGAGCTGCGTACCAGCTCCTTTTCTAGTTTGGCTAAGTATGAGGCTAGGGTTGTAAGGCTCTTGAGGTTCCTATGAACTTTTTTGGACTCTTTGGAAATTAGACTATAATTTATGAAGCACTGAAAGAACTACGTCCATTCCAGTGATGGATATAGTCCAGGATGAAGCTGCTAAAGAAACCCTAACTCCCCCTTGGTAACAAGAACTTCACCAGTTGCCACTAAAAAACATTAAGAAACTGGGGAGAATAACCTTTGGGCTTTAGAAAGAAATTAATTCACTATGACAAGAGGACCTAAGATTGCAGACTTCATTTTCTTTGGACTTTGATTTGTAAAGCAATTAAATATTTGGACTTAAATTTTTCCCCAGGAATTTGAAAATGATAGTGAGTTAATATTCAAACTTAGGGCATCTTCATGTTCGTGGGCAAGTGTCAAAGTATCTTAATTGTGTTTGATCTCAATAACCTGTTATGTGCTCTCTTGGAAACCTAGCTGCACATAATCTGGAATAGGGAAGAGGAAATAGATTTTCAGCTTTGGCTACAGCGTAGCCTTGGAGCTAATTTAATTGATATATGGTTCTCATCAATTTCAAGGAAAATAAACCTACAGTGCCCATGAGTGATCCCATAATAATTCCCAAAAGGGCAGTAGTTTTCACTGGAAGAATGGCCAGCAGGAACAGAGCTGTCCTGATAGTTTGCTGATACCCTCCCTCAAGGGCAATAGCCACACTGCAAGTGGGAAAACAAACAGCTGGGTATGGTGGCCTAAAAAGATGTCAGTCAGATCTCCTATGCAGGTGCCTGACACCCCCAGATGTCCCCCCTCTGGGTCCAGCACCATGTACACTGAGGCCAGGCTTCTCCCGGGTGGTTCCCAGCCATTGCTGAGCATGGTGAGAGCACTAGGGCAGCCCCATTCTTGCCTGATATGTGACTTCTCTAACAGGTGACTGGCTTCAGGACTTTCCCACTGGCCTGTCCACAACTTGGAATGGTGCCACACCTACCCAATCATTCTTCCTTCCCTCCCTCCTGCCATGGCCGTCCTTCCACGGATACATCCTGATCTGAGGCTCTCCTTACTTACTCCTGCTTCTGCCTTATATCCTTCACAGGCATTTCCCCCAACAAAGACCTTGCACATCTAATCTCGTCTTGGCGTCACCTCTCAGAGGACCTGAACGAACACACTGAGGAATGTTAGGGAGAAGGAAAGCATTTTTTTAAAATGTCAAGTTAATGGGTGAGCCTGGTGGTGGGTGTTGAGGAGGGCATGTATTGCATGGAGCACTGGGTGTGGTGCATAAAAAATGAATCTTGGATCACTGAAAAAATAAAATTAAAAAAATGTCAAGTTAAAATGAAATGCTTGAGACTTCCTTCTTGCTACCTCTACTTCCCCTGCCCCAGGTTCCATTGGATGTATTACACAAACTGCGTCGTGATACCAAGTATGGAAAAAAAAAAAAACCAAAACATGATTTTGCTGTGAGAAGAATATCTTTAGGGAATTCTGACCAGAGCAGATTAGGTTGAACTGGATCCCAAGACAAAAGGGAGGATACTAAAGGTGAGAAGTAGAGGACAGGGATACAGTCACATTTTAAGCTAAAAAAAGGAACTCTGGCTAAAAAGTTGAATCTCTTGGCTCCAAAGAAAGTTGCAGGTAATGCTCTGAAGCAGGGAATTTGTCATAGTTAAGAAAGGAAGCAATTAAAGTAGGAACCATCTCAGAAGCTTTTTCCAGGTCAGTATGAATAGTAACAACATTCCAGAGATAGTGCTAAGCAGGCACGGAAAGGGACATATTGGAGGCAGAAAAGATACTGCTGAGCCTGGTTTATGTAGTAAATGAAAGTCCGGGCCGGGGAAGCTGAGGACAGATGGAAGGACACCAAGGAGAGGGCTGTCACTCAACAGACAGCTTATATGTTTGAGGCACATTTTCAAAGGTTAAAATCTAATTTGAACTAAAATCCACCAGATAAAAAATGAATGTGTGAATATTTTTAAAGAAAAGATGTTAGCATGGGGAGCTGGTCATGCTTTAGATAATTTAACTCCCAAACAATTAATCAAAATATGAAATGATAGAAAGGAAACATCCAAATTTGTGTCAGATGACGCTAGTCTAAAATTTAAAATTTTCAGAAGGCACACAAGAGCGCCAAGAGGATCAGAGATTCAGAGGTTCCACTGAAGTCAGAATCAGTTCCCAGATTTTGATAGATTTCAGGCAAGATGTGTCAAAAGATAAGCTTGACATGGACAGCCTGTTTCCCTTGAAAATTAAGCTTTTGTGTACAGAGTTCTTCCGGTAACCAATTTCTACTTTCACCTCTGCCTCCAAAAGCAGGTCTCACAAGACTCCACTTCAGCTAAAACCTGTCAAATCCCCTGACTGCTTTTCATTACTGAATTCCTTCTGCAAGTTGCGCCATTTGTGTTAAAATAACAAATTCACATCTGATTGATTTGTGAAGGAAGGAACTGCCTCAAAATTATTCACTGATTTTCTCTAATATACAAACAAGCAGCAAGTGTAGGGGAAAAACACATTTGTGAATTGAGCTGTTTGCTTTTTGTGTAGCTTTTCTAGTGAAATACATGGAGACGTTCATTCCAGATTCTGCTTTTTTTCACTTTCTAATATGGTGGCTCCACGCCTCCCCACGCAAGTGTTTCCCTTCCATTAATGTTAATGGAAGTCACTCTTGTGTATCAGGGGGAGAACAGACCCCTTTTGTCTTTTTAATTGGTCCTATAAAACAATAAATGAACGCACTGTGTGAGTTCTATCTAGAAATAAATTCGGATCATCCATACTATGCTGCTTAAAAAAAAAACCCACATTTTTTAAGGGAAGATAATATGCAGCTTCCTGGTTGGACACTAGCTAGGAGCCAAACATACATAAAAAAGTACATCAAGATTAAAGGGATAATAGGTAATTTTGTTCTTTAGGAAGATGATGTTACTAAGTGTGTCTGCAGAGCATGGGGCAGAATACAAAGCACAAGCTCCTGTTAAGATGAAGCAATTGCAACTGCAATTTAATGGAGGACAAGAAAGCAATTAACGGTGTAAAGTCATTGATGAGAAGGAGAGACCTGGAGATTACAATCTTATTAAAACAAAGGCTGGTACAACTTGATTATAATGAGTTAAGTTGAAAGATCTCCAAAACAATCTTGGTGTGCAGATGTGGAAAAGAAAACATAATTTACCCTATTATTATACATCGGGCCCCTACGCTGCTGACAGCGTTGGGATCTTTCGCAGATCAGTATCTCAAACAAACGGAACGGAAGCTGCCTCCAGGACTCACTTCTGCAGGACTGCACTGAGGGGTCAAGGGGAATTCTATTACTACTACCTAGTCAAAAATTATGGTTCAAAGCATGATGATTTTTTTTTAAGATTTTATTTATTCATTTGACACAGAGAGAGAGATTACAAGTAGGCAGAGAGGCAGGCAGAGAGAGAGAGAGAGAGGAGGAAGCAGGCTTCCTGCTGAGCAGAGAGCCTGATGTGGGCCTCGATCCCAGGACCCTGGGATCATGACCTGAGCCGAAGGCAGCGGCTTTAACCCACTGAGCCACCCAGGCGCCCCGTAAAGCATGATGATTTTTAGCACTGATGTTAGGAACCTTTCTAGAACAAGTTTTTTTGGAAGTAGGCTTTGTTTTTTAGTTTTTTAGTTAGTTTGGTTGTTTGTTTGTTTAATTCTTTTCCTCTCTGGCCTTTTTATGACATCACTAAGACTGTTTTGCAGGTCAGTGTAAAGTAACCAGTGGTTTGAGATGAACTGAGCTGTAATCTTCTGACACTTCCCTTGCTGATTCAATATTTTAAGATAAATATCATATAAGAACAGTAAGAAAAGAAGCACCAGATTAAATGATGAAAAAACACAGCTTAAAAACCTGCGATGGGATTTAAGGCAGGTTTCCCCAAAACATGCCACTTTGACATGTTGATCATTTTGAATTAAAGTCACTTAAGAAACAGCCAGAACAAGAAAGACACTCTGCCCGGCCTCTGTCCCCTGGAAAGCAGGAACTATGTTTCCGGATGCCAGTACCCTCCCTGCGCTTGGAGAGTAGAAGGCACCCTTATCATCAGAGATATTTAAAGCTGAGAAGGCTGTATAAACAAATCGTGTTACTTCTTCATTAATTTGCTACTCCAAGCCCAAACTTTGTCTTGTCAATTCTTCACAGATTTATTGTCTCTTTTTCCAAAGGATATAAAAGCTGCCAGCTTTGGTCACTTCTAGTCTCATATTTTTATGAGCTCTTGTACGTGTGAAATTAAATTTGTTTTTCTCCTGTAATCTGTTTTATGTCAATTTAATTATTAGACAAGCCAAAGAAGCTAGAAGGGAAGAAAGGAAAAATTTTCCTCCCCTACACCTGCAGTTGATTAAGTTAACATTTTGGTTTATCAACCCCTCCCAGTTGATAAAAAAATTCTTCTTAAATAAGTTCTGAAGAACAAGTTAAATAATTTTTTTCACTCAAATCTGTAACATCTTTTTAATTAACATAGACTTCAATGAGACTCAATTTTTCCATCAATTCTTAAAGACTAATTTTTTATTTTACAAGCCATTTAATAAACTCTCTATGCATATTTTATAAATTGAAACATCTGCTTCTATTTTTAGTGGGACTATTCCATGTGTCCATGTTAGATAAACTATTGTGTCAAGTAAGGAAAAATGTGGCTTAGAAAGAGAAAAGATTTTTTTTCGCCCCCACAAAAACTTTACATAGTTGGGGGCGCCTGGGTGGCTCAGTCATTAAACATCCCGCTCTTGATTTTGGCTTGAGTCATGGTCTCAGGGTCCTGGCATGGAGCCCCTGGTCAGGCTCTGTAATCAGAGCTGAGTCTGCTGCAGATTCTCTCTCTCCCTCTTCCTCTGCTCCTCCCCCTGCTCTCTCTCTCTCTTTCCCTGTCATATTATTTATACCGGCAAACGTCCCAATCCTTGTCAGTCAGGTGGTGCAACTGTATTCCTTTGTAGCTCTAATCTGCATTTCATTGAGTGCTAGTGAATTGAGCAGTACTGATATGTTTGACCATTACTATTTCCTCTTCTGTGAAGTAACTGTTAAATCTTTTGACCTATTTTCATTGCATTGTCTTTTTGTTATTGATTTGTAGGTATTCTTTGTATATTTTAGATTACCTTCCTTTATTGAAATGGTTAAAAGAACAGACTTTGGATCCAGTCTGCCTGGGTTCAAATTCCAGCTCTACCACTTATTGTGTGGACTTGAGCAAGTTTCCTAACCTCTCTGTGCCTTGGTACATCTAGATGTGGGGAATCTTTCTACTTGTCTCACAGGGTAGCTGTGAAAATAAAATTCATTCATATATATAAAGTACTGCATACAGTATCTGGCACATAGTAAGCACTCAAAAATCACCAGATATTATTCATCAGTTACAGATTTTTAAAATTTCTCCTTTTTGGTAGTTTAAAATTTTCATTTTTTAATGACATCTTTCAATGAACAAAAGTTCTCTAATGTAGTTGAATTAATCAATTTTTTTCAAGGTTTAAACTTTATATTAAGGAATTCCTCTCTTCCAAATTCATTAAAATCTTCTGTAGAATGTCTTCTAAATGTTTTATGTTACCTTTTATATTAAAAATTTTAAGACGTGTGGTATTAAATTTTGAGCTACAATGTGAAGTAGGTGTCCAATTTCATTTTTTAAATATGGACAACCAATTTTTCAATACCATTTATTGGAAAATCCATTCCTTTCCCACTTGTCCAAAATGCCAACTTTGTCACAAATCAAGTTTCTGGATATGAGTAGACTCTCAATTTTTCTTTTTATGGGTTCATATCCCTGCATTGTGCCAATACCACATTGTCTTAATTACTATAGATTTATAATAGTTCTTGAAATCCTGGAAGCAAATCTCTGCAGTTTGATTTTCATTGGGAGTGCCTTAACTCATTTTGTTTTTACAATCAAATTTTTATGAGAAGACAGATATGTACGTTTGGGGGTGGGTGGAATTCTCCAAATGGGATTATTTTATAATATTCTGTGTGGCTTTTGAGGTTTTTTAAAATCATCAATCATGTAAAAATATTTTTTTATAAAAATGATTTGTTTGATTAAAAAAATACAGGAAAATATAAAAACAAAACCAAAAATTGTCTTAAGTTCCACTTCTCAAGACATTCGCCATCAACAATTTTTATATACCTCCCAGACTTTCCTTTAATACATAAAACTATATGGAGGTATATTTATAGACAAGTCTTTATATAAAAAGTTTCATATTATGCATTCTGTTTTATTGCTTGCTATTTTTTTATTCAACAACACATTGCAAAGATCTTTCCATGTCAATGAAAATTGTCATACTTTTTAATAGTTTATTAGTCAACTTTGCTGCAATATCAACCCCAACAGTTCAGTGCTTTATAAATACAAATATTTATTTGTTGTGTACATGGCATGTCTGAAGTTGGGGGTCACCCCCCACAGCTCTGCTTCATATGGTATCTCATTTCCGGCTTTAGGCAGCCCCTATTTAGGACAGAGGCTGAGGGAAAGATCAGTGGAGGCATGTACTGGTTCTTAAAGTGACTTGCACACACTGTGTGTCACCTCCGTGCACATTTCTTTGGTCAAAGTGAGACACGTCACTGCGTCTGACATCAATAGGGTAGAGCAGTGTACTACTCCCAAGGAAGCTCTGCTAGGCACAGCAGAGGATAGGATATGGAACCCTTTATCGAGGAAGGGAAAGCAGATGTGGGAACAACCTACCACAATGATGGTTATATAGTACTTCATTGTATAAATCAGATGGCGCAATTTGGTTCTATAAGTCAAATTTGGCATGCATATATATGACCTACACAGTGTTTTCTTTTACAATTAGATTTCAAATCCAATTTCTAACTCCTGTTTCAGGAAAATTGGAAAATCTTGCAGCCTTGCTCAGCATTATTTCATGGCAACAAAGAGTTGGACCTGAGAGTGGCTATCCCCTTGAGGAAGGAAATGCCTCCATCATCTATAGTCCGCATCCTTTCCTACTGTCTTACCGCTGACCCACTTCCTTTACTTAACTATGGTCGTGACCCATCTTAGGCATTTACCTGGATTGAACTGTATCCTCCTCTGATTAACATGTAGGATATTTCTTTTCATTATTATATAAAAAGCTGAAACCACTAGCCTTGAATCTACCTTTGAATACTCATTCAAACATCTAAGTCTTAAGAGAGATTGATAAAATACATTCTGAATTTTGATAAATATTGCCAAACTATCCCTCCAACAACACACAAGCATGCTCCTTTCTTTTCACACCGCCAACAAAGGATATTATGACGTTGTTTCTTCCTTGCTTATCTAGTAAGTCATAAGGGATCATTTATTATAATCACAACTTGCATTTTTTAATTATTAGCAAAGTTGAATATATTTTAATATTCTTACAGGCTTTTCCTATTTCTTTCATTAGTATGTATGCATGTCAATTGCCTGTTACTTCCTTTGCCTGGTGTCCTATAGGCATATTTTTAAAAAAAAATTAACTGATAGGGACTCTTTATGTTAGGAATATTGATTCTGTCATCATGTCCTAATGTTTTCCAGTGCATTTTAGTCTTTCACTGTGGCTTTGGTTATAGAATTTATGTGTCAATACTGCAGTCACAGCCATTAGTCTTTTTCTTTATGGGTCCTCCCAATTAGGTCTGTAAAAATGTTTACTTATATTTTAATTTAATATATTTATGTGCATCATATTATAGTATGTTATTTTACCCACCTGGAACTTATTTTCATGGAAGGAGTGATGCTTGAATTCATATTTTTTTTAATAGTATGTAGCCAGCTGTCTTTTTTTTTTTTTTTTTTGAGACAGAGAGATACAGAGAGAGAGAGAGAGCGAGCGAGAGAGAGAGAGCATGAGCAGGGGGAGAGGCAGAGGGAGAGGGAGAAGCAGACTCCCTCCTGAGCCAGGAGCCCCGTGTGGGGCTTGATCCCAGAATGCTGGGATCATGACCTGAGCCGAAGGCAGACGCTTAACCATCTGAGCCACCCAGGCGCCCTGTAGCCAGCTGTCTTGATACTATTATTGAAAAATCATCCTCCCTCCAGTTATTCGATACTCTGTATTTATTATTGCACTAAATTGCCTTATACATTTGTGACTATTTCTGTATTCTTTATTCTACCGATTTCTGTATTCAGTCTAAACCCAATATTGTTTTAATTCTACAGCTCTACGTTTTAACATCTAGAATAATTATTCCTTTTCCATTATTATATTCATTATTTTTCCATACCTTTAGTCGATATTTTTATATCTTTATCATTTTAAATAAACCATATAGCCATTTTGTCAAGGTATCCTTTTACTTTGCTTTCTCTGTTATGTTTTGCATTATGGTTATACCTGCTTCAGAAAAAGTTGACTTATTTCTCTATGCTCTGAAATAGTTTAATTAGCATTGGAATTACTTAATTCTTGATGGTTTAAAACAGTTTTCCTATAAAACCATGTGGGTCTAAGCATTTTTTAGGGAGTATCTTTAAAACAGCTTTCTAAAGTTATTTGTAGTTATTGGTCAATTCAAGCTTTCCAATTTGTGGGTTATGAGTTACTTTATAATTTAAAAGTACAGGATAGGCAGACAGTAATCAACAAGTATATGTTGTATATTAGGAAGACAACAAACCACTGACTGGGTCCACCTAGAATGGGCAATATGGCTTTTTAATCAATCCATTAATGGGTTAGGGGAATGAATTAGGGAAATAAGGTTCAATGATGGTGAAGATGACAGTGATGGTGACGATGATACAGAGAAAATGAACTGGGCTCCTACATGACACTCCATTTTCTCCTTTCATATTTCTTTTCTTGGTTTATGACATCCTCACCCACCTGGTTGGTCAAGTTAGCAAACAGAAGCCATCCTTTTTGCCTTTACTCATGCTCTTTCCTCTGTCTGGTAACATCTCCACTTCTTATTTGATCTACCTGACAACTTTTTCACATCTTTCGAGACCCAGTTCAAGCACCAGCTCCTTCATGAAGGCCTCTATGTTTCCTCTTCCGTTCATCCCTCTTGGATACAATTAGGTGTTCCTTCCTTTTGTCTGTGTCACTTTATGGGCATCTCAGTTAAGAGTCCTTATCATACTTTATTGTAATTACTTGTCTAAATGTCTTTCTCCTTCATAGAACATTAACATTTTGGAGCATGGGGTCTAGGACTTATCCACCTTCTATCTGCCTGGTATTTGGCAATGTCTGGTATTAGTAAATGTTCAGCAAGTGTCCACTGAATGCACAAAGCAGGGGTAGTGGCTTTCTTGGGGTGGGAGTGGGGTGGCAGACGCAGGCAGGAGATGTTTCACTGAGCATTTCTCAAATGGAGGGGTCATAGGCCACAAGGGGGAGGAAGGAACCATAAACTTGCTGGAGTGTCCCAGAGCTGGAAATAGTGCATTCGTATTAGAACAGCGGGAAGAGCATAGACTGTGTGCAACACGCTGCTGGAGCAGTAACTTTTTGGCAGCTGGGAATGTATTGGACTAGAGAAATACGGAATTACAACAAATACCTCTAGGTGATTCAGCTGTATCCCTAGTGGACCAATGTGGCATTGTTCCTTGAATACACACAACACCTTGGACTCAGTGCCTCTTGTTTAATTTCAGGTCATGCAAATCTCTAATCATTTGTGCTAAAGTAATGAAGGTGCAAATGTTCCTTCTATTTTATTTTATTTTTTTAGAAATGTTCTTTGAAGGAACCAAGAGAACATTAACAGTATAACAGCAATTTAAAATAAGAAGCTTTTGATGAAATCGTTTTAATTATGGATCCCACTTTGGCATACTTCAGTTTTGATCATTATTTTGGATCTCATACACATGGCAATTTGAGTTTTACTTAAGAAAACAAGTAAACTAGAATTACCACACACAGCTTGTGAGTAAAACCACAGTTACAACCGAGTGATTAGGAGCCATCTAATTGACCTAGAGGTATAGTAATTAACTACCAGGGGATAAACTAAAAACTCATTTTGTAGGCTCCAAGTGTTTCTACACAGGCCCCACATGTTATTTCAGCCTGCCAGAAGCAAAAGTCATTATGGTTGCCTTTGTGTAAACAGAAGGAGGTAGATATTTGTGGTGGATTTTAGAAGAAATGATATTGCCACTCTCACTGTCCAGGAGTGGTATGTGGTAGCATCATAGACACCCACAAATGTTCTGTTAACTTTAACAAATAGGATAAATATTCCTTTTATAAGAACATACTCTTAACCATTTAACAATGCAACAATGGTCAATATCTTGGTAGCTACTTCAAAAACTAATTTTCCTTGGGGTATTTTAGAGATTGCCAGAACATTTATATTACAATTCCAGCATTTTGCAGAGGCCTGGTAAATGTCTTTGTAATTTTAGAAAAGGAACTAAAATTCCCTTGGTACTACTACCTTACATCTATTGCACCTGTCTGTAGCCAATTTCAAATCTCTCAGATTTTTGTGGAGGTGAGACTAAAGTACAGCTTACTGGATAAATAGTGACAAAGTCAGTAAGGTCCTGAACAAAGCTCAATGTGACTTCCCAAAGAACAGCAAAATTAAGGAAAAACGACATGATGCCAAAGTTCTGCTCCAGACATTAATTTCATGGCCTATAAAGCAGAGAAATCCAGCCATTATCTCAGTCCCATTCCTCCTACTACTCTGGACAGTGGGGCATCTAGAATTCCTTTTGGTGCATCTTCAGAGGTTATGCTAATTAGCATCACTGATTCTGTATCAATTATGTTCAAGGCACCAGGCTTTATATGTAACACAAGAGTCAGCTCAGGGCTCCCTTGCCCCCTAAAGTCTTGTTGGAAGTCCCCTCTAGTCCTTGTGTCTCTGCTCATCCTGTGGAGATATGAAGTCCTCCCAAAGATTTTTGTTCACTCTTGAATATGGGGTTATAGTGGTCTTTTGAAATTCCTTGATTTCTGGCTTCCTTGAGAAACTCTCTTTTGTCCTGTTGACCCAGGCATGAAACAAAGGTCCTTATTTGGTTAACACCATAAAAATATCCATATTAGGCATTTGTGAGTCCAAGAGACATTACAAATATTATTTTTGGAAGGGGTTCCTAAGGAAGGAGTCACACTTCAAACCATGCCAGCTGCCTGTCCCATGGCTGGCCTTCCCTTTCCACCTGCATTCACAGGTGCCCAAGCCCTGCCCTGAAGCTCCTATGGGAGCAGCCAGGTCTCTGTGCTCTAAATGCAGGGCAACTCAGCTTTCCTCAGGCCTGCTCCCAAAGTCCTTATGCTAATCCATCAATATGCTCAGCAGAGCACAGTCTTCAACTGGACAGGATTCACCCTTCCTAGAAGAAAGTTGAAATATAAAGAAAAAAATTCTCCTATATAATCACGTTTAATTTATACACCCAATGGTCTTTTTTTCTTATTTGAGGGAGAGCAAGAGAGAGAGAGAGAGAAAGAGAGAGCACGTAAGTGGGGGGAAGGGCAGAGGAAGAGGGAGAAGCAGACTTCCCACTGAGCAGGGAGCTCCATGCGGGGCTCAATCCCAGGATGCTGGGATCATGACCTGAGCTGAAGGCAGATGCTTAACCCACTGAGCCACCCAGGCACCCTATCCAACAATCTTTTAATTAGGTGTCCTTATTTCAGTTTTATAGCAGGAATAGATAGTTGCACAAGGAGTTCGATATATTGCTAGAAAGCACATAGTTTGTGAAGTCAAAAGCTTGCTCTTCTCTTGAGCACCAACCCTTTAATGAACTCCTTCCCAGCTGCAGACTGTCATTTTCTCTGTACCTTCTTTCCCCCCATTTCATTTGGCTGCTGAATGACCCCCATAATCAGTCTCCATGTCCTGTGCCCTTCTCCCTCCATCTCGTGCTTATCATCTTCAGTTCAGCTTTCGCTCTAACCCATATAATGAAATTCTAAATTGCATGGTCAGCGATGCTCCTGAGTTGACAAATCCAAATCTTTCCATATTCTTTATTCTTCTATTCTTGAACAATTTGACAGAATTGAGCATGTTCTTCTTGAAATCCTTTTCTCTCTTGGTTTCCATGACATACATGTCCACATATCCAAAAGGAATTTTTTAAAGCAACTTGTCTTGATTAAGTGTTTCTAAAGCATTAATTTTAATAGGAACCATTTTTGAGTGAACATTTTATCAGTATACGGAATATTTAATTAGATCACTTAATTATAATATAGTACAAATATAATTAGAGTCACAATTACAAGCACAAGGGCATAAGCAGGCTTATGAAACAACTCAATCCCTCTTCTTTCCCAGTTGTCTGAATTTCCTCTATCTAAATTCTCCCTGATCATGAAAGATTTCTATCGGACTTCAAATCTGTTGTATAATATGCAGTGCTATGACTTATTAATATGGGTGGCTCGAGGGGGCTTTAAGTCCTCTGTAATCTCCATCTGCTTCCTGCCCAAATAAGCACACAGTATAGTTTAAATTATACGCTTGCTATGCCTGCTTTCAAAGACTTCTTAGTCTGATGAGATATATATTATCAGCATGAAATATTGCCAGCCTAGAATCCACTATTCTTATTTTAAGGCAGTAAGAAAAGCAATATTACTTTGAGTGACTCTGTGTCACATAAAAGTTTTTAATAGTTTCTGTACCTATTGAATTTTCTGGTGGCTAAATAGGACAGAAAATGTATCATTAGATGTAAATAGTATGAGGAGAAATTAGCGAATTTCTTTTTTTTTTTTAAGATTATTTATTTATTTATTTATTTGACACAGAGAGAGATCACAAGTAGGCAGAGAGGCAGGCAGAGAGACAGGGAGAGGAGGAAGCAGGCTCCCTGCTGAGCAGACAGCCCGATGCGGGCCTCGATCCCACCACGCTGAGATCATGACCTGAGCCGAAAGCAGAGGCTTTAACCCACTGAGCTACCCAGGTGCCCAAATTAGCAAATTTCTACATCATACTTTTGGAAACTAAATTTCCTTTTATTGGGTAAACAATCCCTTATGTGAAACTCCACCCTACTCCTTCAGGAAGGAATGGCCAATGGCTGTGTTTGCACTATCTAGCAGGTTTCTTAAAAAAAAAAAAAAAAAAGCCATAAAATTTTGCTTTAATGAAAACTACCATTACAGTGTCTTGAAATTTAAAAAATATGCTTCTGAGAGAAGAAAATGTGGCATGTGCCCTGATTCTAGAATAAGCTGCATAAATATAGCAGAAGTAAAGAAAAAAACCATTTGATAGCATTTCAACAGACTCAGTAGACACATCCCTATTCACATCCACACGAGTCTCGGTTCACAAGGTTTTGCTGTCACCCACATAAGGATGGGGCTGTTTTTCCTACCCTGCCTCTATCATTCAGTCAGTAAATGCATGAGCATCTGTACCACGTCTTTGTAATAAGCTGATGAGTTGAATTAATAATAAGGAATAATAATTAAGTCCCACTTAAACTGCAGCACATTTAGAATACATAAAATTCTCTGATCAATGTAACACAACAATATGTTTTACTAAGAAAAAACAAATTTTTACTTGTTTACCTGGCCAAGTTAAATGAATCTCATCCAGATAACCTAGTTGCCAAAATAAAAGAAAACTGAAGCAATCATTTCTTAGGACATTTGAAAGTTCCTGTCCATTTTGAGGACAAAAATTCTCTATAGGGAACTAAGTGAGTTATAGTATTTGGAGAAGATGCATTTGAAACACAAGAAGTTGAGGAACAAATATCTAATCAATGGATCCAAGGATAGAGGAATAACTGATAGGAGATCGATGATAATTCACTTTGAAACGAAGTCATCTGCTCCAAACATGGCATAGTTCTATGTACAATTTAATTTGATATATTGTCTGCAGGAAAGATTCTGGATGAAAATAGTTATGTATCCTTTTATTTATTTGCCAAACTCTGCATTTCAAAAGAGAAAGACAAAGCCCTCAAGCCCCGTCCCAATTCTGTTCTTGGTTGACAGTTCACAGGCTCAGGCAGTTTGAAGATAACAGCTGGACTTGCCCCTTTGCCCTGGCTTCTGGGACACTACACCTTACATTCTTTCCTTCATGACCTGAATTTCCCCTTCCATAAATGTCCTGACTCCCAAATCTCTTCCTTGGCCACCCATATTTTTAATAGAATGATGGTGGTATTCCACATAAGGCAAGATTTCATTTACCATTACAAGAATATGTTTAAAATACGAGGAATGTAGGATTTTTTTTTTTTCATTTTTACCTAGGGCAGATAGAACACATTTTACCAAAGAAAAGGGCTATTAACGCCATGGTTGGAGGTGCCCTCATGCCCATGCACCTTGATTTACATCTTTAAAGCCAAACAAGAGTTTCTCTGGTATTTCATGAGTCCCCAGTCGGTATCAGCAGTAAAGAGTGCCATCTGAGATAAACCGGACTGACTGCCTCCAGGTTGACAACCATAAATCTAATATCCAAACTGAATATTCTCATCAGAAATCTCCATCAACACTAATTTGACACAGAGGCAAACAGGCCATTGAGCAAATCTGTAAACCAAAGGTGTCAGATACTAAAAGGTACCATTAAGCTGATAAAATATCTCTGCATATGAGTAGGCATATTATGGGGCTATATTTCTTAGCACCTAAAGTTTATTGGCTCCTTCTCCAAACCTGACAGTGTCCTTCATGAACTATCAAACATATCATAACACAAGCTATTAAAGAAAATAAAAAGTGTACGTTTCTTTAAATAATCTTTTCCTGTAGCAGGTAAACCAAGTGCACTTGGAAAAAAATAATGTGAAATAACGAGAAACAGCAACTTTCAAAAGATGATCTGAGAAAAAAAATCTTATTTTATAGGCACTGTGAGTCACACAAAGGCCCTTTATACAGTACCATTACTGCAAATTTTAACAAAGATACCATGAAAATAGATGGTGAATGAGGGTGACAGAGAAAGATTCATACTCCCAAGTGCTCAATCAGATGTCTTTGTGTTCAATAAATAGCTTTAAAAATTAACTGCATTATAGTTGGTGAAAAATGGAATCCCTCAACTTCGCAGTCTGTACTTCATAGGTTCCACATTCTTCACACTACACAGACTGCCTCTTCCTGCTGTATTTTCATGGCCTCAACTCCTAGCAATAGGGGTGAGAAACAGTGATAGAAGGGCTGAGAGGGCTTCTCTGGCCTTCCTGTGATGAACACCTCCATGATTCACTGTTTCGACTGTATGTAAAACCAAGCAGAAAGCCAAAAGCTTGTCTTACTTCTGCAAACACAGACGGGTTGGATATATCAGAGAGGGAAAAAAGGCAAGACATCTTGGGGCCATTGTCTCCTCTGAAACCCCTGCTCTCCACACACACCACAAACATATTATGCCAAACAACACTGACCAATTGTGAGAGTATCACCTTGGCTTTAGACTATGTAACTTACTCAAATACAGACACTTACATTCCTTAGAATGCGCCTACAGTCTTGGCAAAATTCTACAAGTAATCCCTCAGAGTATTATCCAAGTTAGGTCATGGGGATTACAATAGGTTGATTAATTCTACTACTTAGATGTACTCATTCTCGAGGTTGATAAATATTCAGCTGTTTAATAAACTCTGCAGTGCGACATCATGGGTAAGTACGTTGGTGTTAGAGTCAGACACATCTGAGCCCACCTCCTGAGGCGGTTAATTGTGAGCTGTGTGGTCTAGAACAAGACACATCAGATCTGAGACAGGAATGACAACATTGCAGAGTTGTTGAAAGAACCACCGTATGGTGGCACGGATAAAGCCCCTTGCGCACTATCCAGCACACAAATGTTATTCTGAAAATTTTCATTTATATCATCACAGCACAGGAAGCAAAAACGTTTCATCAAAAACTGACTTTTTTTGGTGGGGACAGGGACTCAAGTTGTTGACCAGCTTAGTTAGCTGCCCAAATGTGTGTCAGCGCTGGAAACGAATAGCGTTGGGTTATGAAAGAAATGTCTGCTAGTTTTGTTCCACATCTGCCACCCTACTTCTTGCTGGTTTTGTCTCCCTCTTCACTTTTATCTTTTGAATCATCAATTATTTATTGAGCCAGTAATTGGTATTAATTGCTAAACCTGTGAAATATCAAACATATCCATGTTTGTAAAGGTGTCTCATACTTAGGTCTTGCCCTCTTTGAGGAGTTTGGTTAAGATGACTAGTTTTCTCTCATATCTGATACTATGCACTTTCCTGGCATACGGGAAGACTCTACTCCATTGTCCTATCCATTTAGGAAGGGTCAGATTACTAGCTCTGGTAGAAGTAACCTGCCATTTCTGGGCTAGGACATTGCAGAGACTGAGGCACGTCCATGCCCTGTGACAGTATATGCCATTCATTGAAGAAAGGTATGTGGAGAAAGCCATATGCTAGAAAAACAGCATGATATCATGAGAGAAACTCAATCTCCAAGTTACTGGTTGGAGAACTGCTTCACTCAGCCCATTGGACCAGATGTGAGTGAAAACTAAATTTCTATTTATCTTTATAGTGAATGGTGGTTTCTTACACTAATTAATACAGAGAGATAAAAAATGCATAGTAATTATTGTAGAAGGTAATAAGTACCATATTGGAGGATCTGAAGAGCACTTCCGCTGTGAAGACCACATAGAGGTGGTGCCATTGTAGTCTAATCTGAAAGGTATTATTTGGCTATCTGATGACAAGGAAGAAAGGAACTCGGCATGGCAGAATAACTTACAAACAAAGGTAGAGAGGTAAGAACCTGTAAGGCTTGCTGATTATCTGCCAGGCAAGAGCTAGGTTGTAATAGTGGGAAAGAACATGTGTGGTTCCTGCCCTAATGGAGTGGGCCGTCTCATGAGGGAGTCAGATATTAATCAAAGAATTACAAAAAATGAATGTTGAGTTATAACTGCGACAAATATGAAGGCAAATAAGTGGTGTAAATGAGATCACAGAATTAAGAGGAACAGATTCAATTAGGGAGGCCAGAGAAGAAGGTTCCCTGAGGAAGAGATGATTGAGCTAAGACCTAGGGGAGAACAGGAGTTCATTAGATAAATTATGTTGGTGGCAAGAGAGCCAGGTGTGAGGGAACAGGAATCTCAGGGAACCTGGCCCAGAACAAGTCTGGGGCAGTGGGCGGGGGGGGGGGGGGGGGGGGGG